>CM076575.1:2032868505-2033468505 GCA_034641835.2 Pinus albicaulis | reverse complement strand
GTCAAAAAGTGAAAAATAATTGATTGAAATTGTCTTAGACCTGCATAGAAGAGGTATTGACACCTCAGCTTTAGTAACTCAAAAATATAAAGAAGAGTTTTTGGAAGTAATCACTTCATAGTTATTGTTAGAGAAAGAACCTTTGGTCAAAGGAACTAGACCCATTTGAAATTTTGTTAAGTAAAATTGGTGTTCCTCTTCCTAATTGGAGTTCAATTGTGACTGGACGATAAAGACCAAACAGCCCTCCTCCTAACATTTCCTCTTCCTCTACTGTTGTTGTCCATAAAAATACCATAGTCCCAGTCATCATGGCTGGAAATGTGCTGCCTCCACCTACTACTACACCTGCTAGGTATGCCCCTCTTGCTCTTCCAACTGACCTAAATGCCCTTCCTAGCAAATATTCTGCTAGAATCAAAACTTGGGGAATTAATGAAGAGATTACAGTTGAAGATCATGTAGATCAGTTCAATGACTTTATAGACAGGGAGTAGGTTTACCATGAGGATGTCAAGATGAGATTGTTTGCTCAAATCTTTACTTGTGAAGTTAGGAAGTGGTTCAAAGCCCTTACTCCAGGAAGCCTACATAATTGGAATGAATTTGAAGATAGCTTCTTGAGGTAGTGGGGAAATAGAACCAACCCTGTATAAGCCCTCACTGAGTATAATATTTTAAAGATAGCTTTTGATGAAACTGTTCAAAACTTTTCAAAAATATTTAACAAATTTTATGACTCCATCCTTGCCCATCCAAAACCTCCACCAGGAGCAGCTCAGTTGAGATATGTTGAAGCCTTTGATTATGACTTTTCTATCCTGCTAAGAGAAAGATAATCCCCTTCACTTGCTGAAATGAAAAATGATGCAGTGAATGCGGAGGTAAATATGATAGCAGCAAAAAATTCCAAGATGGGAAAGACTAAGTTGAAAGAAGAAGATAAGCCTTCCACCTCAGATGACAAATTTGATTCCATGATGAAGACAATGGAAAAACTGATGGATAGGATTTCCCTTGGGAATACCTATGCTCCTCCTGCACAACATGAACCTCAGTTTAGAAATCCTCAGTTCAGAAGACCTCAAAACTAGCAGAGACCAAGGGAAAACATAAATCAACCACCTGACCCTTAAGTAAGGCCTCCTTTTTAGCAAAATTTAGTTGGTGAAGAAGATCTGCCTGAAATACAAGAAGACTCAATTCATTTCTTAGATGAAAACATTTAGGGATGTTTTTTACTAACGAGGAACATGATGAGTCAGATCATGAAGTAAACAAGGGTGAGGAACCATCTGATTATCTTAAAGGGTATCAACATGCAATCTTTGAGATGCAGAAACAGTACAACCTCAGAAACAGAAATGTGCCAATTACTGCAAACAAAACACAGCCCAAGAAAGATTCCCCCAAGGCTACTGAGGTTAGGAAATATACACCACCTCCTCCTCCTGCTAAAGAGACTAAAAAATCTGCTTCTATTTTCAGTTTGGAGAGTGAGATCTCTAAGATAAAAATCTCACTACCTTTTGGAGAAATTCTTAAGGTGAATGAATATAGAAGTAAGATTGTGAAAATGTTGAATTCCCAACTAGGAGCTATTGATATCCTAAATGTTCAAGGAGATCATCCAACCATATACTTGGGTCCAAGATTAGAGGATGAGAAAAATGAAGAGGTGCCTCCTTTTTATGTTAGCCGTAGTATTCATGACATGACATTGCATAATTCCATGTTGGATTCAGGAGCCTCTCATAATCTTATGCCCAAATTAATCATGGAAAGGATGGGATTGGAAATTACTAAACCATATAAGGATTTTTTTTCCTTTGATTCCAAAAGAGTTCAATGCATTGGTTTAATAAAAGATGTTTTTGTTGGTCTTACACAAGTCCTTGCCAAGACAGTGGTCATGGCCATTGTGGTAGCAGACATCCCACCTAAGTTTGGCATGTTGTTATCAAGGTCATGGGCAGCAAAAATCAAAGGTACAATGCAGATGGACCTAACTTATGCCACCATTCCTATTTTTGGTGACCAAAGGAGAATATACAGAGAAACAAGGATGGCTTACATGGTAAGTAGTAAAGATAAACCTCAAAAATTTCCAATATATGTTGTTGATACTGAACTTGGATCTGCTATTATTTTCAATGAATTGACTGATGAAGCAGAGGATGAAAAGAAAGCAGGAAATCAGCATACAGAAAATCAGCAAATCAGTGAAGAGAAGGCGGAAGGTTGGTGGTTGTTACACTTTGATGGATCAGCAGGAAGAGAGGGGGGGGAGCAGGAATTTGGATTACAACTCCAGAAGATGAAAGTAAGTTCTTTTCTTACAAACTGAATTTTGATTGCACAAATAACATGGCTGAGTATGAATCTTTATTTTTGGGCTTAGAAATTTTGAAAAGAATGGGTGCCCAAAAGATTTATGTTTGTGGAGATTCTGAATTAGTTATTAAGCAAGTTGAGGGTGTATATCAAACTAAAGATGTGAGAATGAGAGCATATAGAAATTTGATCATGGAGATGTTAGAGAATTTCCAAGAATATTCATTTATTGTGAAGACTAGGGACCAAAACTTAGTAGCTGACTCCCTAGCTGTCTCTAAAAGTCTATTTATCATTCCTATACATTCCACTGAAAGATATGAGGTTGAAGTTCGCCATAGACCTGTTATCCCTAATAACATTATCCGTTGGAAATTTTTTGAGGATGACCAGCAAGTCAAAAACTTTATAGAATTGAAAGAGGAGTTTGAAAGTACACAAGTAGATCAAAAAAACATGCTAGCTGAAACAAAGGGAAATCCTGAAGTGTTCCAGCTGAAGAATAACTCTATACCCAAAGGTCTCATACCCCTTGAGAAGATTTTTGATCAGAATGATGTGTTCAAGTCTCCTAGGATACAAGTTGATGATGACGAGGTAGAGAGTTGTAACCTTGGTAAAGTAGCAATGCCAAAAATGATTAAGCTTTCAAAGTTTCTTTCAACTGACATGAAACAGAAATATATTGAGATGATGAAAAGGATCATTGATGTTTTTGCACATATTTATGTTGATTTGAAGAAGTATGATCATACTATCATTCAGCATACTATTCCCATTAAATAAAATGAAAAGCCTTTCAAGCAGAAGCTGAGGAGGATTAATCCACTTCTCATGCCTCTGATTGAGAAGGAAATCAAGAAACTCTTTGATGCCAAAATTATTGTTCCAATCATATTCTCAAAGTGGCTTGCAAAATTGGTTCCGGTCAGAAAAAAGAGTGGAGAAATCAGAATTTTCATTGACTTCAGAAACTTGAACAAAGCCTCTCTAAAGGACAACTATCCTCTCCTAAAGATGGACCAAATTTTGCAAAATATTTTTGGTTCCCAAAGGATGTCTATGCTTGATGGTTTTTCAAGGTACAATCAGATACTTGTGCATCCAGAAGATCACGGGAAAACAGCCTTTACCACACCATGGGGCACATTCATGTATTCCAAAATTCCCTTTGGTCTGATGAATGCAGGAGCTACCTTTCAAAGAGAAATGGACATTGCCTTTGTTGAGGAGAAGGACAAGATGGTGTTTGTCTATTTGGATGACATAACAGTCTTCTCAAGGAGAGAAGAAGATCACTTGAAGCACCTAGAAAATATTCTGCGGAAGTGTAGAAGGTTTGGTATTTCTCTCAATCCCACTAAAAGCATTTTTTCTCTAAATTCAGGAAAGTTACTTAGGCATATTATTTCTAAAGATGGGATTATGATTGATCCAAACAGGGTCATTGCAATTTAGAAAGTGGATATGCCTAGAAGCAGAAAGGAAATTCAGTCTTTCCTTGGAAAGGTAAATTTTGTGAGGAGGTTTATTCCTAAATTTTTTGAGATTGTAAAGGACATAACAAAGATGCTGAAGAAAGGAACTGACATCAAGTGGACAGCAGAAGCAAAGCACTCATCTGAGGAGATTAATAAGGCACTCACTCAAGCACCAATGTTGATCAACCCGGATTTTTCAAAAGAATTTCTGGTTTTTACATTTGCATCATAAAATACAATTGTTGGAGTTTTGTTGCAAAAAGGACAGCAAGGTACGGAGCAGCCCATTTCATTTTTTAGTAGGAAATTAGCTAATTCAGATTTGAAGTACAACATCTTAGAGAAGCAAGCTTATGCCTTGGTCAAGGCCATCAAATATATCAAAATTTATATTATGCATTCTCATGTTATAACTTTTGTTCCTAATGTTGTTGTGAAATACATTCTAACTCAAGCTGATCCTGATGGTAAGAGAGGGAAATGGATTGCTAACTTGCTGGAATATGATATAGAGATCAAGCCCACAAAATTGGTCAAAGGTCAAGGCTTAGCAAATTTGATGGCGTATTCAAACTTTGACTGTCTTGACATGAACTTAATTGCAGAAATTTCAGAATTATTAGATGAAGATGAAGAGTTGATTCCCATTGAGGAAAAGTGTGTCATTTCAGATTGGTACAAAGACATTGTTTTTGTCTTACAACATCATAGAGCACCTGCTGAGTTGAAAAATTCCAAGGCAAGATTTTTGAAGCTAAAGTATTTGAGGTATTGCATCATTGATAAAAATATGTATTGGAAAGATACCGGTGGTATTCTCTTGAATTTTTTACTAGAAGAGGAGGCTGAAAAAGTGATTGAGGAGTTTCAAAAAGGAGATTGTGGAGGTCATCATTATTTGAAGGCTACAGCAAATAAGATTCTCAGAGCAGGGTATTATTGGCCTACTATGTTTAAATATGTCTACAAAAATATTGTTGTCTGCCATGAATGCCAGATTTTTTATGGTAAGAAGAAGCTTGTTCCTTTACCCTTGATGCCTATCTATGTTGAGACACCATTTCAACAGTGGGGGCTAGATTTTATTGGTGAGATTCATCCATCATCTTCATGTCATCATCGTTGGATTCTGACAGCAACTAATTATTTCACCAAGTGGATTGAAGCAATCCCAACTAGGCAAGCAAATGATTCAGTTATTATTTCATTTTTGGAAAATAATATATTGTCTAGGTTTGGCTGCCCTATGAAGATCATCACTGATAATGCAAAAGCATTCAAATCTAAGAAGTTGATCAGTTTTTGTCATCAATATCACATTACACTTGAGCATTCTACTGCATATTATTCACAAGGTAATGGTCTTGTTGAATCTTCTAACAAAAGCATTGTGAGGATTATTAAGAAAGTGTTGCAGGAAAATAAGAAGTCATGGAATTTGAAGTTGAAGGATGTTTTGTGGGCTGATAGAGTGTGCACAAAGAGATGAACTGGAACTTCACATTATGAGTTGGTATATGGAACTGAAGCCATCTTTCCCACATCCTTGGGAGTGTCTGTCATGAAGCTGCTACAAGGATTAGAGGAGGAGACAAATTCAATTCAGAGGAGGATTAATCAATTGATAGCCTTGAAGGAGAAAAGGGAGGAATTCTATAACAGTAATCAGCAATCTCAAAACAGAATCAAGAAGACATTTGAAAGGAAGGTCAAGGAGGAAAAATCTCAAATCCAAAATGTGGTTTTGAAATGGGAGGCCAAGATTGAAGAAAAGGGGGAACATGGTAAGTTTGAGAACATTTGGAAAGGTCCATTCAAAGTAGTTGCATTTCATGGGAACAACAATTACATTCTACGGGAGATGGATGGACAACCTTGTGCTAGAGGGCTTGTCAATGGCAGGTTTTTGAAACACTATTCCTCTTAAATTCTCCTGATCATTTATTCCATTGTATATATTACATTTTATATGTTTTTCTGCTAATAAAGACAAGTTGATCATCAAGCTTGAGTCCGAGGTGAAGGCCATTAGAGTTTGAAGGAAAGCTTGGAAAATTTCAGAGTTTTTTGTTTTCAAGAAGATGGATAGCAGCACTGGAACTATAGGTTATTTGGTGTACCAAAGGGGCACACCATCCCAAGTGGAGCCACTGTTATCACTCAAAAAAATGAAGCATCATTTGACAAAGTCCTAGAGGTTCTTATGTCAAAGGTAGGGTTATAGGATTCATTTTTCATTATTTGGTCAAGAAAAATTTTAACTTTTCTTATTTAGCTTATCCTAAGGTCTAAACCCACCCTCTTCAAATTCTCTCATGTCACATCAATCATGATTTTTTGAAAATTTTCATTTCCCAAGGTTATAGCGCCGAAAGAGTCATATTAGCCAAGAAACCACACTTTCATAGCGAAATACACAGAGAAAATGCAATTTTCGCTACGAAACTGCTAATACTTCCGTAGCGAAAATGCCCAGAAATACAATAGGTACACTACGAAATTAAGGTTTCATGTCTGTCATGTCAAATTATTTGTTAGGTGTCAGAAAATGATTTGAAAAGGATAAGTTAGATGTCATTCGAGTCAGTTAGGGTAAAGATAAAGGTACATAGTCAAGGCTGAAGTCATCATCACCATTTTAAGCATGTAAGATTCATCATTATGATTGAGTGGTCATCGAACTTCAAAATATTTCCAAATTGAGTCATTTGTAATTCTACATTCCTTATTTGTGTGTTATTGAGCTCTGGATAGTTATTCCACTAAGTCCAAGCTGTGGGTGGTATTTTCAAAGGTTTGCAGTATCACTGATCAAGCGAGTCAGAGAAGACATTAAAGCACCATGGCTACAAAGAGGAAGACCAACAAAGGTTGTCACTGTCTTAGATATGAGCCATCAGATATGAACTTGATAAATGAAGGCCCAATAGTTGTAGAAGTTTTCAGAAGAATAGGATGTTTACATTTTTGTGAAAGATTACAAGGATGCCATGTACAGGTTTCTAAATAATTTTCCCTAAACTTCAATTGAACAGCTACAAAAGTGGGAATGTTGAATCTCACTATAACACCAGAGATCATTGCAGTAGCAACAGGGATTCCAAGAGGACAAGAAAAATGGTTCAAAGGGTTCAATTTCAACATGGAGGAATGTAAAGAGTTTATCAAGCCAGAAAATAGTGAAGTTGACCTTACAAATGCCATTCCAAGGAGCTGCATGAAGGAAAATTTCTCAAAGCTACTCATCATCCAAAAATATTTCACTTGTGAAAGGAGATATCATAAAGTCTATTCTTACCACTTCAAGCTTCTTCTACACTTTTTTGGTAAGATATCTCTTGATATACCTTTCTATTTACACGGAAGCTTAGCAAAAATGGAAATTAAAATTCAAGCTAAATATGAGGGAAGTGAAACCTCACTTTTTCATCATGGCTTAATAAAATTGTTGGGTTTAGATGAGTTACAAAGACTAGGCAGAGATTGGTCTTCTTTTCTATTTGTTAGTTGTTTTGAAATGGATACCATTACCCTTAAAATAACTCCTAAACCTAGAGGCATACCTTCACCTTTAGTGGTAGAAAAAAGTGAACCAGTAGGGGCAAAGCAGAGTGAACCAATAATGATGGAAACAAAGCAGTTGCAGAGATTTGATACACCCATTGTTCCACCTACAAAACAAAAGTCAATAATGAGCAAACCTGCAAAACAAGAGCCAACTGTGAGTAAACAAGGCAACAAAAGGATTACAAGGAGCCAAACAGTGGCTAAAGGAAATTTAGAAGACATACTACATGCTATTGATATAGAAGATACTCCTATAGTCTAGGCTAAGGATATAGATGAAGGTGGAAAGAAGATCAAGAAAGCTAAATCAGCAAAGAAGTTAGAGTTTGAAGGTGAGGATGCGGGTTTTATGTTTCAAACTAGGAAGCCCATGACAAGACATGATAGAAAAATTTTGGAAAGTAGTAAAGAAGTTCATCCACCCACTAACACTATGCAACCACCACAAAACATTATTGACCTTTCATCTCCTGTAGAAGAAGATCCAATCATAAAGCAAAAGAAAGGAAAGGAGAAAGTCATTGAAAAAACGGAGTTTGAACTCCTTGAAGAACAGTGAAGGCTAGCTAATCATGAAATAGCAATCATGAAAATGGAGGCAAGGAAACATAATGTTCAGAAGATTCAGTTTGATAAGATGAAAGAGGTTTGGAAAGAACAAGTTGACAGTGTATCAAAGACCCTGGATAACACATTGTAATTAATCAAATGGACTATGACATTGAGGAAAGAGGTGAAACATGTCAGAAGAATGAACCTACACTTTAAATATATCAACAGAAAGCTGAAGGATCAAGTTAAAGACCTCCAAGAACAGCTAGAATTGATCCCTGAGGAGCTGGAGAAGAAGGGTCTTAAAATGACAGTAGTTGAGGAGCCAATAGTTCAACTCATCATCAATGAAGAAGAAACACCTCAAGACTCTTAGTTTGAGTTGGTTTATAATTTGAAAGGTCAATGTCATGTTGAAAACCAAATTTATACAGCTGGAAGGTACATTTTTTAAACAAGGCAAAAATAAAGGAATTTACACAATTTTCCACAGTTTCGTAGTGTTTCCTAGGCTTGAAGCCAGGAAAATGCTACAAAACCACCTGTATTTTTCTTTTTTCTTATAAAACCACTTTTCATAGCTTCCAAGGAGAGGAAATGATAGGGAAGACGTATCAAGGCATGATGAACACGATGCAAGAGGAAAGAGGCAGAAAATTTGATTGCAAAGGTCCTTTTTTGTATGCTACCAAACTATTATACTTTCGTAGCGAGCTGTTTTGAGGTTTTCTTAGCAGTTTTCAACAGGTGGACACTTTCAAAAGCTCAAGGGACTTTTCCAGCAATCATCCAAGACTTGAAGGCCATGAAATGAAGACAACTCATCATCTAAACCATTCGTTGAAGATAAGGACATGTTTTCCTTAAAAAAGGGTTTGTTCCATAGGTTGAGGAGAAAAATTAAGATGTCAAGTAGTGATGAGTTCTGTAATATCTCATTCAAACATGTGAATCATTAGTTGTCAGATGTGTAACTGTTTCAAGAGATAAGGTAGTTGATGTAATAATTAGCAGGTTGAGTCCTATTAGGAAAAGGACTGAATAATAGAATAGCTGTCATTTTCTCATTAAAGCAAATGTTTTCTTGTTATGCAAGGTGTCATTAGGAAAATTTCGATGAATCTAGCCAAGAGGCAGATCATCTATCATGTAACAAGGTCTATTAAAGGGCAGATATTCAAAATTGTAAAGGGTTGGAGATTTTTTGCAATATCGCAGCTTTATGTAATTTGACTGATATCAGTAATACAGAGGACTTTTTCTTGACCAACCTGAGATTATCATGGAGTTTTTAGTGCTTATCTAATCTATATTTTTTTGTACCATTTGTAGTGGTTTTCATCTTTAATACTCATAATTCATAGGTGTATGCTCTGACTTCCGTTATTGATAAAATGATTGTGTTATTTCATGTTCCATGTGTGATTTACCTCTACTAAAAACTCTTACTTTACCTCAGCTTCCATGTCAAGAGACCTTACCACTGAACTATTGATTTTTTTATTACATAAGCCCAATGGTTGCAAACTTGTACTCTTTTCAACCTACACACATCACAAGCAAGTTATTTTCCAAGTAGAGTTATCCATCTATCTTCATCATTATCAAATATCATTAAACCCTTTGAGAGAGCCCTCTCTGACTGAAGAGGCTAAGATTCAGTTACAAGTTGGTTTGAAACAGTTACATGAAGTTGTCTGGTTAGCATCCAATCAAGTGCAATTTTGTGATAACACCATAGCCTTTGAAAATTCCCTCTTCTTAGTAGTTGGGAATGGTGTCACCCACATTGACGCAAAATGAGAGAGGGATCTTAGAGGTTGGATGTAAAAATTATTGTTGGGCTCTAGGGGGTCTAGATTCCTGGTTGTCACTCATGTGGAAGTGAACTCTCCTCACTTTGGACCTCCCACTACTTTATTTGTGCCACTCTGATTCTTACACTCCCTAATTCTATTCAACCACGGCTATGGTTAGAGGGTCATGGTCTAGGTTTCTGAGTACATTATGGGTAGGTTATTGGCTATCGATGATGAGACCTTATTTGTTCACGTCTCCTATGATTTCAATTGATGTGAGGCGAATATGATTTATGGCTCCCAAACACCAAATCAAGAAACTTACATGTCTTCTCTCGAGAGGAAATAGAGTCTTCTGATGGGGACCTTGGAGAGTTATTTTTCATCATTGAATGGAGGCTTGAGCCATTTATCATTGTACAAAATGGATAATTTATTGCTCACATATTTCCACCCAGCCAACCATGGCACCAGAAGCTACTTCACGCACTTCTTCATCATTTCTAGGAGGTCGACAACTCTGGTTACCAAATCCACTTGTCTGAAAACATAATTGTCATGTACGAGGATTTGAAATATTGGGGTATTCAATGTAGTGTCAAGGTCCATTAAGCTCAATTTGGTGGAGAGAAGATCAAAGATGTTGAGGGGCATTCAAAATTCCAAGGAAACAACACACGAAGCTTCAGCAAGCCATGCATAGGGACATAGAAGAATAAAAAATGGGGATGCAGCTTTAAAGAGCGTTAGGGTTTTCCGACATATTTTTGGACTGCAGAAAAGTGAACATATGCGAATTTGGCTAAGGGAATGTGAGAATAGGGTTAGAGAAAAGTAGAAGGTCATAAGCAAATGGGATTTCATAATTCTGCATACATAGAGAAATGACCATGAGGGAATGTCAGATCAAGGCACAAAAACATCCAAGGGTTTCAGGACTGATCAAAGTGGAAGATCCATTAAACATAAAGAGGAAAATTTGATGGGTTTTTAAGTGAGACTTTCTCTAACACCATTTATGGACCATGCAGACAAAAATGAAAGATAAGTATCAATTTTTATTTCATTAAAGTTAATACAAATATAAATACAATTTTCCAACCGTTGAATTTAACTTCCAAGGTATTTTTGACACCCTGTAACTGTTCACACTCCGCATTGTAACACTAGTGGATTAGGTTTCAAACATGGAGTACCTAATCAAGTGAAACAATGTGCCTATAGAAGAATCTACATGGGAAAATGAAAAGTTCATGAAGATACCCCCTCTATTACAAACTTTGAGGGAAAAAAAAAGGGGGGGATTATGTTAAGGCCTTAAGGACCCTATGTTAAGACCATAATAAGAATTCTTTATTAATTTATTAATTATAGTTAGGTCAGCCTAATGATAGGTTACATCATGTCATTTTCTGTCCTATTCATAATAAATGAGATTCATTTGTATATCATATTGGAAGAGTTGGCATTGATGTCAAATAGAGTAGTGTTACTATGTCAGTTGAAGGTTTCGTACTCAAGTGGTGTAGTTCTAGATCAGGGGTTCAATGTTTATCATACCTCGAGGATTATTGGAGCAGATCAAGCACATGGGTTTTGAATACTAAATGATTGATATAGTTGTATGTTGCTTCATTCACACCCAGGTTGTTATAAGAGAGCGTGAATCATAGGTCAAACCATGTTTTCCATTTCGTATGCGCAAGTAGTACTCTAGTGAGCTTGGAAATTGACAGTGAGAATAAAAGGGGACATACAGTTGCAATTACATCCAAAATTTCATGTCAATTTTAGATGATCTTGCTAGAAATATCTTCATATTTTAGTGTTTCACATGTGTGGTCATATCCCAATGTTTCATCCTGCTAGCATGTGTGGTCATTTTTTTTCTTTTTTTGCAAGTTTGTGTGATTTGTATTTTATTGGTTTGTTTTCATAAAAGATATAATTGGCCATATAGATGGAGTGATTTTTGAAATTAAAAGGAAATGATGGGGATAGGTGTTTCACTTTAAATTACAAATAAATGATGGGTATAGGTGCTTCACTTGAGTGGCATATGACATATATATATACACATATGCGCATCAGTATTTTGTAATGGGTCACTTGGCTAATTTATAACAAAATTCTCCATCCAACCTCAAGCCATGGGATATATTTAATTAAATTAAAGATTTGAATTGTATATTATTGATGGAATAGTTTAATGAAGTGTCGATTTGAAGCAAGGGGTCGCTTGGAAAACTTTGTAGTGAAGGACCTCATTGGTTTTGAGTCATGTTTTGGAGAAGCCAATTTTAGAGGCTCATGTTTCCAATTGTATGGAGGAAGCAAACCCTTGGGTATTTAGCTGATTTTATGGGCCCTAATAATGGATACATCTGAGATTTTGATGGCATAGAATAAGATTGTAAAGGGAGGCTTTAAATTCTCTTTGCACATGTACACAACGAGAACTAGCAAATGATGATAGAGGATATGCTTCCATTTTGTCAAATGAAATACAGAGAAGATGAACAAGCACAACCATTCTAATGGAGATTTGATAGAAATGGAATAGCAATATATCATATCATGTTAAAGAAACAAATAGACTTTTGGGATCACCAAGAAGCATTTAAATTTTGAAGTCACCTTAGCTTATGCATCTTGATGTAATTCCAAAAAAAAAAATTGATGCATAGGTGTCCCATTAAACCTGCTACATGGAGATAGCATAATTATTCTCATAATTATTAAAGAAAAAATTTTGATTCTCAGAGCTTATAGGTGTTCCCAAAGAATCCACTAGCCGTGGAAGGAGAATGCCGAGTAGATAAACCTTGAAATTGCTCAAGATATTGAAGACAAAAATCTCATGTCTTTTAAGTGCATGTTACTCTAGGGAGCAAAGTGTATCAATTTAATTGATTTCCCATGGTTATGAAGATATTTCCAGAAGTGTTGCAAATAATTTGAAGAATTGTGAAAGTATGGTAAGAACACTTAGGAGTGAGTGTAGCCCTTGCATGTAAATTTCTCTTATAATTAAAGTGTTGAGAAACATTATTTTCTTTGTTATCACCGAAAAATGATCACCTAGCTATTTCTAACTAGGTGGATCAAAATACACCATGTAAGTTTAAATTTACCATAGTAAAATCACTTTCACTATAGGAAATCATTTAATAAACCACTTTTATTAAGTTATTTCTAATTAAAACCCATGAGAATAATTTAAAAACCATTATTTATTTAATTTTCTCTAGGAATCATTATTAAATCATTGTTTGATAATTATTCTTTGTCACATTTGACTAAATCACCTAAGAATAATTAAATAAATCACTATTTATTTATTTTCCTTAACTTCATTCTCGGAATAATTGTTAAATCGCTATTTAATAATTATTTCGTTTTCACACTTTTATTATTATTCATGAAATAATTACTAAATCATTTTATTTGTTAATTATTTCTAAATAAAGATATTTGACCATTTTGAATATATTTTCCCTCTCCAAAAATATAATAAAGTATTCCTAACGGTTAGATCTAGATTTTGGTCAATAATATTTTATTATTCTCCATTTTTCGAGATCAACCCAATACTTTGTTATAAATAAGAGGGTTTTTCATTCATTTTTCACCATGATCAATATCATCGTCACCATTATTGTCTCCATACTTTTGAGCTCCCACTAGAGTTCTACACATTGTTTCGGTTTTCACGTATTGAGAGAGGAATATCTAATATTGAAGCATCAAGGACATCAAAGGACCCATCCCACAGAGGGGGATTTACGACCCTTTTGTAAATCTCTTTCATCGACTGCTATTAATAAAATATTTATTTTTTCAAATGATTTTCCATAATTGGGTTATTACATCGGATATATTTTGATGTTTATCATTTTAGATCGCATACATATATTTTTCTGTACATTTTTCTCTCATTTTTATTGCAGATCTAAAGTTTAAGTGGCCATCATTTTTGTAAGGGTCGTTATTCACACGTGACTTAAGTGAGATCTTTTTGGTACACCTTTCAAGAAATTTCATACTAACATTGTTCTAGGAAGCCTTCACATATTTTATGAGATTCTATTAGGATATGCAGTTTTTCATAAAATAACATTCATTCTTAAGGTGCTTAGAGATTAATTTTATGAAATTATATTAGGATATGCAATTTTTCATAAAATAGCATTGGTTCTTAAGGTGCTTGGGGATTCTATTAACATATGCACTCATTGGAGTTGGTTGATGTCAATATTTTGATAATATTTTGACGACAAAATTTTTGGTTTTGATCTTGAAAAAATGGATCAATGTGAAATGAATGGGTGGACCACAAAGAGATAACATTGGAATACAAAGAGAAACCTTTTCAGTTTCAAATCCCTACGTCAGAATACAAAGATACAACAAGTTATATAAAGGTGAATATTTAGAATGCAAAATGAAGAGTTGATTGAAGGGTGTGTGAGACCTAGTTTGTTATCACCTAAAAAATGATCATCTAGCCATTTCTAACTAGGTGGATCGAAATACACCATGTATGATTCATTTTACCATAGTAAAATCACTTTCACTATACGAATAATTTAGTAAACCATTTTTATTGAATTATTTCTGATTAAAATTTAAAAACATCATTAGAATAATTGAATAAAACATTATTTATTTAAATTTCTCTAGGAATAATTATTTGATCATTATTCCTTGTCACATTTGACTAAATCACCTAGGAATAGTTAAATAAATCATTATTTATTTATTATTCCTCAATTTTATTTTTGGAATCATTATTAAATCATTATTTAATCATTATTTCAATTTCACACCTTTCTTAATCCTCGTGAAGTGATTAATAAATCATTTTATTTGTTAATTACTTCTAAATAAAGATATTTGACCATTTTGAATATATTTTCTCTCTCCAAAAAATACAATAAAGTATTCCTAACAATTAAATCTTGATTTGGTATAATATTTTATTATTTCTCATTTTCAAGATTAACCCAATATTTTGTTATAAATAAGAGGGTTTTCCATCCATTCTTGACCATGATCACTATCATCATCACCATTATCGTCCTCTCACATTTCATATCCTACTTGAGTTCCACTTTTGGTTTTGGGTTTTCTACACATTGAAAAAGAGAAAAAAATCATTGAAGCGCAAGTGCATCAAAGGACCCATTCCACGGAGAGGGATTTGCATATTTTTTATAGATCTCCTTCACGAGGTGTTTTCTAATCAAACACTTATACATTCAAATTCTTTCTGTATTGGGTTATTACATCAGTTCTTTCTTGTCATTTTATGTTTTAGACCACATACAATATTTTTGCTGCAGGTTTTTCTTGTTTTGACATTGCATATCTGAACTATGAACGGCCATATTTTGTTGTTAGGGTCACTTGTCAGCAGTGAATTAAGTGAAGCATTTTTTGTACATCTTCCCAAAATATTTACACTAACATATTTCATGAATTACTTGGAAAAGAGAACAAGAGGAAGAAGAGAAGAGGAGATAGACGGTTGTAAAGGGGGAAAAAACAAAGTACATAACAGAGTCAAAGAGAAGGAAGAACTCATATTTAGAAAACCAATTAAGCTAGAAAAATAAAACTTTAATTTGTTAGGGGATTGGTGTCTTCTTTTAGGTAGTAGCATGTAGAAGAAAAGGTTGGAGCCGGTAAGAAATGGAGGTGGGTGCTTCCAATAAGTTGTAGCTTGTAAAATAAAAGAGGGGTTGACACCTCCTGTGGGTAGGAGCCTGCACAATTGTTGTAAGAAATGGGAGTGAGTGCTTCCAACAAGTTGTAGCTTTCAAAATAGAAGATGGGTTGAAGCCTCTTGTAGGTGAGTGCCTATAAAAGTGATGTAAAAATGAAAATCCATAAGTGGATAATAGCACAAGAATACACAAGTATGTCCCCCCCTTTTTAGTTCACATAAGATTATATAAATGTGACCATCTTGGCCACATGGCCAAAGATTGAAAGTTTCATAGCTCTTTGAAGCAATCCAAAAAAAAAGAGGAGGTCATTCAAAGAAGACTAAACAAGAACGTGGAAGGAGATGCATAGAACATGAGGCAACCCAACAAAGTTCAGAGAGAGAAAAAAAGAGAAGCAAGTGACTTCAATGAAAACTTGAATTCATCATAGTATTAGGGGAAGCATATAACAACTTCTTGAGTAGCATGAGGGGTCATTTAAAATGAAGTTGTAGCAGAATAATGGTGTGTCTTAGTGCCTATGTTATTACTATAAAAGTTTTCCAAACTTGGACAGTTTGCATTTGTTCCTAAGTCATGGTCTTAGATAGGGGTTTAGTAATTTTTATGTTTTTAGAGTCTAAGTCATAAGGTTAGAGTCTCATCTCCATCATCAAATAAAGTCTAACAACCTTGTTTCACACTTTAAGGGTCCCATATTATGTTTCGAAAGCCATGTGTTTAATCATTTTGAAAAAAAATTCGAATAAGCCACGAAACCACGTTTTCGTAGCGCTGATAGTGTTAAAAATTGCTTTTGCGCTACGAAAACGTAGCGCAAAACCCTGAAAATACATTACACGCGCTACGAAATCGGGGATTCGTAACCAATCCTGTCCCACTGTCAAATCCATCAAATTTCGTTAAATTTTCATGATTAGGTGTCAATCCACGAATCCTTTCTCACACATGCAACCATTCTTAACCATCATGAGATTCGTTAGGGGTCATTTATCATTAGTCATTTTAAAATTTGAAAAGGGATGGTTGTCCTTGGTTGTATTGTCTCATGCAAAAAACAATTGGTGCATGTTTTTCTACGAATGATAAGCTTATGGTAAGCAACCAGAGCTTCTCTCAATTCTCAAGCGAGGTTGAACCAGTTATCAAGCGAGGCTGAACCCTTAATCAAGCGAGCCAGTTTCTCTGAAATCAAGCTAGCCAGTTTATTACAGGTTTTCTTAAGCCACAGGGATTTCGAGGGAAAGATGACAGAGGAAAAAATAAACCACAGATCAGGCCACTGCTTGAGAACGAAACCTGAAGGCATAGAGGCTCTCACCAAGGATAAATCAGTCGAAGAAGCCTTCAAGAAAGTAGGATGTTGGAGATTCTATGAAAATATATAAGGAGGTCATAATCAAGTCACAAAATAATTTGCCATTAATTTCACAGGTTCAAATACAAAGGTTGGATTTTTGAACTTGCCAATTTCTCCTGAAATTATATCATTAATGACAGAGATTCCAAGGGGAGAAGAAAGGTGGTTCAAGAATTTCAGGTTTGAAATGAAACCCTGTAAAATATTTTTGAAGCCAGAGTTTGTGGACACAGATTTGACCAAAGCAGTGCCAAGAGGTTATGTCAAGGATACATATGCTAACCTGATCTCCAACATTCAAAGGTACTTCACCTGTGAAGGAAGATATCATAAGGTGTATTCGTATCATTTCAAACTCTTATTACATTTCACTGGAATAATTTCTCTAGATTTACCTTTCTTCCTATTTCGGAGTTTGGCCAAGATGGCAGATAAGGTGCAGATGAAAACTCAGGCATGTGAAACTTCATTATTCCAGCATGGTCTTGTTAAATTAATAGTTTTGCATGAACTTCAGAGGGTGAATAGAGAATGGCATGCACTTCTGTTTTTGTGTGGATTTGAGGTGGAAACACATGGAACATGTCTTAGCCCTATGGCCAAAGAAAAATCACCATCAGAAACCACTAACCCTGCAGAAACAAGATCAAAGAGATTTTTCAAGTTAAAGCCTATAAATCAAGTGAAAGAGCCAGAGATTAAAACACCAATGACTATTCAATAAACCCCTCAACCTGCACAAAATAGGACAACCAAAGGTAAGGAAGCAGTACAAGAACAGTCAACCAGAAAATCAGCCCAGTAAATATTGACTAGAAGTCAAATAGCAAGGGAAAAAGGCAAAACAATGGTTTCAGAAGAAGATCCAGGTTTAAAAGGTAGTTTGAATGATATTTTACAAGCTATTGATATTGAGGAAACTCCTTTAGTGCAAGCAGATTTTATAAATTTGGATGAAGGGAAATCTAAGAAGATCAAATCTTCCAAAAAGCTGGATTTTAATGATGAAATTTCAGAGTTCGTGTTCAAGCCCAGAAGGCCTCTAACTAGGAATTGAAAAAGATTACAAGGACTGGATGTAGAGTTAGATAAAGCTGGAGAAGTTTCAAATGTTTATGAGGAACCCATAGACCTTTCATCACCTATGCCTGAAGAGGACAGAAACAGAGTTTTCCATACTCAAAGAGAAAAGAGCAGTTATGAAGGAATTAAAGAAAAATTAAGACTAGCTAATCTTGAAATTGCTAAGCTTAAGAAGAAAGCAAGAAAAAATGTTGTGGAGAAGATAAACTTTGACAGAATTAAGGCTCTGTGGGAGCTTGAAAGAGTGTCAAAACCTAAAACAGTCAACATTGAAGCTCAGTATTTTACCTGGACTCTTCTTGCAATCAAAGTGGCTAAATTTGTGAGAAGGATAAATGTAAATTTAAGGGCTACTAACAGAAGGTTGAAGAGGCAGATTGAAGATCTTGAAATCCAATTGGCAAACTCTGAAGGTCAACAAAAGTAAGGTAGTAAGTGACAAATCCCTAATACAGTTTTGTTTTGGGAAGAACACCACTTTTTGAAAACATGGCAAAGTTGACTTATATTGATTTTAAGGTTTATTAGCATCAAGGTCATCATTAAAGGGCTGTAAATATTCTTAAGATCTAAATATGATGAATAAAATGTGTAATATGGAGATACACAGCAGTTTCGTAGCACGCTACGAAACTACTGTAGGTGACATACACAGCAGTTTCGTAGCGCGCTACGAAACTGCTGTAGGTGCATTTTTGAACGTTTTATAAGGGTTTCAAAGGGTAAACAAACTTCATTTTAGAGTTTGGTTGTTGTTGGTGGTTGGAAAAGATTTATAAATGAAACTTCAAGTCTCAAGGCAAAGGAAATTGGATCTTTGAGAGTGGTTTACAAAGGTGTAAATTTTGCGCTACGAAAACGTTGTTCATTTCGTAGCACAGCCATGTCATCTCTCCTTTTACTTTTTCAAAAGCTTGTTTTCTGTACAGGTGGAAGGGTATGGTTCCATGAAGGTGACAACACATGTCACTTATCTCAAAATTTTAACTTTGCCAATAAGAAGGGTTTGAAGATCATAAATAAGGAAAAGGTTGAAATATAGGAAACATGTTCCCTGTTTTGTAGGGCAAGTAAGGCATGAACCAGTATGATGACATAACAAGATTGCAGGTATCATCAAGGTCGAAGACATGGAGGAACAGTTTTCAGAGATATCATTCAAGTTCTAGATAAGGTTTTTTAGATCTAATAAGGATTTATACTCCTATTTGTACTAGGACTTCTAGAAGACACAGTTAACTATCAGATGTAATTAACAGTCAATTTTAGAGCAAATAGGTGTCAATTTAAGATATAATTTGAATTCCTCTAAAGATGGATCATAGAATCCAAGGTTGTAATGACTCTATAAGAGACATGAGGTCGAATTGTACAGGGTTGGCAATTTTCATTAACAAGCAGACTTTGTGTTTTTTATCATAATACAGATATTGGTTTACTACTCGGGATTTAGAAAGAGTTTTTAATGTGTGATCTTCCTATGGATTTCCTTATCTATCTATTTGCAGTGGTATAAACATATGTTACTTAGAATTCATTGGAAAATGCTCTAACATCCTGCATATGTTTGTAAACTGTGTTTTGTTCACTCTATTTTTGTTTTACTGATACACCTAAAAACTCTGAAATGCCCTGACTTCCATGATAAGCTAATTCGATGTTTTGTGGGAAAATACCTAGACTCCATAGCCCAATAGATGTTTGTTGATCATTTTTTCAACCAGTCATACACTTTATACAATTTATTCCTAGAGTTAGCCATCTAATCCTTAATTCAAAATATTAAACCTAGTGAGAAAGCCCTCTTAGGTTGAGGAGGCTAAGCCTCAAATAAAAGTCTGGTTTGAAATAGTTACACTGAGGTATCCTGACCAGCAGTCTATCAGGTCCTATTTTGGTGGTAACAGCCTAAAATCCAAAGACGGATCCGCAAGATAGGAAGAAACGCATAAGATTAGGGGGGTTTTCTCAACAAAATGAAGAGAATGAAATTCTAAAGTCGATAAGCTATCAAAAGATACTTTCCATTTTTAAAAGGGACCCTCTTTGAGCATGAATTTAAAGACAATGTGTAAATATTAGAATTGGCATTATTTGGGAAGAAAACAATAATCAAGCATTCTACCAAATCAAGATAAAGCTACCATATGTAGTAGATGTGTTTGGAGATACTTGTAAATGATTCATTTCAGTAATTTTACAGGAGAGAAAAAGCTATAAGTGTACCTACCATCGTAGAGGAGTGATTATGGGATCACTTATTTCAACAATTCCAATCAAAGAATGCTTAGATACATTTTCCAATTTGACACCAAATTGTTGCAAAGGTGAGAGAGGCATGCCTCACCTTTATTGAGTTTGGGAAATCACTTGTGAAGATTATTGAATCTATGCCAGCAAGAGCAGGCTATACCACATTATCCATATGATCACATATGGATCCAGTGGAGATCATCTAAGAAATAGGAGATCTCATACCATATTACCAATGAAGGACCATGCCAAATGGTACATATTGAACCATCCAAAAGTATGAATTTGGTTTCAAATTAGTCAGTGACTTAGTGACATATACTTTGTGGATCCCTTCTTAATGTTAAGGAACATCACCCTATCACCCTGCTTGTAATGGAAATAACTTGAAATTTTATATGGATCGACAAATCGTCATGATTCCCAATAAGGGAAATCATAGTTAATTTATATCAAAGATTTTTCAAAATGATATGATTGTTGGGCTCATATATGAGAAAATTCCACCTGAAGAGAAGATGAAGTTATTGCATTTCACTACAAGAGGAATAATTTGGAGTTTCATTTATAACATGATGATAGAGGGACAAAGCAAATCATCTAAAAATTGAAGGAAAACGAATAACAATTAAGCTATTATTGGCATAATTAATTGGTTAAATGAGGGGAAACAATTTAGCTATTAGACTAGTATCATACATCCTTGGACACCTGCTGTTATCACCAAAATAGGACCCTGATAGGCTGCTGATCAGACCACTTCAGTGTAACTATTTCAAACCAATATTTTAGCTGAGGCTTAGCCTCCTCAGCCTGAGAGGGCTCTCTCAATGGTTACTGATTTTGAATAAAGATGTAAATAGATGGCTAACTCTATGGTTTATGATTTTGTAGGTTTGTTGGTTGAAAATATGGAGACTAGCTATCATTGGGATATGGAGTTAGTGATAGGGATAAGATAACAAAATAGCTCTTCTTATAAAATTGAGGCTTGTTTATACTTCAATGAAAAAGGTAGACACATTCAGGAAAGTCTCAATATCTTAAGGTTCAAAGGAAGTCAGAGAATGAGTGCATGAATTATGAGTAATGATACCTTAAGACAGTGAAAGGAAAGTATTTAACAGAGATTTACCCAAGCTTAGCACTTAAAGGAATTCAAAGCATGAATGACCATGAATTCTGAGTAATAAGTATCAAACATTGAATAAACCATCCACATATAGTACCTAAGAACTCAATTCACCATAAATCAACACTTAAAGGAAGTCAGAGCATGTTCCCATGAATTCTAAGTATTAAGCATCAAAACTATGGAAGTCAAACATATGAGAGAACAAATAAAGCTCACTGAAGTATAATAAGAATCTCAGCTTCAGAAAAATTCACTTTGTTTCTGTATATATCAATCTTCTCAAATCATTTACAAAAGTAGTTGTTCTGATTACATTTTCCAACCCTTGATATCTCGAAATATACATTATTTATAGGCCTTTTAGCCTTTACAACTACCTTGCCAAGTGGCCAAACCATTTTACTTTAACTGACACTTAAAACTAATTGTTGACTAACTTCTAGAGACTAAGACTGACATCTATTCGAAACGGGAGTAAGAGTCCTACTAGGATTAGAACTCTTAATTATTACAATCAAAACAAACTAATCCAAGTCATCCTCGAGAGGAATTCTAACTTTATACCATGCTTCCCATTAACAAAACATTTATATCATGACAGCCTTCGTGGAATGACTTTGCCCATCATTTTGGAAAAGTTAGTTTGATGACATGGCGCATGTTGGACTATTGTCTTCAAACTCTTCTTTTGGCTAAAATCTCCACTTGGAAAAAATTGATACTCTTTGACATCTGATACTCATTGACACCTGATGATGAGTAACCTTACACGTGCTTGATCCTTTTCATGCCTTATCATTATTTGTCACAAAATTGTCTTCTATGCTAAAACTCTGTTTTTTGAGCTACGAAAACAACCTGTTTTCGTAGCGCATCCCAAAAGTTGATATATAATATTCTTCTGTTGATTTTAACCCTTGGAAGATGTTATATGACCAAAAACAAATAAGCATGACCTTAAAACTGCTTACTTCCATCAATTTTTTGCTTCTCAAAACCAAAAAGATACTTTCAGAAATTCTGCAACAAAAACTGGCCTTCAAGCCTGCCACTTGCTGCGGAATTGCCTAATACTTAGGTAATTCAATAAAACTTGCATCTGAGCTTCAAAAAGTATATGAACATGACTGTAGGTATTTTTTTGACAATATAAGACAAAAAGATGATGATCTAATTGTTACCTTATTTTATGTCAATGTTTTCAAGCAGCTTTGTTTACATCTCCTCTTTCCAAGTCTCTTTTCTCCAATTCTGTTCTCATCAATTCCTTTTCCTCTTTTAATTCTTTCAATTGCCTTTGTAGGTTTCTCTGAAATTGGCCACAAAATATCGTGACACCTGTGGATGATTCCCTTGCAATTTATGAATGAATTCGATGCATCCTACCTTTGTAAACAACTCTGTGAGATATTCATTTTCTAGAACCAAGTCTGGAGCTATAGGTTCATAGCAGAATGGTATACCTCCTTTGTAAGCTTTCTTGGGTGTAGCTATATCCATTCCTAGTGTGATGAAACGATGGCTTACCTTACCTCTTTTTACCTCTTCAGGATAGAACGCTTGATAGTAGAGAGCAACTAAAATGGGATGAGACTGATACAATTAACAAGGGCTTTTACAGGGTAGCTTCCTGACAGAGAGATGTTTTAGCAGCGAATGATGAGTGCGGAAAGATAAAACAGAAAGTATGAGAGTGGAATGAGAGGATGTATAAAAAAATGATGACTGACATGGAAAGATTTTAAAATGATGGTTTAAATCTGGTAGCAGGTCCTTGCAACACTAAAGCATTCATCATTTCAAATCGTTAAAGATTGGTATATATTTCGTAACACATTTCATTTGAAAAGTGTCATATTTGCTACGAAACTATTAGGTGTTTCTGTAGCAAATCCTGTTAATTTTTTGCTATATTCACTGCGGACTTAGATAGTTTGGTAACAGATGGCAAAATTTCGGACTTGTGGTCATTTCCAAGTGTCAGCTCAAAGCATACTCCTCTGATGTGACTTGGACTCATTTCTAAGACCTTAACCTAAGTTTTTTAAAAAATTTAAATACACCATAAAATTCATCATTTTATGATATTTTGCAAACTAAGAAATTTGAAGGAGTATTATGGCTGATTTTCAAGCATCAGATTTTGAAAATTTGTGGAGTGATAACAGTGGATCCATTAGGGATAGCATACCCCTGTGGTATGCTAAGAACTCGTAGCTTCAGTGCTGCAATCATCCTTTTATAAATAAAAACTCTGAATTTCTGCCCAAACTTCTCCTTTAAACTGTCCTCACTGAAAATGCTCAGTCAACCTTGAGCTTATTTGCACATACCTACCTACCTACCCTATCAAATGCAAACTTCCTTTTGCTCAATCAATGTGAAATTTCTAATAAAGCCAATCATCTGCTTTATCTGATATTTGACTATATTGGACTTCAAAGTAACTATATAATTGTGATGACCACTGCCACTGAAATTGCCTCTGATCTTCATGGTAAAAACAAAACTGAAATACTGGAGAGTAAAACTCTTCCATGTATAAAGCTATAGGATCCCAGAATACATTATCAGCTTGATGGTCCTCATAACATTCTGTTACTTCTAAAAACTGATCTTTAGTCACACATCATTCATTTGATAAGTGATCCAACTGCTTTTTTGATTGATTTCCATAGACAATGAAATCTTCCTCACTATTATGATCACTCTTTGAATTACTCTGTTGTAAGGAAATGTAGAAATCATCAATCCGTTCCTCTGCCTGAGAGTTATTAAAACAATATTCCATTATTTCTTCTTGGTTTATGCAATGGTTCTCATCTTCATTATAATCTAAAGACTGATAATTTTGAAACATATCTTTATCAATCTCGGAGGATGCAATATGATTTTCAAAGGTATTCTCTTGCCAATTTTCATGATGGATTCTAGGGGATATTATTCTTTCTTCTATATGTTGGAATGTATTGTCATGAAGAGCCTCAAAAATTTCTTCATCCATAAATTCATCATCCTCATAACAATCCTCCAAATACTGAATGAGATTGACAGAATTTTTACAACAATCTTTCAGCAGTAATAAGGAGGGATGACACTCTTTATATATCTCATAGAATTCATTATGAAAATTAGCAAGAGAATACAATAAACCATCTATTAAACCTTTATACCAAGACCATGCTTTTCCTTCTAGAGTATTCATAAACATCTTCATAAGACAGTCTTCAGGAATCTGAACCTTAAGACTGTGTACATGTAGATGAAACCTAACCAAATGAAGAGCAGCATTGTCTTTCTTTTCATCTTTGAATATTGGAAGATCATATAACCAATCAACTTTTGGCATAGGATTTAGACAACCAGGAATATGAAACCAAGTCATAAGAGCATACCTGGCATTTTTTCTTGCATTGGAACTCATCCTGAAACATCATCTAGCAACTAATATTTTAGCAGTGGAGTCACCTTCCAATTTTTTATTTGATGTGTGGAGTTGCCAAGGTAGTTTTGCAGCCTCGAACAGATTCTGAGCTCCTGCTACCTTCAAGAGTTCAGCTTCATAATTTTTAGGGAGATGTATATCTTCAGGCTCCCGGCAGATGCACCAAAATGTTATCACCAAAATAGGGCCCTGATAGGCTGCTGATCAGACCACTTCAATGTAACTATTTCAAACCAATATTTTAGCTAAGGCTTAGCCTCCTCAGCCTGAGAGGGCTCTCTCAAGGGTTACTAATTTTGAATAAAGATGTAAATAGATGGCTAACTCTATGGTTTATGATTTTCTAGGTTTGTTGGTTGAAAAGATGGAGACTAGCTACCATTGGGCTATGGAGTCAATGATAGGGATAAGATAACAAAATAGCTCTTCTTATAAAACTGAGGCTTGTTTATACTTCAATGAAAAATGTAGACACATTCAGGAAAGTCTCAATATCTTAAGGTTCAAAGGAAGTCAAAGCATGAGTGCATGAATTATGAGTAATGATACCTTAAGACAGTGAAAGGAAAGTATTTAACAAAGATTTACCCAAGCTGAGCACTTAAAGGCAGTCAAAGCATGAATGACCATGAATTCTGAGTAATAAGTATCAAACATTGAATAAAACATCCACATATAGGACCTAAGAACTCAATTCACCATAAATCAACACTTAAAGGAAGTCAGAGCACGTTCCCATGAATTCTGAGTATTAAGCATCAAAACTATGGAAGTCAAACATATGAGAGAACAAATAAAGCTCACTGAAGTATAATAAGAATCTCAAATTCAGAAAAAAGTCAATTTGTTTCTGTATATATCAATTTGCTCAAAGCATTTACAAAATTAGTTGTTCTGATTACATTTTCCAACCCTTGATACCTTCAAATATACATTATTTATAGGCCTTTTAGCCTTTACAACTACCTTGCCAAGTGGCCAAACCATTTTACTTTAACTGACACTTAAAACTAATTGCTCACTAACTTCTAGAGACTAAGACTGACATCTATTTGAAACAGGAGTAAGAGTCCTACTAGGATTAGAACTCTTAATTATTACAATCAAAACAAACTAATCCAAGTCATCCTCGAGAGGAATTCTAACTTTATACCATGCTTCCCATTAACAAAACATTTATGTCATGACAGCCTTCGTGGAATGACTTTGCCCATCATTTTGGAAAAGTTAGTTTGATGACATGGCACATGTTGGACTATTGTCTTCAAACTCTTCTTTTGGCTAAAGTCTCCACTTGGAAAAAACTAATACTCTTTGACATATGATACTCTTTGACACTTGATGATGAGTAACCTTACACATGCTTGATCCTTTTCATGTCTTATCATTATTTGCCACAAAATTGTCTTCTATGCTAAAACTCTATTTTTTGAGCTACGAAAACAACCTGTTTTCGTAGCGCATCCCAAAAGTTGATATATAATATTCTTCTGTTGATTTTAACCCTTGGAAGATGTTATATGACCAAAAACAAATAAGCATGACCTTTAAAACTGCTTACTTCCATCAATTTTTTGCTTCTCAAAACCAAAAAGATACATTCAGAAATTCTACAACAAAAACTGGCCTTCAAGCCTGCCACTTGCTGCGGAATTGCCTAATACTTAGGTAATTCAATAAAACTTACATTTGAGCTTCAAAAAGTATATGAACATGACTGTAAGTAGTTTTTTGACAATATAAGACAAAAAGATTTTGATCTAATTGTTACCTTATTGTATGTCAGTGTTTTCAAGCAGCTTTGTTTACATCTCCTCTTTCCAAGTCTCTTTTCTCCAATTATGTTCTCATCAGTTCCATTTCCTCTTTTAATTCTTTCACTTGCCTTTGTAGGTTTCTCTGAAATTGGCCACAAAATCTCGTGACACCTGTGGATGATGCCCTTGCAATTTATGAATGAATTCGATGCATCCTGCCTTTGTAAACAACTCTGTGAGATATTCATTTTCTAGAACCAAGTCTGGAGTTGTAGGTTCATAGCGGAATGGTATACCTCCTTTGTAAGCTTTCTTGGGTGTAGCTATAGCCATTCCTAGTGTGATGAAACAGTGGCTTACCTTACCTCTTTTTACCTGTTTGGGATAGAACGCTTGATAGCAGAGAGCAACTAAAATGGGATGAGATTGATACAATTAACAAGGGCTTTTACAAGGTAGCTTCCTGACAGAGAGATGTTTTAGCAGCGAATGATGAGTGTGGAAAGATAAAACAGAAAGTATGAGAGTGGAATGAGAGGATGTATAAACAAATGATGACTGACATGGAAAGCTTTTAAAATGATGGTTTAAATCTAGTAGCAAGTCCTTGCAACACTAAATCATTCATCATTATTCTTCAAACCGTTAAAGATTGGCAGAGATTTCGTAACGCGTTTCATTTGAAAAGTGTCATATTTGCTACGAAACTATTAGGTGTTTCCATAGCAAATCCTGTTAATTTCCTGCTATATTCGCTGCAGACTTAGATAGTTTGGTAACAGATGGCAAAATTTCGGACTTGTGGTCATTTCCAAGTGTCAGATCAAAGCATACTCCTCTGATGTGACTTGGATTCATTTCTAAGACCTTAACCTAAGTTTTTTTTTTAAATTAAATACACCATAAAATTCATCATTTTATGATATTTGCAAACTAAGAAATTTGAAGGAGTATTATGGTTGATTTTCAAGCATCAGATTTTGAAAATTTGTGGAGTGATAACACTTGAAATAACAAGAGATCCATTAGTGACAATTTTTATCCAACAAGATTGAAATATCCATCCATCAAGCTCTGCCAAAACCATAGTTAGATTTCAATCTATCATTTTCTACTCAGGTATTAATTCTACAATGCAACAGGAGATGGAGGGACCTACGCAAAAGGAGTTGAAGATATTACGACCAAGGCCAATTGGAAAAGAGAAGACAAGATATTAAGCTATTTCTGATTAAATCTACAAGGCAATAAGACTTGAAGAACCTGCCAATGCTTCCCAACACGCCCACTAATGTTTGATAGAAAAATTTAGGTGTAGATATAATTATAGAACCTAATACTAAGGAATAAACACTGAAACAAGTTTAATTCCTTAATAAAATAAGGATATTAAGCATTATAATGAAAAGAAGAACCAATTCTTAGAAAAGGAGGGGTTTTAGGGGAGAAGGAAGAGGTTGTTGGAAAATCAGAAAGGTGGAAAGATTTTCTCTTGTTGATAATTACCTGTGGTTTCCTTGAGTCATTATTATCTTTCTTATGTTCTTTTTTTATCTTGGTTCATCAAGAAATTACCAAAACCATAACACGAAGATCAAAGACACCAGATGTAGGTGCACAACTAGGGAAAATCCCCTAGATGGTGAAATACCCAGTCAAGAACTCTTTCTTAATTAGATTTATATGAAAGTGAGACAACCAAGACCCTAGAACAACATACCTTCCTCCTCCACCAAGTCAGCCCTTCCTCCTTGTAATTTCCAGCCCTTCAAAGTGTAGCTACAATCCAAAACTTCGATCAAGCAGCAAAACTTTTGGCCTAGCTACTCCAAAATTTTGACCTCCCCAGCAACTACAAAATTTCATCCTTCCAGCAGAACTCAAGAACTTCGCACGTGTGAGATAATAGAGAGAGAAATTGTCTTCCTTGGCAAGATAATGACCTTCTTCTCCTTCATTAGCCCTTTCATTCTTCTTCCTTGGAATTCATACCCATGCATCCAACTACTACAATTCACTGCAAATCGAACTTGCTTGACTTCCACTGCAAATGAGGCCGTGTTTCTCCAATATAGAGGCCTATTGTGAGTTCGACTTGTCCTTCCTTGAGTTTGAATTGGTGGAGGAGGCCTAGAAGACCTAAAATACAACAAAATAAATTTCTTCTTTGAGAAATAAATCCCAAGAAGGGTTCTTTGCATTGTGACATGGACAAGGACACTCGGAATAAACCCTATAAGTCTTCAATGGAGACTTAGAACTAAAAACAATTGACCAAGAATGAAACCCATGCTTTAATAAGTCAATTTATTTAATAATAAAAATGTATTTTTCTTTCTTTTGATAAATATATTTAATTATGACTCAAGTACAATTATGAAGACCGACACTAGTTACATTCTTCAACGCTCCCTCTTAACTAGGGAGGTATACATAATTACCTATATCTATAGAGGTACATGTAAGATCTCCAAAATGAACCATGAAAAGTTATGGCACACTCAGTGCCACAGACTAGATTATTAACCAGGTAAATCTATCCGGGTGGGACTAAGATGGACTAAAGCTTTCAGGCAGTCTAGGTACCATCAGGCTTACTTACGAACCATCAACCCAAGGATCTAGGTTCGTATCGAAGGTCATAGCTCTAAGACCAATTCCACCCTCCCTCTTCGGGATCTAGACATCAAACACATATAGATGTCCTCCCAAGAATCCACCATTAGATCCTTCAAATATCCATATCAAACTAGATATATCCATTTGTTGAAGCATGCTTCCAAAGTGTTTAACTTGTTTATGGAGAGATAAACACAAACCCAAATTAGCAATAAACTTTCAAATATACATACAATAAAACACAAACCTTTGGGGTCTTCAATCATCCTTATGCCACTTATATCAAAATATTCATATGCATCTAGTCGGAAGCTTTTCCTCAAGACATTCTTAGTACTTCTCAGGTCCTTTTCACGAACGTTCATCTGTAGTTTTCATTGTCATAGTGCCCTCCCTCTCAATTGGGTAGATATACCCTTTCTTTTATCCAAGATCCCTCTTAACTTAGGGAGATCAATGACTTTATCAAGGTCATCTTCATCATCATCATTATAGCTTTCTTCATCATTCTTATACGAATATCTTCATTATCTTGAAGATTGTGTACTTGAAAAACTTTAATAGCAACTACAACCAAATATATGTATAGAAGCATGAAGTTACCTATATCAGAATCATGTTAATACAATAATGGAAGCATGAAATACCTAAATTTAGTTAGGTTCATAATCAGCAAGAGACACATACTTCTAAATTTCAACTTCTTGCTAGGGTTTTTGTCACAAACCCTAGACTACAACATAAAGCAATTTAATCAAGAAATCAGTCATATTCTATTTAGGACCTTAATGACATATTTTACTATGATATATTGAAAACCCTAGAAGCAATTAAAACAAGTACAATTCAACGCATCTAAGGGTTCAAAAATTTTCATAATTTATCTGTTAGACTCTACTAGAATTTAAAGGAAACCCTAGATTGCATCTGTGAGACATTGAGCCTTAAATATAAAAAATCAAAACCAATCATAGTATTATCTAAGGTTTCAACAATATCATAGACTCCAACTAGGGTTTGTTTTAAACCCTAGATTTTATCATCATATATGGGTACAATACCATCATATCCTATAATATAAAACTTCTACTAGGGCTTAGTTACAAACACTAGAAGCATCAACAATTAGGTTAGCATATATACATATCTAGGATTTCAAAATAATCCACAAGTATATTACAACAATATCTACTGGGCAAACCTAAAGACACAAATACATTAAAGTTAGACATGCAAAAATTTTGACCAGGCTAGGGTTTTCATCAGATAGGCAAACATTCACCTAGGGTTTCATTCCTAGGATATTAATATAAATATTATAACGATTTTTCTCATAAACCCTAATTCATCAAACCTTAAAGATCTAGGAATTCAATACATAACTCAACAAACCTTAAAGGAATAGGGTTTCTATCATAATAGTATCAAAACCCTAAAAATGAATAGGTTTACTAGATTTCATCAACAGCCCTAAGTAGACTAGGGTTTCCATGTTAGAATTGACATACCCTTAGACCTTTTACAGTTCCACAAGAATGATAATATAATGAGGGTAGATTTAATCTAATGATTAATCACCCTAACAAGAATATTTGTGATTCAAAGCCCTAAACATAACAATGTTAGTAATGTAAAGCAAATTTTAAAAAGGGAATGAATATGTCTTTATGAAGAGAACAAATCTTATGGTCTAAGACATACCTTGATTCATTCCTTAACAAACTTGTAGAACATTAATTCTTAAAGGGTATAACTTCTTCCATCCTTCCAAGTCTATCCTTTGATGTCTCCTCCATAACCCTTGAGCATTCAGCAAGTTTTCCTAACAAAGAAAATATAAAGGTTATTAGCATATAATACAAACACATCTTGATAAGAGAGGAAACCAAACATGAAAAGATAATACAAGGAGTAAGATACTTATATTTGGTAAAATGGTGAGGGCTCCCTCTTAATCCAATCTTGATGGATACCTATAACTTTATCAAAAGAATTAAAAAACGTTCTACCAAGGCATGTTAGACCTGCAGGTCCTTGACTTCAAATTCTTCAATCTTGCTCTTCTTAGGTGATTCTTCATCTGCAATACTTGTTTGATCCCTATCTCTCCTTTTATTCCTTGGATTCTCAAGACAATGGCTTTTATAATGACTCATCTTGTGACAATTGTAACATTCAATATTATATAGGTCTATTTTCTTCCTTGGTCCTTTGACCTTCTTAATGATTCCCTTATTCCTATGATGAGTGGAATAGGCATTTGAGATGTTCTCTTCTTCATCCATCTTGTTGTGTATTAACGATATATTGGCTTCTTCTTGACTATATGCATTCCATATTTGTTCGAATGTTGGAGTGTCCTTCCAACTATTTATTCTTGATGCAAAAGCACTCCACGACATTGGTAATCTTAGAATGGAAGTAATCACAAGCTCTTTTTCTGGTACAATTTCATCTATTTCTTAGAGCTCATCTTTGATTCTAGATATCCTTATAAAGAAGGATGTCACAGTTTCTTCTTTTGTCATCTTCATAGTTCTCAAATCATTTTTGAGGCTTGCAATTTGACCAATGTTCTTGATTATGAATAATTTGGATAGAGACTCATACATTTCTTGAGCGGAATCTATAATGGATATATATGGAATGAGGTTGTCCTTTTTCCATCCAATATTAGGTTCATGGCCAATATTTTGGTTTCTCTGAACTTTTCTTTCTCTGCTTCACTTAAGTCATATATAGACTTCTTGACATTTCCTTGAACTAGATACAAAACTTTATTCTTCTTGAGGATGAGATCTATCCTCTTTTTCCATGCTATGTAGTTGGAGGCTCCTTCTAGTTTTCTTTCTCCCTTCATTGAGTTAGACATAGTTCTTGTAGACACTAGGCTTATCCCCTTATATGATCTCTTTTCTTGATGACCCTTATTCGACTTATTAAGACTCTTTATTCTCCTTATTCTTCTTTCAGTAGAGTAGATTTTCAGGCAGCCTTTTTATTTATTCTTTACCTTAGCTTTGATACCATGTTGGGAAATCAGAAAGACAGAAATATTTTTTCTTGTTGATAATTACTTGTGATTTCCTTGAGTCATTATTATCTTTCTTATGTTCTTATTTTATCTTAGTTCATCAAGCAATTACCAAGACCAAAGACACCATATGTAGGCGCACAACTAGGGAAAAACACCCATATAGGGGAAAACCCAGTCAATAGATTCATATGATAGTGAGACAACCAAGACCCTAAACCAACATACCTTCCTCATCCACCAAGTCATCCCTTCCCCCTTGTAAATTTCATCCCTTCAAAGTGCAGCTACAATCTAGAACTTCGATCCAGCAGCATAATTTTCAGCCCAGCTACTCCAGAATTTTAGCCTCCCCGGTAACTGTGGAATTTCATCCTTCCAGCAAAAATTCACACGTGAGATAATAGAGAGAGAAATCGACTTCCATAGCAAGATAATGACCACCTTCTCCTCACTAGCCCTTTCCTTCTTCTTCCTTGGAATTTGTACCCTTTACTGCATCCAGCTACTGCGATTCACTCCAAATCAAACTTGCTTGACTTCCACTGAAAATGAGGTCAAGTTGCTCTAATATGTGTAGAAATTTTCTATTTCCCACCCCGGTTTTCAGTTTCACCTTATTTCTCCAAAATAGTTAAATGCCCTTTCCCATATCCATACATTCAACAACTGGAAAATAAATTTTGTTGAAAACACAAATTCTGGAAAAAATTTTAGAATGCTGGAAAATGCAGAAATAAAAATCAGCGAGCATAAAACAGTCATTCACACATTTTGACACAGATATTTTTGGTCAACATGACCCTGGAAAAACCCCCTACAACTCTTGGGGAAAACCAGTTTGAGAGCTCCTTATTTCTGAAAAATGCTTTTACAGTGAGGCAGAAATTACAGCAAAAATTTCAGCAACCAAACAACTGTACTTATCTCGATTTCCGTGCATTCACTCTGCCTTGGAAAACGTGCAGAACAGTAAAAACCAAAAAACAGAAATTTTACAGCATTTATTACAGCATTAAATGCTGAACTGGCTTTCTCGAAATGTGTGCCCAGTTCTACGGCCGTACTGCTGTACGGACTGTACGGATTTGACAGCAAACCCTCCTCCTCGATTTTCGTGCTCCTTTGCCTAGAAATTTGTGCCGAAGCTGCTGTTCTGCTGCTGTACGAATTTCTATAAATCTGTGCCACCAACCAGCAGTCTCTCTCCTCGATTTTCGTGCCCAGAATCTGCCCAGAAATAAATGTTGAAGCTGTTGTACGGTCTTCCTTGAAAACTGTGCCTCTCTCCCTCGAAAAATGTGCCCAACACTTGCTGTACGGATTTCTATCTTGGGAACCGTGCCTCTTTGCTGTTGTACGGATTTTGCTGAAGTCTCTATCAGCTGTCCTATTTCTCCTCTCTGCTCAGAAATCTCCCTTGCTCTCCTTCTCTTCCTCTCTCAATCTGCTCATGAAAGAAAGAAATGATCTTTTCCTCCTTTTCCTCCTTTAACCTAACCCTAAGTGACTTTTGGGGAATCCCTAAATCCAATGGCTGAGATAGATTGACATCTAGGGCTGAGATTAAATGCTCATTTAAATCCCACTTTCTATTTTTTAATTCACCCCACTTTAATAAAGACCCACTTAGTCATTTATTTCCAAAGTCACTTTTTCCTTGCTAATTTTACATTGACTTTATTAAAAATCACTTTAAAATTAGACTTTAGTAACTTTATCACATAAAGTCACTTTTAAATTAGATTTGACTTTATAAAAATTATAAAGTCACTTTAGGAGAAAAATTAAATTCTTTTGGACACTTTTCCCTAGGCCAAAGATCAAAGCCTTAGGGAACCACATGTCCTCCGGTACCAAATTTCAACACTCCCTCTTACCGAGGAAGGTGTTCCTCACCACACCCATCTTGTCTCTGAAGTAGACATGCTTGCCCCATGGTAAGGCTTTGGTAAGAATATTTGCAACCTGCTCATCAGTGGGAATATACTCAAGCTTCACAGCTCCCTTCTGAACATAGTCTCTGATGAAATGATATTTGATCCCGATATGCTTTGACCTGTCATGAAATACTGGATTCTCCGTGAGTTTAATGCAACTCTGATTATCACAGTAAATCACTGAAGGTCTCAACGGCTGACCAAATAAGCCAAACAACATCTTGCGAAGCCAGATGGCCTCACAACTAGCTAGACCGGCTGCCATATACTCTGCTTCCGCTGAATTCAATGCTACTGACTGCTGCTTTCGGCTGAACCATGACACAACTGCCGAACCCAACCCAAAACAGCACCCTGAAGTGCTCTTCCTATCAGAAGCACAACCTGCCCAATCAGAATCAGTGTAACCTGCCAATCTCACTCCATCCCCCCGCCTGTAGTCCAGACCATAATCCACTGTCCCCTGCAAGTACCGCAAAATGTGTTTTGCAGCCACCCAGTGAACCTTCCTAGGCTCACACATAAACTGACTCATCGTGTTGACTGCAAAACAAATATCTGGTCTAGTGTTGACCAGATACATCAAGGAACCAATTAGCTGTCTGTATAATGTGGGATCCACCAACTCGGAATCCGAAGCATGGAGCTTCTTCCAGTTGGTGATCATCGGTGTCGACATGGGTTTACAATCCTCCATGTGGAATCTGCCAAGGATATCCACAATATACTTCCCCTGCCCCAGGAAGAAATTCCCCTCCTCCTGCCACACCTCCAAACCCAAAAATTAATGCATCAAGCCGATGTCCTTCATCTCAAACTCCACCGCAAGATCTCTCTTGCAGTGCTCTATGAGTCTCTCTGCACCTGTAATGACTAAGTCATCCACATACAACACCAGAATGAGAGGCTTCTCACCTATCACAATATAGTAAAGGTTCGGATCTGCCTCACTCTTTGTGAAACCCATCTTCTGCAAGTAAGTATCTATCCTGGAGTACCAAGCTCTGGGAGCTTGCTTCAGGCCATAAAGGGCCTTCTTCAGTCTGCACACATGGGACTCCTTCCCATGCACCTCAAAGCCCCGTGGCTGCTCAATGTACACCTCCTCCTGTATGAAGCCATTGAGAAATGCGGTCTTCACATCCATCTGGTGGATCTTCCAACCCATCTCTGCTGCTATCGATATAATGGAGCGGATCGAAGTATATCGAGCCACGGGAGCGAAGGTCTCCTCATAATCAACTCCTTCTACCTGGGAGAACCCTCTAGCCACAAACCTCGCTTTGAATTTCTCAATGCTGCCATCTGCAGCATGCTTTACCTTGTAAAGCCATCTCGAAGTAACCACGGATTTGCCCTCAGGCCTCGGCACCACCTCCCAAACATCATTCTTCATGATAGAAGAATACTCCTCCTGCATGGCCTCTCTCCAGACCTGCTGGCTAGCCGCCTCCTCATAGCTAGAAGGCTCAGAGTCAAGGATGCTGGTAGCCATTGCCATATAGCTACAAAACCTCTCAGGTGGTCTGCTCTCTCTGACCGGCCTCTTAGGCTCAGCAACAGATGTGGCATCTCTCAAGGTGTCCTGAAGCCACTTGGGCTTCCTCTTCCCTGAGTGCACTTCTTCCGCCGGAGAATAAAACTCCTCCTCCTCAACATCAGGAGCCTGAACTCCTGACTGTCTGTCTGCTGTCCTCCTGCCTGCACCTGAACCTGTAGATGCTGAGGTACCGTGTGAACTGTCCATCAATGGACTCCCCAGTGAACTGCTCTGTGGACTGCTCTGCATGCTACCCGTAGCACCACCTCTCTGACTCGGTGAGCCACTCCCCACTGACGGACCTGACATCGTCATAGATGTACCTCCAGATCCTCCTGATCCCTGCCCACTGGATCCATGTGATTGACTCAACTGCTGCTGAGGGTCTGGCTGATCCAGATACTCTAACTCCCGTGACCTCCTAAAGGCCCTGTCCTCTTCGAACTTCACATCCCGCCTGACAACAACTTTCCTCTGTGCAGGAATGTAAATCCGAAAGGCCTTGGAGGTCTCACTGTAGCCCACAAAGATACCCTTCTCTGCGGTGGGCTCTAGTTTGGTCCTCTTCTCCTTGGGTATGTAGGAGTATGTGATGCACCCAAAGATACGAAGATGACCAATATCAAGCTTCTTCCCAGAAAAAACCTCCTCCGGAGTCATGTGCCCCAAGGCACGATGCGGACTCCTGTTCTACAAATAAACAACTGTGTTGCATGCCTCTACCCACAAAAACAATGGCAACCCCTGATCATGTAACATGGCTTCGGCATCCCCTCCGATGGATCTGTTCTTCCTCTCCGCAACCCCGTTCTGCTGGGGGTTGTAAGGAACAGTGAACTCCCTCCTAATGTCTGCCTCCACACAATAGTCAACAAACTCTCCAAGGGTGTACTCTCCCCCATTGTCTGACCTCAGGGACTTGATCTTCCGACCTTTCTGTATCTCCACAAGAGCTCTGAACTCCTGAAACCGCTTGAAGACCTCACTCTTGGTCTTCAAGAAATAGATCCAGGTCCTCCTGGAGTGATCATCAATGAATAAGACATAGTACTCATATCCACTCAAGGAAACATGAGACATCCGACTGCTCACATCGGAATGAATCAAATCAAGTATCCCAGTCGCTCTGCTGTCACTGCTGGGAAAAGGGGATTTGGAAAACTTGCCCATCGCACATCCTCTGTAAGTATCAAAGTGATCAGTACTGAAATCTGGCACACCTGTAGTGATCTCCCGCAAAGTCCTCAAGGCTCCATGATACATGTGCCCCATCCTGCGGTGCCAAATCTCACACAACTCAGAACTGCTAGCTCTGCTGTCGGTACTACTGCTCAATGCCAAAAGGGGTTGGAATGCAAACTTGTACACCTTTGCATGGCGTACACCTATCACTCTAGCTGAATCAGCTAGAGTGCCCCTGGGATACATCAACACCTGTCCTCCCCTGAACAGTACCTCATATCCTCTGTCCTCCAAAGCTGAGACGGATATGAGGTTCTTCCTCATCCTTGGCACATAAAGAACATCTGACACCTTCAAGGGAGGTTTGGACTCCCTCTGAAATGTCAATGTTCCCACACCGATTGCTCTAACAACTCTGTCATCACCGAGTACTACCTCTACATCAGTGCCACTCTCTGAAAGCTCTGAGAAGTACTCACGAACTCCTGTCATGTGACGTGAAGCCCCACTATCCACATACCAGATACCCGAAGATGCTCCGCTAATCGAGGGAAATGCATGCTCCCTCTGAACCTCTATGGCACATGATCCCGCACTAGAGGACTCACACGCAGTGAACCCAAACTCCCGGTCAAAACGATCCGCAAAGTCCTCAACCTCTTCTGAAGCTGCCATGCTCTGGTTCTTCCCCTTCTTCTTCTTCTTCTCCGGACACACAACTGCATAGTGTCCCATCTTCTGACAATTCCAACACTTCACTTTGGAATAGTCCTTCTGTGAGTTATCCTGTTTACCTTTACCTTTGCCTTTTCCCCCACCATTGCTTGTGGAAGCCTGCTTCTTCCCTTTGCCCTTCTTGCGTCCTGCCAACAGTGCTACATCCTCATCCTGCTCAACTGGCTTGGTTGCCCCAAGCTGACCTTTCCTGATCTCTGTCTGAATGCAATCATCCCAAAACCTCTCCCATGTGGGAAGGGTCTCACGTGCACAAACCCCATCAACAAAGTTCATCCATGAATTGGGGAGGCCATTCACTGCAATCCGCACCAACTCAGTGGGTGGAATGGCCTCTCCAATCGCTGCCAACTCATCTCTCACATTAGTAATCTTTGTGAGATATCCAACTGCACTATCAGTCTTACCCATCTTAATGTTCTTCAGCTTCTCCTTCAGGACCATTTTCCGGTTCTCATTGGTACTCTGGTAGAGGTTGGTCAATGTTGTCCACATCTCATGAGCATTTCTCTTTCCTCTCACATGAGGAATGCAATGGTCTTTGATTCCTTCTAGAATCAGTGTCTTACCCTTGTTGTTCTTTTTATTATATGCTGCCAACTGAGTAGCATCAGTAGGCACATTTACAGGGTTCTGTGCGGTATGTACCATTATGTCCCAAACTTCCGCCTCCTCAAAGATACTCTGCATTCTCTCCTTCCAAACACTGTAATTGGTATGCCCATCCAACCTATCCTCCACTCTCAATCCCAATGACACCTGCTATCCTAAAAATGAAAAATAGCACTGCTGTAGTAAAGATAAAAATTTTGTTTGTGAAAAAATCAGCATGCTGGAATTTTCTGAGTGAAAAATCAGCGGGCTGTATTTTTCTCCTTGCTGTCCCAAACTGCACTTCAGCACTCAAGCTCCGATACCATGTAGAAATTTTCTATTTCCCACCCCGGTTTTCAGTGTCACCTTATTTCTCCAAAATAGTTAAATGCCCTTTCCCATATCCATACATTCAACAACTAGAAAATAAATTTTGCTGAAAACACAAATTCTGGAAATTTTTTCAGAATGCTGGAAAATGCAGAAATAAAAATCAGCAAGCATAAAACAGTCATTCACACATTTTGACACAGATATTTTTGGTCAACATGACCCTGGAAAAACCCCCTACAACTCTTGGGGAAAACCAGTTTGAGAGCTCCTTCTTATTTCTGAAAAATGCTTTTACAGTGAGGCAAAAATTACAGCAAAAATTACAGCAGCCAAACCACTGTACTTATCTTGATTTCCATGCATTCACTCTGCCTTGGAAAACGTGCAGAACAGTAAAAACCAAAAAATAGAAATTTTACAGCATTTATTACAGCATTAAATGTTGAACTGGCTTTCTCGAAATGTGTGCCTAGTTGTACGGTCGTACTGTTGTACGGACTGTCCGGATTTGACAGCAAACCCTCCTCGATTTTCGTGCTCCTTTGCCTCGAAATCTGCGCTGACGCTGTTGTTCTGCTGCTGTACGGATTTCTAGAAATTCGTGCCACCAACCAGCAGTCTCTCTTCTCGATTTTGGTGCCCATAATCTGCCCAGAAATAAATGCTAAAGCTGTTGTACGGTCTTCCTTGAAAACGGTGCCTCTCTCCCTCAAAAAATGTGCCCAACACTTGCTGTACGGATTTCTGTCTTGGGAACCGTGCCTCTTTGCTACTGTACGGATTTTGCTGAAGTCTCTATCAGCTGTCCTCTTTCTCCTCTCTACTCGGAAATCTCCCTTGCTCTCCTTCTCTTCCTCTCTCAATCTGCTCATGAAAGAAAAAAATGATATTTTCCTCCTTTTCCTCCTTTAACCTAACCCTAAGTGACTTTTGGGGAATCCCTAAATCCAATGGCTGAGATAGATTGAGATCTAGGGCTGAGATTAAATGCTCATTTAAATCTCACTTTCTATTTTTTAATTCACCCCACTTTAATAAAGACCCATTTAGTCATTTATTTCCAAAGTCACTTTTTTCTTTTCTAATTTTACATTGACTTTATTAAAAGTCACTCTAAAATTAGACTTTATTAACTTTATCACTTAAGTCACTTTTAAATTAGATTTGACTTTATAAAAATTATAAAGTCACTTTAGGAGAAAAATTAAATTCTTTTGGACACTTTTCCCTAGGCCAAAGATCAAAGCCTTAGGGAACCACCTGTCCTCCGGTAACCAAATTTCAACAATATGTAGCCTTCTTGTGAGGTCGAAATACCATGTTTGAGGTTGACTTGTCCTTCCTTGAGGCCAACTTAGTGGAGGATGCCTAGAAGACCTAAAATGCAACAAAATAAATTTCTTCTTTGACAAATAAATCCCAAGAAGGGTTATTTACATTGTGACATGGACAACGACACTTGACATAAGCCCTAGAAGTATTGAATGGAGACTTTGACCAAAAAACAATTGACCCAAGCATGAAACCATGCTTTAATAAGTCAATTTATTTAATGATGATAAAATATTTTTCTTTCTTTTGATAAATATATTTAATTATGACTCGAGTACAATTATGAAGACCAACACTAGCTACATTCTTCTACAGAGGTCACAAATAGATTTCAAGTGAAATATGATGATAATGATAATGAAGTGCGGAGGAAGAGAAAGAAGCAGAGTGTGAAATGATGACAGTGAAATGCACTCCCTGATCCCATAACAGTGCCATGCACACCTCAAGGAATATTTCTTAGTGGACTGAGATCCCATCATTTGCAAATTTTGAAAGTGGCCACTAGCACTTGTTGGAATACTAAGAAAGCCAAGAATATAGTCATGGGACTAATTGGTACGACAGTTTTGTGCATAAGAAAGGATTCAGATTAGCACTGCATACAAAGACAAGCATGACACTTTAAAAGGGGATAAAGCATCAAAATTTCCATATCCCACATACAAGAAGGCATACCATTATTCTAAAGCTTATAGCTACAGCTTGGAAGAAGATTGAGTTTGTTGGAATATCATGGGCACAATGACGACTACAGGTCTTTATAATCTAAGTTTGACATTCATACATTTCAATCTGGGGAAGAAAAAAAGCAAAAAGACAACAACAGCTTGTAAATAAAACAAATGAACAACATAATGAATGATTTGCGTGAATAACGCCAAAGAAGAGATGTTTCCTCCACATGAAATGAAAAGATACAAATTCCAGAAGTCCTATGAAGGAATACTGAGCAAACGAACAAAGGAGACACGGAAAAAGAAAAAACAATGCTTTCACAATATGTAATAAAATACTAAACGTTGAAGCCTGGTGAAGATGTGGGGCAAGAGAGAAAGACGCTACAACAAGAAAAAAAACATTGCGCATATGACAGACTGGAAACAAAGACCTTCAGTGTGTGGACAAACTAGCAAGCAAGATCTTCAACGTGTGGAACGTTACATGGCCTGGAAGTCTTCATCATCTATTGTGGACATGTGTGTGATGCGTTAATAGAATTTGAAATATTACGTAGTATACATATATAAAGTGTGTTATATATAGTCTGAGATATGGGTTACATAGTGAGAACAATTGCAAAATGCCAAATAGTCCATGTATGTGGATGCTCTGACTATTAGCTTAAGTACTCGAACATGAAGGCAGAGCATATGTTAGGGAACCTATTTAGTTTACCCGAGCAATTACACAGAGCATGATTGACAGAGCACTAGAGCAGTAACATGGGGTTGATAGGATATACATTGGTGAATAGATAATAGTTACATTATGCATTAGCAGGGTTGAAAACTATAATTTAAAGGAGCATTGAGGATTGACAGAGCAAGAATGTTAGAGATGTTAAACAATATTTTCTACAGAATCAACAGTAAAAGGCCAGAGTCGAAAATATTTTCGATATCAGAGAATCAAGAGTTGATTCCAAAGTGCAATGTTAGGTCCCTATATTTTCATAACATGGAAGGAAGAGAAACCAATGCCAGTGATATCGGAGATGTCGAAAATGAGTACATACCTAGGAATATAGACCATTTGCCAAGGAATCAACAGCAAAAGTCAGAGCTAAAGTAAAGAATGTCCGAGAAAAATGTATATGGATTCCAAAGCAAGTATGCAAGTCAGAGGAAAGTTGAAGTTACTTTAGAAACCGACTGCATTATTGATGTCAAAGGCGGAGGTAATCTGCAAAGGAGAAATAACTCTAAAAACAAAAGGGGAGGCAAAAAAATCAATGTTGCCATCAATGCCAAGGGGGGAGATTGTTGCCATAGTTGACATTGATGTCAAAAAAGAGTAGTGTTCTATGTCAGATGAAGGATTCCTACTCACACAGTTTAATTCCTTCTTACACAGTTCAGTTCTGGATCAAGTGGTCAATGTTTATCATACCTCCAGGAGTATTGGTGTGAATCGAACACATGGGTTTTGAAGACCAAAGGCCTAAGATGGGTGTGTGTTGCTTTATTCACGCCCAGTTCGTTATGAGACAAAGTGAATAATAGGTTAAAGGTATAGTCGAACACATGGGTTTTGAAGACCAAAGGCCTAAGATGGGTGTGTGTTGCTTTATTCACGCCCTGTTCGTTATGAGACAAAGTGAATAATAGGTCAAAGGTATAGTCAAACCATGTTGTCCATTTCCTGTGACAAAGTAGTAGTCCAGTGAGCTCGACAATTGACAATGAGAACATAGGAGACATACAGTTGCAATTACATCCAAAATTTTGTGTTAATTGTTGATGATATCATTGGCATAGCTTCATATTCCAACGCTTCATCTACGTGGTCATATTCCAGTGTTTCATCCTGCTAGCAATGCATGGTCAATTTTTGTATTTTTTTGTGCGAGCTTATTTGATTTGTATTTTATTGGTTTTTTTGCGAAGAACACATAATTGGCCATATATAAGGAGTGAGTTGTGAAATTACAGAGAAATTATGGGTATATATGCTTCACTTGAATGGCATATGAAATATACATATGCAATTGTGTGCATTAGTCTTTAGTAATGGGTCGCTTGGCTGATCTATAATAGAAGTCTCAAGACAACCTCAGCTAATGGGATATATTTAATCAACTTAAAGAGCTGACATGCAGCTTGTTGATGGAATGGTTTAATGAAGGGTTGATTTGAAGCAAGGGGTGGCTTGCAAAACTTTGTAGTGAAGGACCTCGTTAGTTTTGATTCATGTTTTGGAGAAGGAAATTTTAGAGATTCATGTTTCCAAAATGTATGGAGGAAGCAAACCCTGTGTATTTAACTAGTTTTATGAGCCCTAAAAATGGATACTTCCAAGATTATGATGGCATAGTACAATATTGTAAAGGGAGGCTTGAAATTATCTCTGCACATGTACACAAGGAGAACTATCAGTTGATGATATAGGTAATGCTTCCATTCTGTCAAAATAAATACATAGGAGATGCACAAGCACAACCATTCTAATGAAGATTTGACAGAAATGGAATATCAATGACATAGGAGATGCACAAGCACAACCATTCTAATGAAGATTAGACAGAAATGGAATATCCATGTAGTGATGAGAGATCAGATCTTGTTGAAGAAACAAATAGACTTTTGAGATCACCAAGAAACATTCATTGTTGGAATTCACCTTAGTTTAAACATATTGATGTAATTCCAAAACCGGTTTTGATGCAAAGGTGTCCCATTGAATTTTCTACATGGAGACAGCAGAATTATTATCATATTTATCAAAGAAAAGCTTTTGAATCTCAAAGCTTATAGGTGTTCCAATGAAACCACCAACTCAGGAAGGAGAATTCAAGTAGATAAACTTTGAAATTTCTCAAGATATTGAAGACAAAAATCTCATATCTTAAGTTCATGTTACTTCAGAGAACAATGTATCAATTTAATGTTTTCCTATGGTTATGAAGATATTCCCATAAATGTTGCAAGTCATTTGAAGAACTGTCAAAGGAGAGTAAGAACACTAAGTGTAGCCCTTGCATGTAAATTCCTCTTAAAATTAAAAGTGTTGAGAAGCCATTATGCTCTTTCTCCCAGGAAGCCTGTGTAAATTTTATGAGATTCTATTAGCATATGCATTTTTATCATAAAATAGCATTGGTTCTAAAGGTTCTTGGAGATTCTATTAACATATGCACTCATTGGATTTGGTTGATGTCAATCTTTTGATAATATTTAAAGGACCGTTTATTTTGTTTTGATCTTGAAAAATTGGAAGAATGGGAAACGAATGGGTGGACGACAAAGAGACAGCGTTGGAATACAAAGAAAAACATTTTCAATTTCAAATACCTAAATTGGAATAAAAGAGAAAACAAGTTATATAAAGATGAATATTTGGAATGCAGAACAGAGAGTTGATTGAAGGGTGTGTGAGACCTACTTCATGAATAATTTGGCAAAGATAAGAAGAGGAAGAGGAGCATAAGTGAAACATAATTAAGGAAGAGGACAAGAGGAGATAAACACTTGTAAAGGGGGCAAAATAGAGTACATAACAGAGTGAAAGAGAAGGAAGAAATCATATTTTGAAGACCAGGTAAGCCAGCAAAATAAAAAATTTATTTGTCAAGGGATTGGTGTCTACTTTTAGGTAGAACAATAGGTTGGAGCCTGTAAGAAATGGGATTGGATGCTTCCAGCAAGTTGTAGCTTGCAAAATAGAAAAGGGGTTGAAGCCTACTATAGGTAGGAGCTTGCAAAATTGTTGTAATAAATGGGAGTGGGTGCTTCTATCAAGTTGTAGTTCGCAAAATAGCAGAGGGGTTGAAGCCTCTTGTAGGTGGATGCTTACCAAAGTGATGTAAAAAGGGAGTGGGTGCTTGCATTTACATCACAAAACAAATTCGTGTTTTTTTCCCGTATGTGTTTCCACTTATATCTGGTCTCTACATGTGTTGCTCTTATGTGTTGATTCTTATGTTGTGATTTAATGTTGTTTATATGTTAAATATGTTATTCATTTGATGTACTGTTGCTAGCCTAAGAGTTCAGATAACTATCGAAAAGAAATGTAAAAATTGGTAATTGGTGACAATGAATGCACCATATTGCTTCACCCCCATCTCAGTATAGTCACGTATCATCACATCTTGTCTCATGTATCAGAATTATTGTAAACGGAGGTTTTCCCTACAAAGTAGATTGTTAGTCAGTGATTTTTTTTATCATTTTCAAGGTGTTGGTTCATAGCAATGTATGTGAAAATTTGCATAAAGGTATCGTCATTTTCAAGGTGTTGGTTCATAGCAATGTAAGTGAAATTTTGCATATAGGTATCGTCTACAGCAATGTTATTTGAAAGGTGTTGGTTCATAGCAATGTAAGTGAAATTTTGCATATAGGTATCGTCTACAGCAATGTTATTTGAAGGGGTTCCAACAAGGGTCAGAAGGGTGTCCAAATAGGTGAAACCTCTTATATTCCCTATGTGCATTCTCAACTTCTTGTATTCCATGTTTCTATTCCCCTGATGCTGATTTACCCACTATATGATATATCAATGTTTTATTTATAGATGTTGAAACATATCTTTAGGCTGGAAAAAGTGCTCTAAATATGTGCTCAAGAAAGTGATTTGGCACTACTAGTCGTGTTTTTATTAATAGAATTGAATGATGCCAAGAAAAAATAACAACTTTTATGCAGATTTACTACAAGAATGATAGATTGTAACCATAATAGCCAAAAAAAGAACTACAATTCTAGAAAATGATATTCCTTTATCGATGGAAACAATGTTCAATTACATATTTGAGGGGTAAACCTCCTATTGAGCATAGCTCCAATTACAAGAAATTCACAACACATCTCATTACATTGCTTCTACTTCTTTATATAATATTATCTACCTCCTAGGCACATTACAAAAAATGAACTTTCTAATAGGTATACCCTTATTGCAGGATAACTCTGTACGGTTAATTGCTACAAGTAGATCCTTAATAATACAGAAAAGATGCAATAGTGCGCACACAGACACACATTAACACAGATATTTCACCCTATAAAGCCAAATTGGGAAAACAATAAATAGTTTTCAATATATTCTTCTTTATAGTGTGTGTGTGTGTGTGTGTGTGCCCCAATAGTTGGCTCAATTGGTCAAGTTCCCTTCGTTAAAGCACCTCTACTATTGAGAGGTCACAGGGTCAATATTGTTGACACTCTCGATATTAGGCTCCAAACTGGGAAACCAATAAACAGTTTTCAATATATTCTTCGTTATTGTGTGTGTGTGTGTGTGTGTGTGTGTGTAGGCCCCAAAAGTTGGCTCAATTGGTCAAGTTCCCTTCGTTAAAGCACCTCTACTATTGAGAGGTCACAGGGCCAATTTCTGAAACTCGAGATATCAAGCTCCATGGTCGAACCGACAAGAAGTGATCCTTTCAGGTAGATCTTCTTAGTACAATTATTTCATGGACGTAGCAGTCACTGATCTCTGGGAATTGTGAGCCACATAGATTTTATATATACATATATATGTGGCATACACACACCCCCAATCTATTTAACTTAGATTAGAATACAATTGTAGTTCCATAGCAGGAATTAAGAGACCATGGGTTAAACTACCATGTGCCACAAAAGCACTAAAAATTTAACCAGGTGTTCAAAACCACTAAAAACATATGCAAAAAAACACCCAAAAAAAATTTTGGGGAGCAATTCCCCTGAACACCCAACCAAGAGGTGTTATACCCCCACTATGCCCAATGAAACGTATCGTAAATGGGCATAGTCGTGCCAAGAATATAACACATACCCAATAGTATATCACTTGTTGTTTTCTTTGCATACAGGGGATCACGGGAGTACATGATCAACAATCCAGAACAATAATGTTCATTGTTACTTTGCACCAAGAGAACTTCTCAGTGCTTGCAAATCTGTGAATGAATTTGTGACATTCTTCAAAGTGTCCATATTTTCCAGTAGCAACTTCTTGCCTTTAATCATATCTATCACAATGTGATATTGAAGATCAATATGTTTTGTCGTAAAATCATAAGTTGGGTTCTTTGCCAGAATGATTACACTCTGATTATCGCTCTGTATCCTTACAACTTGTTTTACTAACCTAATACCTTAATAAAATCTTTGTAACCATATAGATTCTTTGCTTCCATGAGCAGTTGCGATATATTCAACTTTTGTATTTGAGAGTGCTACTACAGATTGTCTCTTGCTCATCCAAATGATTTCTCTTTCAAATACTTTAAACACATGCCTACTTCTAGATCTTTTGTGATCAAAATCTCCAACCTAGTCTACATCAACAAACTCATGTCTATCCAACACTGTCAAATCTTGGTCTTCTTCGGTAGCACAATGCATAACTAGTATTATCATGCTAATCCTTGAAAACCCTCTTCAATGTTTTCCAATGCTCCTTCCCTAGTTTTGGCATATATCTGCTCAATACTCGTTGCATGTGCAATGTCCAATCTAGTACATACCATTGCATACATCAAACTTCCAACCACATTGGCATATGGAACATGGAACATGTCCTCTTCCTTTTCCTATATCTTGAGACACTAATATGCAAGTAACTTTACACCTATAGGAATAAGGACACTTGCTAGTTTACATTTTTGCATATTAAACCTCTGTAAATATTGTCTCAATATACTTCCTCATATTTAACCAGAGTTTCTTCTTTTCCTAGTCTCTTTTAAATTCCATGCCCAAAATTATATTTGCATAACCAAGATCCTTCATGTCAAATTTAGACAATTAAGTTTTCACTTCCAAGATGATTTCCAAATAAATAAGATCACCAACGAATTTGAAATACACACAGTGATTCGCTTTGCTTCATATGAAGTCAAGTCCCAATATATAAGTATCAATTTTTTTATGCCACTTCCTCGGTTATTGCTTTAACCCATATAGGGATTTTTTCAACCTACATACTGGTTCTTCCTTTCCCTTCACCACAAGGCCTTCAGTTGTTTCATATAGGATTCTTTCTCTAGTTCCCCATGTAGGAATATTATCTTCATTTCCATCTATCCTCCTTCATAATCCAAAGCAACGGCAATAGATAAAAGATAGCTAAGAAAAGTTAACTTGGAAATAAGATAAAAAAATCTCACCAAATTAAATTCTCTCTACCTAATAATATCCTTTTGCTACTAATCGAGCTTTTTATTCATCCACTTTGCCTTATGCATTCAACTTCTTTAACACTCATTTGTTTCCAATGGGATTTCTTCTAGCTAACAAATGTAGTAGATCCCAAGCCTCATTTTTTATGATGGCATTTCCGCAACTATGGTCTTTTCCAGAGTTTTCCATCCTCTAAATGCATTGCCTCCTAAATAGTTTTAATATCATCGTCAATAATTAATAAAAAAAAAATTGAATGGAAATCAGGTGGAGTATACCTTTCTCAATGATCTCCTCAATACTTGAGTATGTGCTTATTCTTCTAATTCATGCTCTTCTGTGGAGTTTGATTCATCGTCCTTTAATTCAAACTCTATCTTCTCTAGTTCTTTCTCCCTTGGTAAAACTACATGTTTGACATCTTTGATTTCACTGAATACCACATCTTGATTATATACAACCTTCTTAGTTTCTATCTTCCAAAAGCTTATAACCTTTCAAACCAACTTTATACCCAATAAAGTTGCACCTTTAAGCTTTCTTATATAGCTTACCCCTTTTCTCCTCTCTTATCTAGCTTACCCCTTACCAATTCATACCTCATGTGAGTCTTATCATGCAACGCTAATGAGACTTATCTATTTAGCAAGTAACATGCAATATCCATTGCTTTTGCCCAAAATTCCTATCCTAACCTAACACTATTGAGCATTCTTCTTGCTTCCTCCTTCAGTTTCCTATTTATCCTTTTTGCAACTCCATTTTGTTAAGGTGCGTATGGAGTAGTATTTTGTCTTGCTATACCACACTTCCTACAAAATTTTCCACTATTATCTATCCTCAACACATCAATTTTCTCTTATCTTTGATTTTGTGCAAAAGCCTTAAACTCTTTGAATTTGTCCGATTTTAGATTTCTTCCTAAAAAAAATCAATACAAGTATTCCTTGAGAAGTCATCTATGAACCAGACATGGTACACAGGTTTACCTAATACACATCACTATGCACCAACTATAATATTCCCTCTACCCTCCTAGCACCAAAGAACAATCTTACCCAATTCTACTTCTCATACAAACAACATCCACAAAAATAAAAATTCAGAGTAATTAGACATACCTTCTACAATACCATTACTATGTAGTATTTAAATGCCCTTCCCTCAAATACGCCCCAATGTTTGATGTCACAACATAGTCTTTCTCGAAAGATTGTAGGAGTTTTTCCTTCTTCAACTCCACTCTTCGGAACAATGGAACTAGTGCATCCATCACTAACAATTCTTCCCCGTAGCTTACACAAAGCTTCGATCTAAACACCACTCGGCAACACCATTGCTCCTCGAACCATCATATAGGTATCATTTTCAAACATTGTTTTACACCTACATTTCTCATATTGCTTACAAAAATCAAATTTCTAGCCTATCTTGGGATCTGTAGAACACTAGGGAGTATTCTAATCCTTCCACCCATGAGTTCCAACTTGACTTTTCCTCGTCCTATGATTCTAGTTGTCATCTCCTATGAAAAATCACCACCATCATATCTTTCGAGCTCACAAAACCATTCCATGTGAGGAATCACATGAAAATATGCCCCCGAGTCAATCATCCATGCCTCCTAGTCTACATGGTGTACTTGAACAAGCCAAGTACAAATCACGTCTTTCTTTTGTAAAAGATTTTGCTTCTTTAGGAGCATAATCAAATCCCTCCCCTTTCTTGTAGTGCCATTTTTTTCCACATCTCCAACATACATTTTCAAATTTTCCTAGGGATTTAGATCTTCCTCTAGATTTGGATATCCCACTTGAGGGCTTATTTTTATTTCTATTATGGGACCATCCTCTTATAGATGAGACACCTATTTTCTACCTTTCCCATTTTTTATCGTCTCATCTCCTCCAATAACAAGGACAAGACTGTTTCATCAAAACTTAAAGTAGTTGAATTACTACCTATGGCAACAACTTGACTATCCCATGAGTTTGGTAAAGAACACAACTAATGAATGCACTTATTTTCATCTGAAATCTTAATATCAACAGAGATAATAGTTGAATTACCACAATATTGAGGGTGTTTATATGGTATATCACAGAGTCTCCATCATTAATCCTTAGTTTATACAACTTTTTCTATAAAAAAACAAATTGTTCACTAGGGACTTGCACTGATGGAAAGTCCCTAATAATTCCTTCACTATATCTTACCCTAAAAAATTCAATGATATTGAATTTGACACAACCAAAATGCACTTGTTTCCTTTCTATCCAACTTGGTTCAATCTTCTATCAACATCCTTGTTGATGCAATATTAGATCCGCAGTGATCCACTAATTTTTGTCCACCCATATATCTTCCATTATGAGCTTCCACAACTCAAAACTTTGCCCATTAAATTTATCGATATCTATCTTTGAACTATTCACCATTTCCTTTAACTACAAGAATCAATTCTACAGATGTTCCGTTGTAAGAGTCTACCACAAGCCTGGGCCAAACCCCTTAACCACAAAAGCACCCCCTTGAAACCAAAACAGCGTTGATACTAAACGTAGGTTTTAACCTTGTACAACTAATTGTTGCGAATAGATTCTTGTTATTATTCTAATCTAGGGTAAATGGATTGGTGATTTATGGATTCCATTGAGTATATATATTTATATAGCAACCCCTTGAAACCAAAATTGCATTGATACTAAATGTAGGTTTTAACCTTGTACAACTAATTGTTGTGAATAGATTCTTAATAATATTCTAATCCAGGGTAAATGGATTGGCAATTTATGGATTCCATTGAGTAATATATATATATATATATATATATATATATATAATGGATTGGAGATTTATGGATTCCACTGAATAATATATACATATTTAATGGATTGGTGATTTATGGATTCCACTCAGATAGATATATATATATATATATCAGTGGAATCCATAAATCACCAATACATTTACCCTGGATTAGAATACGACTATAGTTTCTTAACTAGAATTACATAACCATGGTATAAACAACCATGCACCAGAAAATCGTCACTCCTTGTGACCCTCCATCCCCTCCCCCATTGTATCTATTGCAACATATATCACATGGGGGTAGTTGTGCAAAGAATATAACAGATACTAAACAATTATAATCAACATTCTTATATTTGTTGTTTTTACACTACCATATGTTCCTTATTTACTAAAAATGGCCTCTGTACATACCAATCCATCTACTTAAGGGGGTTAGAGAGGTAGGATCGAACATTTTATGCTTGAGAATCTCGCCCTAGGCACAAAAACATAGTTGCATTGAAGTATACATTCTTTTATACTCATATTCTTGTGTTTCCCTATGAATTGGATTGAAAGGAAATCAATTATATGTTGTTGTAACTTATATTTTAGATTTGGCCCCAATGTTAAAAATTCATAGGAAATAGAAACATCAAGGTTGAGATGAAATTTTGAATATGCATTTCTTGACATAGAATAGAAAATTTTGCCTAGTATTAGAGGATTTCAACATGGTTCCCTATCTTAACCTAAACTACTTTATTGGTGAAGAGGAGGTATGGTGTTTCAATGGTTCTATTCCTACGAGTGTTGCTTGACCTATTACAAGATTGGATTTGCAACTCTAGTGCACAGGGAGAATCACTTGAACACTATAGGGTTGTTCTGCTTCATTTATGGTTGACACTAACGAAATGACACTCATAAGTAGGCTTCAAAAGCAAAAGGGATCAAGGAGAGAGGATTTGGGTGATGATGCACTTATATTGTCAAAATTGAGCTTCAGTTCATTTATAATGCCATCCAGGGATGTTCTTCAGTTGGATAATGTTTTGTTTATTCCTAGTATGAAGAAGACTCTTCTCTCAATGTCTTGTATGAAAAAATCTGCAATGTAAAGTTGTATTTAAAGGATAGTGGTGCATTATCAATGATTGTAGTCTAGCGAGTCCAAGAACTTTAGCCAAATGTGTTCAAGATAATGGCCTTTAGAGGTTGCTTATTAATCATATGGCACTTGTACATGCTAATAGTATTTTGGGTGAGCCTTAAAAATTTGAGAAAACATATGTAAAGCATGTATGGTGAGACTCCATGGAGATAGGTTCAAAACCTATTATGAAATCAATAATTGTTTCCATGCTTGCCGCTCTGAAATAGTGAAAGGTACAAGGACAAGGTTGTTGGATTCTCTCGGGAAGAGGGAGTTGACCTTGATGAGAATCTTGCACTAGTTACCACTGGATTATATGCATGTTAAACTTTTCACATTATTGTGCAAGTTCATATGGCAGCAGCATTCCAAGCTCATGTACATCGCTTGAGTGGGCCTAACAGTTAAGAACATGGGTTCTTCTCCTCATAGGCCACATATTCAATTCCAAGGGGGAATAGGATATTTACATGTGAGCAAGCTGCTATTGTTGGATATTTGTGTGGTGGCAGCAAAATACCAACGCTCTTACTCTCACCTTCAAGCTAGAGAGAGACAAATTATATATCCCAAGTGGGCCACAATGTCCAAGATTTAAGTCAACTGGATCTAGCCCGAGTAGTTGTGAGATGTAGAGTTATCCTCCACACCTAAGTTCTATTCCCGTAAGTGACATTAATGAGTATATTGTTTGAACAGCTTTGAATCTTGTTGTTGACCTGTACTTATGCCCTGAGAATCTAAGGTTTAACTTGACCACCACCATCAGAATGAGCTGCAAGCACCTAGGGATTTTCCCTGAAATATGTTAACTGGAAAAAGGCATTCAAAACTTTCCTGTAAGTACATTTAAATTCAACGTACACTGTCTAAAATAGATACATAAACCAATTTCCACTCAAAAATTCAGAACCGGCACACTGAATTCAAGGTACAGTGTCTAAAATAGATACATAAACCAATTTCCACTCAAAATTTCAGAACCGACACTGAAAAACCAGAAAAATTGTTCAACATTTATCACCATAAACTGAAGGTATCTTTTTCAATTAACTCCATAACATTTTATGAAAACCTTAGGATTTCTGACGAGTAATACATAAGGGTCATCACATAACTAATCAAAGGGATAAAGTTTATACCCTACAATGACAGCAAGAACAAAGCAAAAATAAGATAATAGTTCATATGGATTGTCAAAACACAAATATCTAAGCATGTTTATAACCTTTGCAACCGAAGTTTTCAACTAGATAACCTCGGTCGATGACAACATGTCTATCCATTATATATATCAGTTTTAAAAAGGCTGTTAATTGAGTATTTAGCAAACAGCTAAATTAACAGATTACAGAAGTCAATCCAGCACAACAGTAAGCGTATTCAATCAGTCTTGTATGAAAATAATTATTGCTATTTTGTCAATATATGAAAAGTCTCTCCTGCAGCTATAAAATGGAACCTATCGTTCATAAACCTATAGTAAAGGGTTAACCCTATGATCTTTCCTGGTGTGGAGTACACGGAAATCTTTCCCTTCAAAGATGCACAATTCCATGGAGGCTAGAGTTTTACTTTACAAAAGAACATAGACAAGCTAAAATTTACAACACGGTATGAAACATATTGTGTAGCAAACAAAGAGTCCTATAAGTTCTAACACAACACAATAAAAAGACGATCATAATTGAATATACACAGTACCTAACTTTCTAGCAGAACCGTGCATAAATAATTTCCATTCTAACAAGCCAAGAAACTGTATGAAGAAACAAAAGTCCTTTTCTATTTTTCTTATCAGGGTTGAAAGCAAACATATGAGAGCATATTTACAATACATCTGAGGAAGTGCAGACGTATTTTCCCAGAGACGGAAGATAACGTCCACTTCATTAATGAAAAAAATCTGTTTCCAAGGAATTATTTTTCTGTGTGCATGATATGTTCGCCTTATCTAAGGATGATCCAGGCACTAGAATCCCACACCACCAACCAAACCCATGTTGGACATACTGGACCAGTGACATCAAAAATACATACATTAAATCACCCTTTGAAGCTATTCAGAACTATATTACGAAGATTAGACATATTTTAGTTATTAATTATAAAAACGATAAGATATGACTTCATGAAAAAGGGCACTATAGCAAAATAAGTAAACCCTATCATTGTACTGAGCATTCGCTGACAACAAATATATATTTATATATCATCTTTTGATATTATTTTCTGGCGGGTGCCATTTCTTTCTTGTGAGCATATATTGTCCATGTGTGCTATTGTATGGTCGTGACAGAGATTGGTCAAAATTCTTTCAATGCCACCAGGGTATCAATCGAGACGGCGTCTCTTCCGCTTAAGATTATCAAAAACCTCTCGAATGTCTTCACCTGTAACAACTTTAGACGTATCTAAAGATTCCTGCAAAATTATTTATGACCAAAAGTCATCAGCTCTCTCTCTCTCTCTCGCACAAACACAACACGAAATTGAAATATAATGCCCCTTGGTTTATAAAAAATTAGATGAATCATTTTCATTGAAAATAAATTACAGACTCTCCTATGCAACAATCTCTCTCTCTCTCTCACAATACAGAATTGAATATAATATTATAGCCCTTTGGAAATTTGAAGGTTTATTCGTTGCTGAAAAAAATTGGATGAATCAGTTTCATTGAAAATAAATTTCAGACTCTCCTGTATAACATTCCATCTAATATAGACCCGGATCATCTCAAAAGTGAACATCTATTCACTTGGACATTGCTAATGATTGAACAGATTTGAAACAATTTTGTTCATACATAATAGCAGGGAGAGGCAAAGATATTTTATCGTTTGTATGTACCAACACACAATGTAGGGATTGGTCCCATTTATATTGATCAAACAAAAAAGAGGAAACGATATCTTCTCATCCTTCCATTCGTCCATGAACAACACCTTTGCAATTTATGGCCAGATGTGGTATTATTTTAAATAACACATCTATTAGGAGGTGAAGTAATGTTCTTTTACCAATCCTCTTTTACACAAAATGAGGAAACGACATTTCCTCATCCTTCTGTTCATTCATGAACGATATCTTTGCAATTTATGGACCAGCTGAGATATCATTTTTCTACTCAAGAGCGGAGCTATACTGTTCCTATTAAATTCTCTAAATCTCCATACTGCTTGTATTCATCTTGTTAACCCTGACGTCCAACAATAAATATTGGAGTTGTTTGGGAGAAGATGTATGATCCAGATCAGTACAACCAGATATGGACAAATTCTACAACCAAGTGGTTCATGGCATCAGCCATTTACACAGGTGGTTTACAACAAATATAAAAGATATTTTTGTAAAATCCAATGTGTTGTGGTTGAGCTGTGCGAGGATGGCCTGCTCAACTTATTTAGGTCTCATTGAAAGTTCCTGCCGATCTGTTCAAGAAGCCCCTCTGCTTATACTTTGCTATGATCAATTTCAGAAATTACATGGGAAATCCCTCCCATTTGGCTGCAAACAGACATTTTCTTACTACATAATTTTGATGACGAGGTCAAATTATTTTCATCAATTTTAGATTGTTTTATCTTTGCTGGTCTGTCTGGTTGAGCTCTGGTTTTCTCACATACCTCCTGCTGGTCATATATGGACATTAGAGTCCAAGATTTGCAACAAAGTGAATACGAATCATCTTGATAATGTTTACCAGGCACTGCCAATAAGCCCTTCTCTAAATGGGTTGTCATTTTGGTGTATAGGGATATTAGACAACCCTTATCCAACATTATCAGAATAGAAACCAGAACTGAACCAGTTGACCCCAAAATCATGAACCAGCTTGGAACAGGGAAAAAGATACAGAAAAAATAAATCTCTCTCTCTCTCTCTCTCTCTATATATATATATATATATAGTTGTCATTTTGGTGTATAGGGATATTAGACAACCCTTATCCAACATTATCAGAATAGAAACCAGAACTGAACCAGTTGACCCCAATATCATGAACCAGCTTGGAACAGGGAAAAAGATACAGAAAAAATACCTCTCTCTCTCTCTCTCTCTCTCTCTCTCTCTCTCTCTCTATATATATATATATATATATCCAAACCATTAGACACAATCATGCAGAGTTTTCTTATATATAGCATGTAGGGTAAGAGTGAAAATAACTAAAATGGCACTGAGTGCAATACATATTTCAACCAAGATACATGAACATTGAGGCTTTAAATGAACCTCTAGAGTTCCACAATCAAAACATCTGAACCAAGGTCCTCTGCATTCTCTGCATGAGTAACCCCGGAAGCACTTTTGAATCAGCACAAGAACGGCACTGAATCAACATTCATTGCAGCAAATATCAAAGAATTCAAAAGCTCAAAAATGAAGAAAGAGAAGTAGGAAAATTCAGGAGGGGTTTCATTAAATAAATGAAACTTCAGTCTTTTTTTAATTAATTTTATGTGTGTGGGGCCATGCTGATATAGAACCAGTCAAAATCATAGTTTTAAAAACCAGCTGGTTTCAACCAGAAACCTGTTAAACTGGTCAATCAGGTCACCTGCAACAACTAACCAGCTGTGAAATCAGATTCAAGACCAGGTTCCAGTTAAAAAACTTGCCTGGTTCACTTGCATGCATGCAGCGAGGAGCTGGGACACGTGGGTGGGTTTTGAGGTGGTGTTTAAAGAAACTGTTGGCAGCCCAATGGCCAGGAGAGCTGACAAAAAGAAAAAGAAAAACTAAAAAACTAAAATTCGACACATCTGCAGAAACTGAACATAAAAACATCTACTGACAGCAAACAACAAAATGAAACAGCAGCAAGTTAAATCAGCTAATTACACACTGCTGCACATAAAAGGATACTGCTGCCAATGAACACCTAACACCGTAAACTGCTAGACAGAAAATGGGAAATTTTGAACACTCAAGTGTCAACTACCCCATGAGCAGAGTACATTTCAGTACATTCTATCATATTCAGAGCAGTCAGAACCTTTTTTCAGAAGTCATCATCGTCTTACAGTTTCTGGTCATTTATATTGTATTCCAAATTCTGCAACCCTATAGGGTCATGATGTAAAAATGATTCTAATATGTTTATAAAGCCATGTAACACATCTAGGTAGTATTAGAAAGATGCTATTTAAGTGTTTACTGCTCATCTATGATTGTAATTAGCAGTTTCTTGTTAGAAACTTGCTGTTTCTATATTCTTAGTAGAAACTTCTTGTTTCTACTTTCTTAGTAGAAACTTGTTGTTTCTGTAAATACAGTTGTATTATTTATTGAGCTTCACTGCTTATTGTAAATCAATTCAATTCATTCATTGATTATGGTATCAGAGCTTAGGTATTTTTTTCGAAATAATTCTTCATTATTTGAAACATTCTGTGCTTCATTTCGAAACAGCTCTCTAGAAGTCTAAAATTTGTTTTTGGCGTCACAATTTCTGAGCCGCCAGTTCGATAAGAATTACAATTTATAAATCGGTCAGGGCCTCTCTTTCTGCCTTCAGATTGATGCAGACAGTGTGACATTGTTAAATTGCCATCTAATCTCTCATTTACGGGCGTCTGGTGTGTTATCCCCGCTGCTAATCCCCTTGATGAGTTATCGCTTTGGGTTCCCAGATACGATTGATTGCATAGCATCTGGTTTTCTCTGATCCCTTGTGGTTCGTCTTATCTTATGAGGCATCTCTTCATCAAAAGCTGCCCAGATTTCTTCCAGAATGTTGCTCGTTTCTCCTCACAATTGACGTATTGTAGTTCATGAAATACTGTTTTCAATACACTGATTTTTCAGATTGCAACTTTTCATCATTTGGGTAAATTTTTTCTCTAGCAGATCTCCGAGACTGCGCCTTCTATCTTGTTGTTTCTGCCACTTTCCTGCATGTCCTGTCATTTTGGTACTGCAGTAGTAATTGTGGTTGGTGAAACGCTGTTTTTGGGCATTGAATTTTAGTTGTATCGGATTTCTTCTGTTAATTCTTTTTTTTTTTTTTTTCCGATCAGATTGCTGACGTTTGGCTGATCATCCGTATTTTTGAGCTGAATTGTGGAGTTTATGGGTTTTGATCTGTATGTCGTGAATCTCCCTCTTATTCTATTCATTTTTGAGGTTTCTGGGGTTTGATCCTGGACTTGTGCATCGGAGGAATCTTTGATCAGTGATTTAAGATATCCGACAATGGCCTCACTAACCAATCTGATGTTGGAAGGCAATCAACACTTTAATGGCAACAATTATAACATCTGGAAACAGAGAATGTTGACCATTTTTTAATATAGGCGTCTTGACCAGCTCGTTTTGGGCAAAGAGCCTCGTCCTGGTACACCTGGTGCAGATCAAGATAAGTTTGATGATCAAAATCGAGAGCTTGTTATGCTTCTCAAACTCTCTGTAACTGATGATCAGTTACCACAGATCCCTTCCGGCAAGACAACTACCGAAATCTGGAAACATTTGAAGGAATTGCACGAGACATCCGACAAGAGCAGAGTTTTCTTTTTAAAGAATCAGTTGTTCTCCATCATGATGGACGAACATATGTCTTTACAGGAACATCTTAACAAGATTAAAGCCATTCGAGATCAGCTTGAAGCCATTGGTCGGACCATGGAGGAAGAAGATATGGTATCATCACCCTGAAAAGTCTACCCAAATCTTATGAACACTATAGAGACTCTCAACATTACCTCCACTAATGTTGATCTGAAGTTTCCAAAGCTATGCACCAAACTTCTGTAGCAGGATCGTTGGAAACAACGGTTTGGTAGTGGTGCTTCATCAGCCTCCTCAGAAAATGCTTTTGCTGCCAAATATCAGTCCTCTCAGTCATTTCAGAAGACAGGTTCTTCTCAGTCTTATGATCCTAATAAGAAGAAAAATGTGCAGTGTAATTACTGTCACAAGTTTGGTCATTTGAAGAAAGATTGCCGACAGAGGATTGCTTCTGAACAGAAGAAGCAGGGGGGGTCTCATCAGCAAGCAAATGTCGCAGAACATTCCGACCAGAAGGAACCTACCTTTTATGGCTTTATGGCTAAAAGGTACTCAGATCACGCCCCGTCATCTGCCTGGTACATTGACTCTAGTGCATCACGTCATTTCTCTCACAGGCGTGACTGGTTTACTGACTTCTCATCTTTCAGTGATTCTGTGGTCTTCGGCGGAGGTGAGGAGTACACAATGGTTGGCAGAGGTACAGTTCAGATCCAGTCTGGTGGGCGCACACTCATCTTCCTAAATGTGTACTATGTTCCTGGTATGGAAATTAATCTACTATTTTTCAGCTAGATTATGAGAAACTCTCCTCAGCTCGATGTGGTGTTCAGTGCACACAAGTGCTCCATTATTGACAGGGACACTCGGCTTACGGTTGTTGTTGGCCTAGAGGATCATGGTCTATACAGGCTTCTTAACACCGGTGATTCCCCAGAAGTGGCTCTAGCAACTCATGTTTCTCCTATCAGCACTCTGTGGCATCAGAGATATGGGCATTTAAACATTCAGTATCTCTCTCAGCTATCTCCGGAGGGACTTGTGTCAAGGTTCCCTGATATTCAGACACAACATTTGGGAGTGTGCGGCGCCTGTCCAGCTGGCAAGCAACATCGGTCTTCATTCAAGGATGGAGAATCTTGGTGCGCATCTAAGGTACTCCAGTTAATTCATGCTGATATTTGTGGTCCTATGAATACATCTTCAATTACTAGTTGCAAATATTTTTTGCTCATTGTAGATGATTTCAGTAGAAAAATGTGGGTGTACTTTTTAAAACATAAATCTGATGTATTTAGCATCTTTCAGAAGTCTAAGTCCTTAGTTGAAAAAGAGTCTAGCTGTAATATCATAACTCTTACGACAAATAACGGGGGGGGGAATTTTGTTCTTCTGCTTTTTCCAACTTTTGTGATACCCATGGCATCAAACGCCAGTTAACCACACCCTACACTCCTCAGCAGAACAGTGTTGTAGAACGTCGCAACCGTACGGTTGTTGAAATGGCTCGTTCTATGTTACAACATAGGAGTGTTCCGAACAAATTTTGGGCTGAAGCAGTGTTTACTGCAGTCTATCTTCTTAATCAACACCTACTCAGGCTGTTAAAGGGAAGACTCCATAAGAGGTTTGGTCTGGTCGAAAGCCTAAGATCAACCATCTCAAAGTTTTTGGCTCAATTGCATATGTTTGGATTCCTGGTGCTAAGTGCTCTAAGTTGGATTCCAAAAACCAGAAACTCATGATGACAGGGTATAGTGATCACCACAAGGCCTATAGGCTGATAGATATAGACACTAATCATCTTATCTTCAGTCGGGAAGTGGTATTTGATGAAGACAGAGGGTTCTTTCAGTCCCTTCCTTCTGAGCAGTGTTCTGAGGATCAGCCTCACAATGTTTTTCTTCAATTAGGTCCACCTGATGGGAGGGATGATGCAGCATCAGTCTTTGATGATGCACTACCTGAGCTTCCTTCGGAAAATAATCCTCCTCTTGCTGCTCCTATTGTTCCCGAGCCTCCTCCACCTCCTCCAGATATTGGTTCTTCTACTCTCCGGCCTAAATGGTGGGCTAAAACTATTGGTGATCTTCGAAATAATGAACTCCTTGAAGGGAGAACTTCCAGAAATAAGAGCAAACAACAGCCTACAGTAAATTTTTCTCTTATGGCTAATATATACAGTGTTTTTGAGCCTCAAACCTATTCAGAGGCTAAGGGCATACCTGAGTGGGAACAGGCTATGGAGGCTGAATTCCAGAGTCTTCAGAAGAATCACACTTGGACCCTTTCTAATCTTCCTGGAGGGAAGACACCCATTAGCTGCAAATGGGTGTATAAAGTGAAATACAAAGCTGACGGAACCCTCGACAAGTATAAGGCTTGTCTTGTTGCTCGAGGATTCTCACAGAAAGAAGGCATAGACTATGAGGAGACCTTTGCTCCTACAGCCAAGATGAGTACCATACAGCTTGTCCTTGCCTTAGCAGCTCAGTTCAGTTGGAAAGTCCATCAAATGGATGTAAAGAGTGCTTTTCTGAATGGTGACTTACAGGAAGAAGTCTACATGACGCAACCTCCAGGATTCAAGGTTGCCGATCAAGCACAGAAATTTTGTAGATTAGTAAAAGCACTCTATGGTCTGAAACAAGCCCCTCGGGCTTGGTACATGAAAATTGATAAGTACCTAACAGATCATGGTTTTCAGCGGAGTCCATCTGATGCAAACCTGTATATCAAACATACTAGTGATGATATTCTGTTTGTGGTTGTCTATGTGGATGATCTTATTATTACTGGCAGTTCGGCACATTTGATCGGGATTTGTGCAGCACTTTTGATATGACAGATTTGGGGCTTCTTCATTACTGTTTAGGGGTGAAAGTCTGGCAGACTGAGAACAACATTTTTCTCTCTCAGTCCAAGTATGCCAGAAATCTTGTGGAAAGGTTCAGAATGCAGGATTTCAAACCTACCACGACTCCTATGGAACCAGGGCTCAAACTTTCAGCTCAGTCATCCTCACCACTTGTGGATGAAACTTTATTCAGGCAGTTAGTGGGCAGCCTCATCTACCTTAATACCACTCGACCTGATATCAGTTTTGCAGTGAGCTACATTTCATGCTTCATGTCAGCTCCTAACGCTGATCATTGGATAGCAGCAAAGCGTGTGCTGCGTTATGTAAGAGGAACCCCTGATTATGGACTTCTGTACACTCGGAGTTCAGATCCTACACTCAGTGGTTACACAGATTCAGACTAGGCTGGTTCGGTTGATGACAGTGAATCTACAGCTGGGTATGTGTTTAGTCTGGGATCCAGCACTATCACATGGGCTAGTAAGAAGCAACAGGCAGTGGCTCTCTCCTCGACAGAAGCAGAATATCGGGGAGTAGTTAAGGCATCTTGCGAGGCAGTTTAGCTTGCGGATATGCATGTTTCCCAGGCAGGTCCTACTCCCTTGTTCTGTGATAATCAGGGAGTGCTCAAACTCGCCAAGAATCCAGTCTTCCATCAACGAACAAAGCATGTGGAAACTCATTGTCACTACATTCGCCAGCTTGTTGAAGACGGATCCATTCAGTTACTATATGTTCCCACAATGGAGCAGCCAGCAAACATCTTCACCAAGCCTCTTGGTCCTGATAAGTTTGTAAAATTCAGAGGGTCTATCTGTGTTGTAAATAGATTGAGCATTAAGGGAGGGTATTATAATAATGTTATTTTAGTGTTTACTGCTCATCTATGATTTTAATTAGCAGTTTCTTGTTAGAAACTTGTTGTTTCTATATTCTTAGTAGAAACTTGTTGTTTCTACTTTCTTAGTAGAAACTTGTTGTTTCTGTAAATACAATTGTATTATTTATTGAGCTTCACTGCTCATTGTAAATCAATTCAATTCATTCATGATTAGGTAGCTTAAAATTTTTGCTAGAGAGTTTCACTCTAGGGAGTTATTTCCTTAGCTAATTATTTGTGTTTCTCAACACTAAAAAATTGGTTAAGTTTTTCTCCCACACATCCCCCAAAGCTAGAGTGGGGATCGATGGTGAAGTCTTAAGTGAGTCCTACTTTATAGAGTCTATGTAAATTGTCATACTAGATCATGTCTAAAGTTTCACAATTTTGGTTATGTCTAGGTGTCAGTTTTTTAATTGTCAAAATTCCCCTTCTGAATGGGGTTTTTAAGTAATATTTGATTTTAAAATGTAAAAGTGTTGTCTATAGAAGTTGTAGGGGGTAATGAGTACTTAAAATTACACCTCAACTCCTCAACTTTCTATTTAGACACACTTTGAGGGTGGAAAAATATATTTATACCCCTCTAGAGTCATATTTTCTATTTTCCAACAAAAAGTGGAAAAATAATTAGCTGGAAATTGGTCAGAAAATTAAAATGAGAGAAAAATTCTCTTCAAATGAAAAATATTAAAAAATGATGTGCACTTTCCCAAGAAAAGAATCCCCAGAAATCAAGGAAAAATCCCAGAAAAATTCGTTGGTCCAGAGAAAAATAAATAAATAAATAAATTAAAAATTAAAAAAAATAATAATTTTCCAGAAAATCATTTTTTTGGTGAGATGGTCCAAGGTGGTTAACTTGAATAAGAGAATTTCAAGAAAAAAATTGGAGAAAAATATTTTTGGACCAGGATCAAATTCTTTGGGTCAATCCAGCTCCATCGGCAAGGGAAATCGAATTTCATCAAGCGTCCAAGCCTTCTTATTATTTTGCTTCAAGACTAAGAGAAAATCGAAGCCAGTTTGGGGCCAAACCCTCCTCTTGCCTAGACGGTTCCAAGAGGATCAACTGTTTTGAAGGACGCATTTTGTTTAAAAGCCTATATCCTCAGGCCACAAGCAAAAGAGGACCCTCCCTTGTTTTTAAATCGAATTTCTTTAAGGGACTTCATTCACAAATTTAATAAAAAATCTTTTAAGACATTTTCTCAAAATTTCTTGAAGGATCTCACTTGGGGTTTCATATTTTTGCAAATCTAACATTTGTTGGAGAAGCTGCAAGCCTAAGAGGCATTTTCTAGCCACTGAAGCAAAAGGTTTTAAATTTTTTTTAGTCCATATAATTTTATTGGAAATTTTTGGCATGCCGCAAGCCTTTTTGGCATTGATTCTCTGAGCCGCAAGCCCTTGGAAGCGTGATTTTTCTCTTGGTGACAAATTAATTAACTCTTGAGTGTTTTGCAGAGAAAATCTAAATTTTGCAGGGTTTCTTCATCAAACTCTGGAGGTTTTAGGGCTCGAATTTGGCAGAGAAACATTTGTTTGGGGGCTCAAATTAAAATTCATAAAGTTTTTTTTGGTGAAGGCCGCAAGCATTTTGAGCCCTCTTTCCTTAACTGAAAGCCTAAAGAGGTTGACATCTTTCTCTAGTTTGAAAGCCCTTGCTAACTTGACGTCTTGCAGGGATAAACGATTTTTTTTAAAGTCTCTACGCAGATCTTGAGGACAACAAATGGATCTGAAGAATTTTTTGTTGGAAAGCTTGAAATAAATTCAAATCTAAAATCTTCTGGAAGTCGTCTACATTTTTATTGGATATTTTTCCTTGGTTGTGAACCCAAGAGAAGCCCCCTCATTCTGATGCAAATTTTCTGAGACGTTTTCTTTGCAGTTGAGTCGAAATCCTTTTTGGGGAATGAAAGCGTAATAAATTTCTCAAGGAGAAATTCAAAATTGATTGGTTACTATGGGCATGGAAAAACTTCAGACCTATTATTTTGGTTAAACCCATCTTTAATTTTTGGAGCAGAATCGACTTCTTTGGTGAGTCGTCTTCATATTTTGAGCTTGCATTAATATCGAAGTAAATACATTAAGTTATTAATCTGAAAACTTCAGCATTAATATCGAAGTAAATACATTAACATCCTACACATGCAGGTCTAAATTGAATAACATGCTCAATGACAAAGTGACACACAAGGATTTTCTGGACAAATGTCCCCGAAAAAACCCAATGCGGGAAAACTAGTGCTGCTAGCTTCTAGAGGGTTTTTATTATTAAGCAAATTCTAAGTACAACAATCCTGGGCACCCAAAACTAGTTAACCCGATATAGATAAATTTGCAGCAAACCTTTAATCCGGAGACCGAAAAAAATGACTAATTCACACCCTCAAATGGGATTTACAGAACTCAAGCCTTTTCTGACCTCTGGAAACCCCAGCATTGCTCTGAAGCCCTCTGCACCAACCTGTCTATCCTGCGTCAGGCTCTACGCTACTCAGGAAGGGCCTGCGTCACCCTAGACTAGGTTACGCTGCCCCTGCGCTACCCTGGTTGGGCCTGTATCAGCCCTCCTGGCCTCTTGTTGCCTCTGCACTGCCCCTGTTGGGCTCTTGGCTACTCTGCATAGTTGCTGCCTCTGCGTTGCTCTGGATTGCTCCTTCTCTACCCTCGTTGTACTCTTGGCCTGGGACTAGACCATCCCCCTCACCAATACTGCCCCTCGCTGCAGTTGAAACACTTCTGAAATTCTTAGCAAACCACGCCCTAGAATCTCAGCATAACTTTAGTGCGCTGCGAGTGTGTGTGTTCTCCAACTAACCCCAAGCCCTCTTCTTATACTTTCCTCATTGAAACATCAACGGTCATGATCTAATCTTGAATCGACGGCTAAGGTTAGAAGATGCTTGATTCGCGTCACTTAAGTCATTCTCATCACATGTTTAATTTAATTAACTTTAATCTTTTAATTTTCCTAAGTTAGACTTAAGGTCCTTAATTAAAAAGATTAATTAATTAAATATTTCTTAAAACGCTTTCTGGGTCTTGGAGATCTCATGTACTCTAGCCCCTCCACAAAGTTTGGGAGCTAGAGCACATCTAATGCTACCCCAAAACCCCAAAATCTCAACAGGGATAACAACACAAACTTAGTTTCTAGGCTTACATAATTGAAATTGTCCACTGCTCTGTTATTCAACAATTGGGCACACAAATTGTTCTAACTTCTAACCTTAGATTAACTAATGTCGCTCACATTTGTTGATGGAAATGTTATTATTTGCAACCCTAAACTCACTGCTATAATCCTTTTGTGTGTTGCTTAGACCCGGATCCACCTTGGATCAATCAGGTGACACCCATTACAACCCAATCTAGGCCTTCTGCAGATCTATTGCCAGAAATTCCACCTATAAAATCTCTCATTGCCTCAGTTTTCAGTCAGTCGCACCCATGTAAAACCTTGAGCATGGCCCCTTAGGCCACTCACTACCCTAAACTTGGCCTAATGTCAATACATTGTTAGAAACCAGTGCTTTCGCTGCCTCAGACAATCGATTGCACTTCGTTGCCTCAAAAAACCCAATCTGCTCCCTTTTACCAATCCTCATTGCCTTAAGAAAATAGATTTCAACCACTCCCTGCCATAAAAAGATGGATCCCAACCACTCGTTGCCTCAGAAAGGTAGGGGTTCCACCCAGGCTCGGTCACCTGTAGCAAGGAAAAGTGGAAAGATTGGCTAGGGTGGAATCTTTCACCACCGAAACCAATCTGAGAAAGGGGTCTTAAAAGTTAAAACCCTCCAAGAGCCCTCAAACCAAAATAACAAAAAAATAAATATCAATGATGGTCATATGTCATATGACCTTCTTCCCTTGTATAGTTTCTCTTTGGGGCTTTTCACTTCTAAATTCAAATTTGAGTGACTTGCTAGTTTCCCTCCATTTGCCCCAATTTAATTTTTATTATCTAATGTTACCTAAGAAACATTAAATAATAATTCCCATTTTTAAATGACTACACCCTGCGGGGTTAGATGGGCTACTACATCCTTCCTTGAGCAAATAATTTGAAGAGGACATTACACCTTAGATACCCATTGGAAAAAGCAATGCAAAGAAGTTTATTTTCAATACATTGGCATATCTGTATATTGGTATGATACAGATATCCCCTTTAATGTTGCAAACTCACCCTATTGCCAAGCTATGTGGGACTCTATTATATCTACAAGAAAAGGGCTTCAAAGGCCCTAGTATGCATGACTAACATGGCTTAATTTTGCTCGCGACATGGCCTAACCGCTTCTCGTGGATCCTTATCTCTGGTGATATGAGCATTGACTAACACCTGCAAGTTTTGGTCTAACGGCAACTGTGATTCCCAACAAGTTGTATCAGAGTGTAGGTCACGAGTTCGTTACACACCTGGCTCGCGCTGGGGGGAGATCGTTGGACATTGGATAAACCAGCGCTCCTTGTGCGTTTCGTTGTTGGAAAGTGTAACTAGGTTCGATCTTCATAATGACTAAGTAATTATGAATTTATGTAATGAAGAAGACAAAGATAATAAAAATGTATTTTAAACATACCACTAGTGTAGTGAAATATATTGTGACATTTGATCTCTGCTCCCTAAGATTGTAATATTTCCCCTCGCAAATTTGTCGAGAGCATATGTTTGAAGGTGGGCCATCCAACCCCACAGATGTGCTTTTTATTATGCAATCAAGTGCTTATGTTTGTTTTTCTTTGGGCACTTAGGGCATGGATTATTGGGTGACCTGGAAGAAGGAACGGTGTGCGTTGAGAGCCATGGGCCTCCACTATAGCAGAGAGCAGATAGCCATGCCATGGGATCCTTCAGCACCATTCATTGCTCGCTCCTATCCCACTTATTTGATGATTATGATGCACCTGGACCACCTTGCCCAACCAGCTACACTCTTGCACCACACACTTGCTAGTTGATCCAGGGCCTTGATGGGATTGTGTCTCGCCATGGGAGACAAAGGGGGGGCTTGCATCATTGTTCCAACCCTTGTAGATGGGATTCATACTTGTTCGAATCAGTTGGAGACCCATGAGGATGATTTTGTGCCCCCACAGCCAGTTAGGGGTGTTGGGTGTGGAGCCTGATTATCTTGTTTACTTTGTATCACAGCATTGGACCCCTGTACCTTAAAAGGGGCGGCAACGCCATCCGTAATTAATCGCTGATGTGGGGGGTCCAAGGGGGGGCGACAGCGCTTTTCGGAGGCCCCCCCCTTGCGGGGGGTTTCGGGGGCAGCGCCCCCGAAGCTAAAAACAAATGTAAAATTGCCTTGTAAAAGTATAGTAATTTCTAGTCAATCTGGGTCATTCATTGGCAGATGCTCTGACGGTAGAAGTTATGTTTAGTTTAGGGTTTTTTTCCCTAGAAGGCAACCCCCTTGTATATATGAGGGTATTGTATTGCGGCTGTGTATTACGTGTGTATTCTCAGAGCGAGAAACAGATAGGGAGACTGTGAAAGAGAACAGAGGATATTACAGCGGATCTGCTGTAGGTTTTGTCTCTTCAATTTTTGCTGGATAATAGAAAGGAAGGACTGGCTGTTCGAGGTGGACGTAGCCCAAACTGGGTGAACCACGTATATCTGTGTCTCTCTGGTTTTATGTGTTTTGTGTGCTTGTATTTTTCGCATATTTTTTGTGTTGCATTGCTCCATAATATATAATTTTCTAACAACTGGTATCAGAGCCGAAGGTCTCTTTGGCTGATAAACTCGCAGGAAAGAAGGGTTCCTGGTTCGAGTGGGAGCAATGGCAGAAGATGGTAAATTTAGGGTCAAGAAATTTAACGGCCAAAACTTCCCGTTGTGGAAGATGCAAATGGAAGATTATCTGTATCAGAAGGATCTGTACCTACCATTGAGCAGAAAAACAAAGAAGTTGGCGGCCATGACAGACGCGGAATGGAACATTCTCGATAGAAAGGCACTCGGAACAGTACGGTTGTGCCTTGCGACGTCAGTCGCCTTCAATATTTCAAAGGAAACAACAACAGAGGGTTTGATGCAGATGTTAGCGAAACTATATGAAAAACCCTCAGCCTCAAACAAGGTATTTCTTATGAAACGATTACTTAATATGAAGATGTCGGAAGGTGGATCTGTTGCAGACCATTTAAATGATTTTAATACAGCTACCAGTCAGTTAAGTTCTGTAGGGGTAAACTTTGATGATGAAGTTAGCGCTCTTTTATTTCTGTGCTCATTGCCAGAAAGTTGGAATGGTTTAGTTATGGCCATTAGTAACTCTGTCTCTGGATCTAGTACTTTAAAGTTTGATGATGTTGTCGGTGCTATCCTTAGCAAGGAAATGCGACGAAAAAACTCTGGTGAGACATTAGGTAATGCTGTGAGTGCAGAGTCTAGGGGAAGAAGAATGGAAAGAGGAAAGAGCTCAGGTTATCGCAGTAAATCAAGGAAAGCCAGATCCAAGTTCAGATCGGGGATAGTGTGCTGGAAATGTGAAAAGAGAGGACACCTAAAGAAATATTGTAGATCTTCGAAGGGAAAAGAAGGAGATGCACAGCAAGAAAACAATCATGAAGCAAATGTGACAGGTGATGTGTTACAAGATGCTTTGATTCTTTCTTTCGAAAATGTTACTGATTCTTGGGTTGTAGATTCAAGGGCTTCATTCCATACCACACCTGATAAGAAATATTTTCATGACTATGTTCAAGGAGATTTTGGACAAGTTCGTTTGGGTGATGATAAACCCTGTAAAATTGTTGGAATGGGAAATTTCTTGTAAAACAACAGAATGGAAACCAATGGCTACTAAAGGAGGTAAGGCATGTTCCAAATCTGAAGAAAAATATGATTTCAACAGGGCAGTTAGGCAATGAAGGTTGTGTGACAACTTTCACAGATAAAACTTGGAAGGTCACCAAAGGAGCGCTAGTAATTGCAAAAGGTGAAAAGGTTGGTACATTGTATTTATGCAATGGTATTTCTAACTCTGTTAATGCTTTAACTTCCAAAGGAGCAGATGCAGGATTATGGCATCATAGGCTCGGACACACGAGTGAGAAGGGAATGAAGATTCTTCACTCAAGAAATTTGTTGCCAGGTTTGAAGAATGTTGAGTTGGATTTCTGTGAAAAATGCATTTATGGAAAACAAAAGAGAGTCAGATTTCTCAGAGTTGGGAAAGAAAAGAAGAGCGAAAAATTGGAGTTTGTGCATACAGAGGTATGGGGACCTGCTCAGGTATCATCTCTCGGTGGCTCTCGTTATTATGTTACTTTTATTGATGATGCAACTAGAAAAACATGGATTTATTGTATTCAGAATAAATCTGATGTATTTGATACTTTCAAGAAATAGAAAGCTTTGGTTGAGATTGAGACAAGAAAGAAGTTGAAATGTCTCAGATCAGACAATGGAGGTGAATATTGCAACAAAGAGTTTGATAGGTACTGTTCAGAGCATGGAATTCGCAGAGAGAAGACAATTCCAAGAACACCACAAGAAAATGGTGTGTTAGAAAGAATGAACAAAACAATCATGGAGCATGCAAGGTGCATGAGATTGCATGCAGGATTGCCTTTACAATTTTGGGCAGATGCTGTAGATACTGTTGTTTATCTAATAAACAGAGGGCCTTCAAGTTCCTTGGATGGTGGTATTCCAGAGGAAGCATGGACAGGTAAAAAGGTAAACTACTTTTTTTTAAAGCCTTTTGGTTGTGAGGCCTTTGTCCATATTAATAAAGAAAATAGAACAAAGCTTGAGGCAAAATCAAAGAAATATACCTTTATTGGATATGGTGCTAATGATTTTGGTTATCGCTTATATGATTATGAAAATCACAAAATCATTAGGAGCAGAGATGTAATATTCAATGAAAAGGTCTTGTATAAGAATCAGTTGCAGGAAAAGAAACAGGAAAAAGAAAGCAAAGAATACACGGTTCTTGATGAGATAACTGAAAAAGTAAAGGTGCCTGAAAATAATCAACAACCACAGCAGCAGCAACCACCACAACAGCAACAGGCACCTCAAACACCTGAAAGTGGTGTTAGAAGATCTACCAAGATAAGTAGACCCCCTGAACGATACTCTCCTTCATTATATTATTTATTGTTGACTGATTCTGGTGAACCCGAATGTTATGAAGAAGCAATGCAGGTTGAAAGCAGGAAAAAGTGGGAGCTAGCCATGGAAGAAGAGATGGACTCCTTAATGCATAACCAGACTTGGGACTTAGTCAGGTTGCCTGTAGGTAAAACTGCATTGCAGAATAAATGGGTTTACGGGTTGAAGGAAGAAGATGGAGGAAAACAGAGGCACAAAGCTAGACTTGTGGTGGAAGGGGTTTGCACAGAAGAAAGGTATTGATTTTGATGATATATTTTCTCTTGTTGTTAAAATGACTTCAATCAGAACTATTTTAAGTCTTGTAGCAGCAGAAGATTTACATCTTGAACAGTTAGATGTAAAGACAACATTTCTCCATGGAGATCTGGAGAAAGAGATCTATATGGAGCAACCAGAAGGATATGAGGTCAAAGGGAAAGAAAAATTAATGTGCAAGCTAAAGAAGAGCTTGTATGGCTTAAAACAAGCTCCAAGTCAGTGGTATCTAAAATTTGACAAGTTTATGTCTGAACAAGGTTATACTAGATGTCACTCTGATCATTGTGTTTATCTGAAAAGGCAAAATGATGGTAGCTATATTATATTGTTATTGTATGTAGATGACATTCTTGTTGCAGGGTCTAACATGCAGGAAATAAATGTGCTCAAAATAAAATTGGCAAATTCATTTGCAATGAAGGATTTGGGAGCTGCAAAACAAATCCTTGGTATGAGTATAACTAGAGACAGGAAAAATCGCAAATTAACACTGTCTCAGAATGAGTACATAGAAAAGGTGTTGAAAAGATTTAATATGCAGAATGCAAAACCAGTTAGTACACCTTTTGCTAGCCATTTCAAACTTAGTAAGGAGATGTGCCCTAAGACCCAAGAAGACATGGATTATATGTCTAAAGTTCCATATGAATCAGCAGTTGGAAGCTTAATGTATGCAATGGTCTGCACAAGGCCTGATATTGCACATGCAGTGGGAGTTGTAAGCAAATACATGAATAATCCAGGAAAAGAACATTGGATGGCAGTAAAATGGATTCTCAGATATTTGAGAGGTACCACAAATCAAGCATTATGCTTTGGTGGTTCAAACATTGCTCTACAGGGATATGTTGATGCAGATATGGCAGGTGACAGAGATAACAGGAAGAGCACTACAGGATATGTATTTACTGTAGGTGGAACAGCTGTCAGTTGGGTTTCAAAAATCCAAAGTGTTGTTGCACTTTCAACAACAGAAGCCGAGTATGTTGCTGCTACAGAGGCTAGTAAAGAAATAATTTGGTTACAAAGGTTTATGGATGAATTGGGTAAGAAGCATGATATGGGCACGTTATACAATGATAGCCAAAGTGCCATTCATCTTGCAAAGAACTCAGCATTTAATTCCAGGACTAAACACATACATCTCAAGTACCATTTCATACGGTCAGTATTGGAAGATGGAGAGTTGAAGCTGGAAAAGATACACACTAGCCAAAATCCTGCAGATATGCTAACAAAAGTTGTAACCAGGGAGAAACTGAGAATGTGCTCAGTTTCAATTAGTCTTCAAGGATGACGATGAAGATGAGGAACAGCCAGGTCCAAAGAAGAGTCATTGTCTAGCAAATGAAGCAGCGGTGGAGTTGCTACAATCAGTCTCCAAGTGGGAGATTGTTGGGTGTGGAGCCTAATTATCTTGTTTACTTTGTATCAGAGCATTGGACCCCTGTACCTTAAAAGGGGCAGCAACGCCGTCCGTAATTAATCGCTGCCGTGGGGGATCCGAGGGGGGCGGCAGCGCTTTTCGAAGCCTCCCCCCCTGCGGGGGGTTTTGGGGGCAGCGCCCCCAAAGCTAAAAACAAATGTAAAATTGCCTTGTAAAAGTATAGTAATTTCTAGTCAATCTGGGTCGTTTATAGGCGGATGATCTGACGGTAGAAGTTATGTTTAGTTTAGGGTTTTTTGCCCTAGAAGGCAACCCCCTTGTATATATGAGGGTATTGTATTGCAGTTGTGCATTACGTGTGTATTCTCAGAGCGAGAAATAGATAGGGAGACTGTGAGAGAGAACAGAGAATATTACAGCGGATCTGCTGTAGGTTTTGTCTCTTCAATTTTTGCTGGATAATAGAAAGGAAGGATTGGCTGTTCGGGGTGGACGTAGCCCAAACTGGGTGAACCACGTATATTTGTGTCTCTCTGGTTTTATGTGTTTTGTGTGCTTGTATTTTTCGCATATTTTATGTGTTGCATTGCTCCATAATATATAATTTTCTAACAAGGGGCGCACTGTTACTACTCAAACTAGCAGGGGTCGCAGGAGGGGATCATATAGAGAAACTACTAGATCAAAGGCAACAATGGAGTGATAGCCCTGTTACCCACCACTTTGTGGGTGATATCCCTAGGAGAATTTTTTTTCATTCATCTTAGTTGCAAATTTTTTTTAAATTGCAAATTTCTTTGCAAATTTTAATTATTTCAAGTCAACATGGCTCCAAAAGCCAAGGACAATGCATGGGCTCATTGTGATGTGATTGATGTAAAAATGATATGCAAATTTTGCAATAAACCTATTGGAGGTGGTGGTATTCTCAGATTGAAACAACACTTGGATGGGATAAGAGGCCAAGTAAAGCCATGTGAAGCACCAAATGAAGTGTTAGGTCGTGTTAGGGCTAAAAACCTTTCCAAGATTGAAAAGTTTGAGGAGAGTAAGGCTAGGGAGAAGGCCATCCAAGATGAAATTGCAAGGAAGAGGGAATTGATAGAAGCCATGAGAGAGTGGGTATGTTAATTATGAGATTCAAGACTCCTCTTCTATCCCTTCCACCAATGACCCTTTCACTATGTTCTTCCTCTTGGCCAACAATCAAAAGCAACAAAGAGACCAAACATCCCGAGTTATTTCTCATCCACTGCTAATCCCACAGCCACTTCCTCCCATCCAAGTCGTCAACCCACTTTGGATCAACATTGGAAAAAACAATGCAATGCAACTTCTTATCAAGACATTGCTAGATGGTGGTATGATGCAGATATCCAATTTACTGTTGCTCGCTCACCTTATTACCAAGCTATGTGGGACTATGTTATAGCTTCAGGAAAGGGCTTCAAAGGCCCTAACGTGCATGACTTGAGGGGAGCTCTTTTGCAGAAAGAGATTTCTTCCATTGATGAGTATGTTGCTGAGTATAAAGAGTCGTGGTTCAAAACAGGTTGTTCCATCATGTCAGATGGATGGACTGATCGAAAGAATCGCACTATCATTAATTTCCTTGTTTCTTGCCCTCAAGGAACCATGTTTTTGAGATCAGTTGATGCATCTAATAAGGTGAAGGATGCAACCTTTCTATTTGAGCTTTTGGATGACATTATTCAGGAAGTGGGGGAGCAGGATGTTGTGCAGGTCATCACAGATAATGCCTCAAACTATGTTTTTGTTGGAAAGATGTTTGAGTCCAAATATAAGACCATATTTTGGACTCCATGTGCTGCACATTGCATAGAACTCATGCTTGAGGACATAGGCAAAGTCGAGTGGGTAAAAACATTGTAGAGCATGCCAAGTGCATTACAAAATACATTTACAACCACTCATGGGTATTAAGCCTAATGAGGAAAAACACTAGGGACAAAGAGCATGTTAGGCCTGCAATTACGAGATTTGCAACTCACTTCCTCACGTTGTAATGTCTCAATTCTCAACAGAAAAACCTGCAGAAAATTTTTTCTTTTGATGATTGGACTGAATCTCGGTGGGCTCGTAGACAAGATGGCAAAGCCACCAAAAAGAAAGATTTTTACAATTATTTTTGGAAAAAGTCTGTAGAGCTTGTAAAAATTACCGAGTCCTTGTTAAGGTGCTAAGGATGGTGGATATGGAAAAAGGAGTTGTCTTTAGTGCGACATTTTAGAGTTTCAGGTGCCAGAATCCGGTGGAAAAATTTGAGGTGAAATCTTGATTTGTGTTATTTAAACTAGTTTTTTTACTGTACATATAGATTTATCACCCTCAAAAACCCCTAGGGCACCTGGATTGTGCAAGATTACCTATCAAACTTGTGATTTCATTGAATTCCCGCCGGATTTCAGAGAAATTATACCGGAAAAATCCACCGAAAAAGCTTCCAAAAAGTTGCACTAAAGACAACTCGTATGGAAAAATTGGCAACGGGCTACATTTATGAGGCTATGGATTAGGCAAAGGAGCAGAGATACGGGCAGCTTACAAGGACAGGTTAGCTAAATATGGCCGTATATGGGAGATCATTGATAACAGATGGAACAATCAACTCCATCCTCCTATACATACAGTTGGGTATTTTTCGAATCCAAAGTATCATTATAAAGCTCGACTAGAAGATCTGCAAGATGGCGAGGTCAAAGTTGGATTGATTGATTGCTTGGAGCGCATGGTCTCTACCCATGCAGACCAGTTGGAACTACATAAACAAATTACTCTTTTCAGTATGGCAACTAGTACCTTTGGAAAAAACTTGGGAAAAATGGCAAGAGATGTGGATCAACCAGGTAAGCAATTCCAATTTGTTTTTCTTTTCAAGTTAAATTGTTTGTAAATAAGTAATAAAATATGGATTAGGCAAAGGAGCAGAGATACGGGCAGCTTACAAGGACAGGTTAGCTAAATATGGCCGTATATGGGAGATCATTGATAACAGATGGAACAATCAACTCCATCCTCCTATACATACAGTTGGGTATTTTTCGAATCCAAAGTATCATTATAAAGCTCGACTAGAAGATCTGCAAGATGGCGAGGTCAAAGTTGGATTGATTGATTGCTTGGAGCGCATGGTCTCTACCCATGCAGACCAGTTGGAACTACATAAACAAATTACTCTTTTCAGTATGGCAACTAGTACCTTTGGAAAAAACTTGGGAAAAATGGCAAGAGATGTGGATCAACCAGGTAAGCAATTCCAATTTGTTTTTCTTTTCAAGTTAAATTGTTTGTAAATAAGTAATAAAATGAACTAAGTTACTAATTAATGTCTTTTTCTTTGTAGCACATTGGTGGGAGTCATTTGGCGGCCAATGTCCTCAATTGCAAAAGTTTGCAATTAGAGTCCTTAGCCAAACTTGTAGTGCATCAGCTTGTGAACGCAATTGGTCTGTTTTTGAGTGCATACACACGAAGAAGATAAATCATTTGGAACAAAAATGGTTAAATGATCTTGTCTTCGTGCAATACAACCTTCAACTAAGGCGAAACCAAATGATGAACAAAACCCCTGATCTAGATCCCATTGTGTTGGATGATATTGATCCAACATCATAATGGGTGGAGGAGACGTGGAATTGACATGGAATTAGCGGGGGATGAAGCAAATTTGGTGGCGCCATCAGAACCAAGAATAGTAGTTGCATCAAAGAAAGGCAAACAACCAATGGAAGGCACTAGTCGTGCAGCTTGACTAACTCGTGCTTCCATTAGGTCCACTTCTGTAGTTATTGGTGGCAGTGCTACTGAGGTTGTAGATGAGGTTGAGGCATCCTCAGACTCTGAACCAAATGATGTCTATGCAGCGCTTGATGATGATCCTATGTCTAGTAGTGGTGATGAATTTGATGATTGATCATGTGTACATTGTAGAGTCTAGACTCTAGACTTGTAGTCTTGTAGTAGGCCAATGGCCGCATAGCTTGTAGCATTGTTTTTGGACTTTATAGGCCATTTGGAGCCTCAATGCTTATGTATTTTGTCAAAGATATGTATTCAACTCGGTGCCATTTTGATATATTCACCTTTACATGGTATATAAATGAGCAAAATTTGCATATTTCGTCTCTATTGGCTTGGAATCATGGTTGCAAATCTTAAAAATAGCTTTTTTTATTAAAAATTAATTATTTAATGTATTTTTTTTTTAAAACTGGTTCATTGAGATCTGATCAGTCCCGGTTTGACCAGTTCCAGTTCGAAACTCGGTTCATTAGGTCCACCAGTCTGGTCACCAGTTCTGGTTTTTAATACTATGGCTCCAACATCAATCTAACCCTAGGTTCCTTTGGTTAGTGGCTTTCTATAGGTCAACTATACTTGAAAACTCATTGGAAGTTAACCATTCATTGACCCATCTTACCCTTGATTTTCTTAGGGCATCCTACTCCCTGTTAATCTTTGAAACCCTATGCCTAGTTTCGACACCCCCTAGAGCTCTCTTGTGGTCCCAATCATTGCATGATAGCCATTTCACAAGACCCTAAGAGAGGTCCTTCTCCTTCTTTAGGAAGCCTTGATCTAGGCATATTTACCAAATTGATTTATCATTTTACATAGGTCTTCACCTCCTACCAATAAACCTTTCTTGGAGGCCCTTCTCTTGCTTTTGAAGCAAGCAAGCCTTCATCTAAGCCTCTCCTTTTAATGGGCTTTCGAAATCACATAATATCTAATCATTGACCTCATCTTTCTAGTGATTTCCCTCATACTAGGACTGCTCCCAACGATGAAAGTTTGTAAAGAGCAGGGGACATCGACTGAGGTGATACACTAAGCTGAATGTGCTCTCTGAAATGTTGGCATAAGGCGATGGTTTAAGGATGGCCACCAACACAAGAATGCTTAATGCAGTTCCCAAAACTTTTCCAAATTTGGCACGAAGCAGAAGTATTATGCTAGAGGAAGTGCTCCTAATGCTTTGAAGAGGGAGACCTTCAACCTGGAAAAGGGAGGTTTGCAAGTTGCGTAAAAAGGGAGAACCTCAACCTGAAAAGGGAGGTCTCAACCTGTGGTGGTTTAAGGATGACCACCAACTTTGGAATGCTTAATACAATTCCTGGAACTCTTCCAAAACTAGCAAGACGCTGAAGTTTTCTACTAGAGGGCGTGTCTCAATTCTTTGAAGAGGGAGAAGCTCAACCTGAAAAGGGAGGTCTCAGCCCCGCATAGATGGTTTAAGGTTGACCACCAACCAAAGGCATGCTCAGGGACATCTTTGTCTCTGGCTACAACTCTGAATCTGGTATGGCAGGTTGTGGCTCAAGCTTGCTTGATGTGGCTTTGAAACTTATAGATGACCATCACTTCCCCCCCCCCCTTGTTACATACAACGTGAGATGATGGAGAAAACTCAATTGCAAGACTGTTCAATTCTCTATAACAAGTTCTGACATATGACTAAAATATCTTATTGACTATTGAAGCCCATTGCCAAGAAGCAATCCATCCAAGATGAATCTTTATTCTTGCAGGAGGCTTATTTTTGAAGCATCTGTTTGAAGAATGAGTGGTTTTATGACAGTGATTACATGGACGAAGATCAAAACAGTTATCTTTCATATGGCCAACTTTGTCACATTGATGGCATTTAACATTATGTTGTGATTGTTGTGGAAGAGGAGCAGAATATGGAACAGCTGAAGGTGAACTGTCATGAAGGAATATAGCACTCTAAAACAGGATGGGCTTTGAGTAATCTGGAATATGAAACGACACATCCTTGTCATATCTAAGACCAGTTTTGTGCTTGTTATGGATAAGCACTTCCCAAGGTCTGATGATGGGCTTGGGAAGTGTAGACTGAACTTCTACATCTGCATGCAAATCTGCTCTTGAACTAGGCATTGAATGTGAATCAAACTCAACTTTATATTCTTGTTGCTGACGGGAGTCTGTCTCAATGTTCTGAACAGAAACAAGTTCAGAATGATGAATCCACTGTTGTAATTCTTCTTGTTGAGGCTAAGATTCAAGCTCCAAAAAGTCTACCTTCTCCTGTGTATACTGCAGAAAGGTTTTAATATCACAAGGAGTGTTCTCGTTGATTTTAACTGTGTCTTCAACAGTACACTGTATCAGAGTTTGAGAAACTCTAATACTCCACCAATTAGAGCCATAACAAGTGCACCACTATTACAATTAAAGTGTAATAGTTTGTGTAATAGTTCTTAAGGTAGGCAATGACTGAACTCTCCTCCACAAAAGACTGCTTTTAAATTTCAACTTTCTGCCTTCTTGATTAGGTAAGAAACTGATTAAAGAAACTTCAATACCAAATACATTTTTCACTATACTATGTCAATACTTCAATCTGAGCATATAAACCACCACTCGTCAACTATACTAACTAACTATATATATATATATAGATCATGCCATGTCATCATATACCATACATATGCACTTCATGAAGAGAATTCATCGTGTATATTCCCATCACAATGTATAGATCATGGCTTTTAACATATAATAAAAGGAATTCAATGCGTATGGGGCTCCTTTTAATGTATAGCTTCAACATCTTGAGATTTCCAAAGCATATTATTAATATATGCTCATGATAAATGACTTATGTATATCATATAAAAGAATGCAGCATACCATACAGAAATTCCAGGCACCTATGGAATATGATACACGGTTAAATGCCAGTGGCCAATATAGTTCATACCAACGTTTAGTTTAAATGCTTCACACGCACCATACCGGCACAAACACCAACACATTCCAATGCATAGCAGATCAGCATACCCGACCAACATACACACCAAACACATCAACGCACTCACAGTTTAGGGTAGATGTAAAGACAGTTCATGCCATAGAAATAAAACGTCCAACATATAATAAGCACCTAGGTAGGTCAGACCAATTCAACGCAATGCAATACCAACTAATGCACAAACTTCTATTCCAAAGAATAGAGAAGCGACCATGATTAATCAACCCATTGTATATAATTTCAATTAATGAACCAACAACACGAATTAGAGGAATTGACACAGTCGATTGTCACTAATGGTTCAACGCAGCTTAAGAGTCCATGAACACTTGGCTACAATCAGTTCAGAAGGCCACAATGCAACGGTGGTTGAAGCAGAAGCGTGCCCACAAGAGGCAAAGGCGATAACGACCAATTGAGACCTGAGTTTAAGAGCGTAGTGCAATACTGTGGTATGGGAGTGGTATAATTGTGGAGCAAGGTACTGTAATACCAATAGAACCAGGTGGAGAGAGCCACAAAGCGGAGTATTTATTGACAGAGCAGAGCCATGAGTGGAGTACCATTCAACGATACAGTCAAAGTGGGAGGAGAAATTACTACAGACATGCGGGAGTAGAGACCTGTTAAATTTGGACAACTAGGTCCAAACTCCATATTAAGATGCTCAGATTAAGAGGCTAATATTTTTGTTGGATTCCTCTTTCTGAGAGGTGTAAAATCCATATAAAATATGTCTTAATCCGATGAGCAGAACTTATATTTTGAATTTATTATTTTCAATAAATTATATGTGCAAAGGTCGGCCAGTTTTGTAATGTAGGCTCGCATGCCCAACAGATGTGTCACACACCCTCATGATGGATATATATACAGGAAAAGTTGGAGAGATTTTCATCATCATCACAACTCTCATATTCCTCTCTCATCTTAGAGTACGAGCTACCAAGAAGGACGAGTTTCAGCCACACGTGTGAAGGACGAAGAGGACAAACTGTACGGCTAAGCTGAAGTACGGATTTGCTGCTGCTATGGTTTCGCAGAAACTTTGACCAGCGTTGACTTTGGTCAACGCTTGGTCCAAACAAGCTGAAATTTGGTGGAAGGTTCGATTTATGAAGGCCGTACTACCTTGCACAAAAATCGAGGTCAAAGGGTTGACCGTTTTGCTGCTGCGTTGACTTTTAGCTTGCTGCCCCTGCGTTGACTTTTCAGGACAGCGTTGACTTTTGCAGAGTTGACTTGGGTTGACTCATCTACGGATTGAAGGGTTGTTGTGACACATGCTGGGCTGGCTGACCAAAGGAGACTTTGCTGGTTGAAGCATCCTGTTGACCGCCGAAACGAATACACACATTTTTCCTGTTTCTGATTTGTCTTCTGTAAGATCTACTTATATGTTCTATCTGCATTTTTGCTTAACTACTTGTATGATTGCTGAAAGAAAAGTGAAATTGCTACTAGCATAGAACATCTACAAAACTTTACATGGTATCGGAGCTGAGGTGAAGACAAACTCAATCTATAGCAATCATCATCGGAGGAAATGGGTTCCACTAGTCTTGAATTCAAGGAGAATGGCAAGCTGACCGGAAGTGATGACTTCCATCCCTGGAAGATGATATTAGATCTCAAATTAGAAGATCATGATCTCCTGGATCATGTGACAGGGAGGATTCAAGAACCTCCATCCAATGCCTCTGCTACTGTTAGAAACAAGTATAAGAAGGGAGAAATCAAAGCAAAGCTGCTGATCAGGGAATCCATAAACAAGAGTCTGGTTGCCTACATATCTGAACTAGGCACATCCAAGGAGATGTATGACAAATTGATACTTATGTTTCAAGTAAACAATGTGAACCAAGTGCTATTCCTGAAGAACAAGTTGAAGAATATGAAGAAGGGCCGAGATGAGTCTGTTCAAACTTTCTTTCTGAAGTTGACCGAAACCAGGAACAATCTGCTAGCTATTGGGGAGATAATAGCCGATCGTGAGATGGTTCTCACCGCACTTGGAGGACTTCCATATGAATGGCAAGTATTCACAACTACTATTCTCAACAATAATACCATTCCTAACTTTGATGAGCTTCTGTCAAGATGTATGCAAGAAGAAACAAGGATGAAGGAATTTGATAATGAAAAAAATGCTGCCTATGGTGCTCATTCCCGAAAGAAGAACTCTGGTGGTTCTAAGGACAAAAGAAGGACAAAGACTCAAGAGAAGAAGGGTAAATGTTTCACCTGCCATAGGCCTGGACACTATGCTAGAGAATGCCCCTTCAAGAAGGATTCTCCCGATAGTGACGATAACAAAACAACCGAAGAAATGGGAATCGAAGAAATGACAAATCCAAAGGAAAGAGGTAGGCTCACTTTGGTGGAAACAATCAACCTTCTAAGAGGTCCAGAAATACCAGGTATGAGGAGTCTAATGTTGTTGATAAAAGAAATGAGTATATTCTGGTATCTGCTCTCTCAGCTGCATCTCCGCCCGACACTATGGATGTCTGGCTAATTGATAGTGGTGCCTCAAGACACATCACCGGATTCAAGGAAGCACTTTCTGACATGGTAGAAAGGGATACTAATCTAGAAATTATCCTTGGGGATAATGCCACTTATCCTGTGAAAGGGACCGGGACTGTGACCCTCCACTTGTCCCAAGGACAAGTCCTCCGTTTGCAAGATGTACTCTATGTACCCAAAGTGAAGAAAAACCTTGTGTCTGTATCTGCCATGGAAGACAAAGGATTCAATGTTACTTTCTCTAATGGAAAGGTGCTCATGTGGAAGAAGAGCTTCAAGGAAGCTATCTCACTTGGTTTTAGGGTTGGTACACTCTATCAGGTTGGAGGGAGTCCGTTGGGAGCTATGACTTGTGATACTATCCGACAAACCGAACTATGGCACCGAAGATTTGGACACCTTCATTACAAGGCCCTTCCCGAAGCAAGGAAGGTGGTGACAGGGATGCCTGACTTTGGAAATAATCATGAAGGTGTATGTAAGGACTGTGCTGAAGGAAAACATACAAGGGGACCTTTCCCCTCAAGTGTCACAAAGACATCTGATATATTGCAACTGGTCCATTCTGATCTTTCTGGTATGTTACCCGTAACATCCCTGGGGGGATGTTCTTACTATATGACATTTACTGATGACTTCTCTCGCAAAACTTGGATATACTTCTTGAAGAAGAAGGATGAGGCTTTCATGTGGTTCCGTACCTTCAAAGCCTTGGTGGAAAATATGACCGGAAAGAAGATCAAGATTTTGAGGACTGACAATGGCACTGAATATGAGTCAAATGAGTTCAAAGACTTTTGCAGAGAAGCTGGCATTAAGAGGGAGACTACCACTGCATATACTCCTGAGCAGAATGGTGTTGCTGAACGCAAGAATAGGACTATTGTAGACGCTGCCCGTGCCATGCTATGTGACCAGGGTCTACCAAAGTTTCTGTGGGGAGAAGCTGCAAATACTGCTGTGTACATTCAAAACCGATGCTCTCATTCCGCTTTGGACTCCAAAACTCCCGAAGAGGTTTTCTCTGGTAAGAAACCTGATGTCTCACATTTTAGAAATTTTGGATGTCCTGTCTATTTTCATGTGCCGAAAGAAAAGAGAAGTAAGCTGGATGCTACTGGGAAGAAAGGAATGTTTGTGGGCTATAGTGAGACTTCTAAGGCATATAGAGTCTATGTACCTGGTCAAAGGGAAGTAGAGATAAGCCATGATGTCACTTTTGACGAAGATGCTTCCCTGAAGAAAGTAGTAGATCTTCCTAGATCTGAAGAAAATCATGAAGAAAGACTTGGAAATCTGGAAGAACCCCGGGATGAGACTATGCCTGATATTGAAGGGCCAATGGACCCTATTGATCCACCCCCTTCTCTAGGAAAGAGACCATCATGGCTCAGGGACACCCTCGAAGATGCTGAGGGTCATGCTGCCCCAAGGGGGACATTCCGAGAAAGCAAGAAGCCGTGTAGATACCAAGGGTATCTAGCTGCCATGAGTACTATTGTACAATCTGAACCTGGATCTTTTGAGGAAGCCATCAAGCATCAAGTTTGGAAGGATGCTATGCATGAAGAATATGAGTCTATTATGATGTCTGGGATGTGGTCCCGAGACCGAAGGACAAATCTGTTGTCACCGCTAAATGGCTCTACAAAATCAAACATGGATCTGATGGGAGTGCTGAAAAGTTTAAGGCCAGGTTTGTTGCCCGTGGCTTCTCTCAAAAGGAAGGAATTGACTATGACGATATATTTGCACCTGTGGCACGATATACCACCATCCGATCAATCATAGCCCTTGCTGCTACACAAGGATGGAGTCTTCATCAGATGGATGTCAAGACCACTTTTCTGCATGGTGCAATAAAGGAAGAGGTGTATGTAGAACAACCTCTGGGATTTGAAGTTCAAGATCGAGACACTTATGTCTGCGGGTTGAAGAAAGCCCTCTATGGGTTAAAGCAAGCACCCAGAGCTTGGTACGAGAGGATGGATAGTTACTTGATGAAGCTGGGCTTCACTCGAAGCAATGTTGATCCGAACCTATACTTCAAGGTTGTGAAAGAGAAGCCTCTCATTCTAGTGCTGTATGTGGATGACCTCTTCCTGACTGGTGATGACCCTCTCATTCATCAATGTAAGAGGGGGCTTGCTGCTGAATTCGAGATGAAGGACCTAGGACTGATGCACTATTTCCTAGGCCTGGAGGTCTGGCAGAGACCTGGAGAGATTTTCCTTTCTCAAGGAAATATATTGTGAAGCTTCTGGAAAGATTTGGAATGGTGGACTGTAAGTCCGTGTCGACACCGATGGAACTCAACTTTAAAAGGTTGAGTGGCAGCGCTGCTGGGCCTATCTTGGCCAATCCTACTGAGTATCGTCAACTCATAGGAGCTTTGATGTTCTTAGTGAACACCCGTCCGGACATATGTTTTGCAGTGAACACTTTGAGTGAACAGATGGTTGAGCCTCATCATTTTCACTGGGTTGGTGCCAAGAATCTTTTAAGATATCTTCGGGGCACGATAAACCATGGGCTGAGATACACTGCCAGGAGTGTGATACTCCGTGGATATACTGATGTCGATTGGGCTGGCAGTGTGGTGGATCGTAAAAGCACATCTGGATGCTGCTTCAATCTTGGTTCTGCTTCGATCTCATGGATGAGCAGGAAGCAGAAGTCGGTGGCCTTGAGCACCGCGGAGGCCGAATACATTGCTGCTAGTATGGCCTGTTGTGAAGCAGTTTGGTTGCGGAAGCTCTTTAGTGAGCTGTTTGGACATGTGCTAGATACCACTGTGATACTCTGTGATAATCAGAGTGGGATTCGTATGACTGAGAATCCTGTGTTCCACGACCGATCCAAGCATATTGATATCGGGTACCACTTTATCCGGGATATGGTACAGCGAGGCGCCGTAAGGCTCGATCATATAGGAACTGATGAGCAGGTCGCGGATATTCTCACTAAGCCCCTGGGGAAGGTCAAGTTCCTAACCTTCCGTGAGAGTCTTGGTGTCGTGGAAAGACCCTATGATGTGGGTCCTGTTGGACGATGAGCTCTGGGAGCTCTAGGGGGCTTTGGGGAGAGCTTCTTGGAGCTATGGGCAACCACAAGGCTAGGCTTGCCAACCTTGGTGGTGTGCTTGGACCCCACCGTTGTGATTTTGAGTTGGTTCACCTCTCATTTTCTGTGCCCCGTATGCATCCTACCCATTGAGTTCGGGGCTCATGGGAAGTACCTCTCATTTGGCCAATGAGGTGTGGAAAAGTTAGAGACTATTAGCAAAGACTGATGGACGCATCAGAGATTGCCGTACTCTCTATCTAGGATGGCACGGTCCAACCACTTGATCTGGGATCAAGATTTGTGAGGTCTGGGACCTCTGGACTGACTATGTCAGTCGGGGGATGATGTCTTTGTGACTGACCCACTTCTGTTCTGAAATAAAGAAGCCGGCAAAGCAAGTTTCGGCGGGATGACGCACGATGTTGATTGCACTAATAGATGGAGTTCTCCCTAGTTGAGAGGGAGTGTTAAATTTGGACAACTAGGTCCAAACTCCATATTAAGATGCTCAGATTAAGAGGCTAATATTTTTGTTGGATTCCTCTTTCCGAGAGGTGTAAAATCCATATAAAATATGTCTTAATCCGATGAGCAGAACTTATATTTTGAATTTATTATTTTTAATAAATTATATGTGCAAGGTCGGCCAGTTTTGTAATGTAGGCTCGCATGCCCAACGGATGTGTCACACACCCTCATGATGGATATATATACAGGAAAAGTTGGAGAGATTTTCATCATCATCACAACTCACATATTCCTCTCTCATCTTAGAGTACGAGCTACCAAGAAGGACGAGTTTCAGCCACACGTGTGAAGGACGAAGAGGACAAAGTTTGTGCGAGCTAGGCCCCGTGCGGTTCTTGCTGCTGGGGTTTCGCGAAGCCTTTGACCAGCGTTGACTTTGGTCAAGGAATGGTCCTTTCTTCGAAATTTTGTGGAAGGTTCGATTTATGAAGAAGGCGAGTACTACACGGCACAAAAATCGAGTCCAAAGGGTTGACCGTTTCTTTGTACGTTGACTTTTAACTTGCTGCCCACACGTTGACTTTCGGAACTTAAGCGGTCTTGACTTTTGCGAGTTGACTTGGGTTGACTCATCTACGAGATGAAGGGTTGTTGACACATGCTGGGCTGACCGACCAAAGGAGACTTTCTTGGTTGAAGCATCATGGCTTGCTTGAAACGAACTATACACATTTTTTCCTGTTTCTGATTTGTCTTCTGTAAGATCTACTTATATGTTCTATCTGCATTTTGCTTAACTACTTGTATGATTGCAGAAAGAAAAGTGAAATTGCTACTAGCATAGAACATCTACAAAACTTTACAAGACCAGTGTAATTGTTCCGTTCCGCAGTGTGGAGAACGAGGGGTCGAGGCCGAGTGTGCAGAGCTGTGTGCAGGTTCTAAACCAGAGTGTTGGGTTGTGTGTGGCTTGACTGAGAATTGGCTTGGCTCTAAACCACAGTGTTGTGTTGCATGTGGCTTGACCGAGACTTGGCTCGGCTCTAAACCAGAGTGTTGGGTTGTGTGTGGCTTTTTCACGATGGAGCTAGAAGGTGGAAGGCACAAGAGGTATTATATGACAGAGCAACCAGGAGAGGGAGAATAGTAACTGGGAGTGTATGTATGGTGAGAAGAGCACAATGCCAGAACAACACGGTGGGAGGTCACAGTCACACAATACCAGTCATATATCAACTTATATGAACCAGCACACAACGAATGAGAATTCGAGTATCCGGGGATAGCTCATCCAGCCGTCCAGAAGTAGGCCTGAACTGAACACCTTCAGTTAACCAACCCCACTACCCTAACTTTCAATTGATGTTCAGTACCAGAAATTCAACTGACCAAAATGACCACCAAGAGATTAGCGCAATGAATGGAGAAATGGCAGAGGTGTCAGTTCTGCAAAATAGGAAGGACATAGGCAGAAGGGAGTTACAAGGGCAGAGAGAGGCTAAAATGGAGTTGGCTCTAATACCGTGTTAGACATACGCAGAAATAATGGACAGCAAAATAAGATAAGAATTGAATGCATTACAATGATACACATTTATACAAGTCTAGTGATCCTTGGTTTCATATTCCAAGTGGTCTCTTGGACCCCCTTTAACTGTTCAACTTCCACACCAACCCTTAGAGGATTAGGTGTTCAACAAATATGGTTTTAAAGCCCAATTTTGGTTTTTATATAGTTTTCAAACCATATAATATATGGAAATCGTATGTCCATATTGTAACGACTCCCAAAACCATGAGAATAAGACAAAAATGGAGGTTTCACTATGCCAATGCCACTTGGGCCTAATTTTAGGTGCCATGTGGCACCATGTTATTGGGCCATGTGGCAGACTCATGGTGTTGCCACATCATCTTCTTGTGGGTCCACCTAGTTTGCTGATTGGGCTGCCACATTAGCTTTGTGGGTCTCACTAGTCCTGTTGACTTTGCTGCCACGTGTCATATGTATGACCTGCCACATGACAGAATATTGACTTTGACTTTGACGTTGACTTTTTCTCATTTTGATTAAAACTTTGACTAAGCATAACTTTCACATACGAACTCCAATTGAGGTGTCGTTTGCGTCATTGGAAACCTTGTGACAAGCTCTTCGATCTAACCCTAGTTTCATTGCAATCCAAGGACTTCTATTTTTTAGCCTTTCCTAAGCCCTCTTTGACTTCTGAGTGTTTCTGGAGCCACCTGGATCACTGAAGCACTAATGCTGACATCTTTTAGCCATAGTTATATGTTGAAGAGCAGAGTCAAATGCAAGCCATGTTCCTTTAAAGTTTATACAGGATATAATGATGACCATTGGAGAATGCACTCCATCGAATGTTTGGATGGCCATATTGCTTCCCCTTTGGGAAAGAGGGCTGTCCACTACAGAAACAATGCTTAAATTGGCCATTGGAAACCAACAGTTGCTTGAGATGGTAGGCAAGTTAGAAGTTGGAATGCTGCTAAAAATGGCAACTGTGTTCTCTTAGTTCATTAGAACATCAATGAAGACATATGCCATTACATCTATCATCAATTGTTTAATTGATGTAAACAGGATTTTGACCCACAGTTGATTCGGACTTTGACAAGTCTTATAATATTTTTCTTCTCATTTTCTTAAATATTATAAAAAATAAAAGAGAAATATACACTTTAACTTACAAGAAAAGAACGCAGTTCATTTTTCATGTCGTTAATGCCACTCAGCAGCTCAATTTGTTGAACATGACCAAGATTCTGAAGGAACGCTGCCTGAACCCCTTCCTGTTGTTGCAATTTCTCTTCTCTCCTCTTCTGAGCAATCTTCTCATACTCATCAAGTGTGTCACTTTTATCAAGCAAGAAAGCAACCCCATTAGCTCTAAATAGATCAGAACAACATTTACACCTACAGAGACGCTCCCTCCAATTTGTGCCCATAAATAAAGGTTTTTTTGTATCCATTCTATGTAAAGGAATGTCTGCCTTGCTCCTTAACTTGCAAAGTGGCTCCTGATCTCCAGAATTTTCTCCACTAACAACCAGATCTGATGGCAAAGTGGAATTGAAAATCGACTGCCCAGCAAAACTAATCTCTTTGGCAGTTGGCCTTTCTGCTTCTGAACATGTTTCCATCTCATTGACAATGCCAGAGCCTTCTGATAAGCTGATATCAGATGCACGAGACACAGGGAGGGGAGCCTCTCCTGAATCTGCTATTGGATATGCAGCATCAGGACTAGAATGGTTCCTTTCGTGAACTGCACAAGTTTGCTGTTTTAAATTATCACCAACATAATCATTATCACTGATGAGAGTAGTAGGTTTATTTAACTGCTTGTCATCCTTAGCAATATCAATGCTAGGATTGGGCAGCTGAGACTTAACTATCTCCTCGCCATTAAGAACTATTTCTAAACACCCTTTTTCAGCATCATTCTTAATACAATTCTCTTCCTGCAAATAATGCTTGGTGTGTTCAATGTTAGTAGATGTTCCACTGTTTGCTAATGGTAGAATAAAAGTCTCTTGGTAAAAGTACAAGAAGGAACATCGACTAGCACAGTTTTGGCAAATAAAATCCTCGTACATGGGTTCCCCTTCATCATCTTTTGGTATCTGCAAAATAACAGTCAACTAAAATGTTAAAACACAATAAAAACGAAGGAAGCTTTGTTTGATAATCTATTGAAACTTTTTAATCTCAGACAAATAGAGCACACTCAAGAAAATAAGAGAAAACTCAAGCAAAGCTAATCACTTAGCTAGTAACACGACAGGCAAAAATTCAACCCTCAAGGCAATCCAACTGGCAAGTACAAGCAGTTGTGCCTAATGTAGCTATACTGCAATCCACAATTATAATTGTCCTAAAGTATGTTTATAAGCCATCATTTTCCTCTTTAATATTCAAAAACAAAAGCCCCAAACTCAACCCCCTTCCACATTCCTTGATAAAGACACGGCAATCTACTTTACCCTAAAAGTTTAACACTCGCACTTTATGGTAGTAATTTTAATCTCACCTGCTCTCTTGCTTTGAAACCAAGATGGTTCTCATGGAACCAGTCCTCACAGATACAGCACTGAATCATCTCTCCTTGGGTTTCCCCATCAGGGTCAGGATATGGTCTGTGACAAGTGCAGTACAAGCCCTTGTAGTTCTGATTGTAAGAATTGTTATGATTTTCAGAATCTTTTTCTGGAATAAGCTTACAGGAGATACTGCCAAACTTTGAATTCCCACAGTCACATCTAAATCGTCTTCTCGTCCACAACTCTACCACCTTGCGCAAGACAAAATGAGTGATTATGGCCAAAACGAATATAGAATGAATTGCAGCAGAAAAGCATACTAAAGAGCCAGATAATATTTTAGGTTCATTATATGTTGTACTAATAATCAAAACACTGAAGTTTATAAACATTTATCCCTGTCATTGTAAAATAAATTATGAAGGAACAAAACATAAAAACATGTCACGAGATAACCACAATACATGAAATTCAGAATATCCATGGAAAATTGCATAAAATTCAAAACTGGGAACAAAACAGATGCAGAACACAAATTCCTAGTTATACAAATCTAGGATTAAAACTCATACAAACTTCACAATATATAACAACCACATCAAGATCTTTTGATTAACCTCAGAAAGACCTGCTTCACTCTGTATTCAATTTGTCATTAGATAGGAACATTTACCTTTGAATACTATAAGTCACTAAAAGACAACTCTAGCAATGTGTAAGTATAGTGCTGGATACCACATTTGAAATTATGCAAAGAACGTTCAAAAGAATAATGATAAGCAAACTATCTCATAAGAAATGAAATAACATGAGTAGAAATTAACAGAAACAAAAAGAAAAACGATTCACAAAGACCATTATCAACAAAAAATATTATCTCACACAGCCAAAAACACATTAGAGGAATCTGCCCAGTATATCAAGATTCCCAAAAATAAATACCATGTGCAAGGGAGAATAATATCTTCAATGCAAGAGAAGTAATACAACAAACCAACGTTGCACGAAGCGGGGACGTTTTTTGGAAGCGTCATTTCCAAAAAATCTAGGAAGCGAAGCGTCTCGGAAGCGTCTACTATATATATATTTTTTTATTTTTATTTTTTTGCATTTATATTAAAAAAATATCCAAAATACCAAATTAATTGTAGAAGATATGGAAGCATGCATATTTGTACATAAATCAAGATAGATATGACATCCATTGTACATTAATGATTAATTATTTGAGCATCAACCATCTATAATCTAGATTCTTCTCCTTTTGTCTAGCCTTTGCCTCTACCTCGATTATCTAGGGACATTAGTCAAAATTGTCCAATTTTAATCAAACCCTAATGCAAGCCTTAAAATATGGTAGAAAGAACTTAACATGCTTGATCGATTATTTTGACTTGATTGAAATGTAATTTTTTGCTAACGACATGACAAAGGAGTTCAACAATTAACACCACCAACACTAGGGTACATATAGGGCTTGGTGCTCTTGATTAAATGCTAATCACATACCCTCATACATGATATAATCTAATGACATGCCACCATACCATTGATCCTGAATTCCTGAAAATTGTTAAGTCTGCTGAATTTTGAATAGGATATGAAATTCTATTTTCTCCATATGAAGTCCGATCAGGCTGGAACCACTCTCAAACATCCCGAGTCATTTCATGGTAATGTTAAAAATTTAAGTAAAAGACTTTAAGAATTTAACATTACCATGATGGAGCATCTAAGAAACATCTAAGGAGGTAAAAGAGAGCTTATATTTTTTTCATCCTATCCCTAACTCAGCACTAACTCACCTACTAACCCAACCAAAGACAAAAATTAAAAAAAAAAAATCAAAAAAATCGCTTTTCTGACCTACATTAGTTGGATCTGTACGGCGCTGTACAGAACCGTTGGCGATCTGTACGGATCCGTACAGGAATCACGCGATCCGCCATACGATCCGCGGATCCGCTGTATGGAAACGCGGATCCGGACGTACAGATCCGAATTTCCAAGAATCGCAATTTTTTTTTGCAAACCGCATTTCCGAAATTCGGATCCGCGGTTCGGGGTGCGAATCCCGTACGAATCTGTACAGGACGCGTTTCGGGGCTTGGAGCCGAGGGGGAAGTTTCCTGCAACATTGCAACAAACATGCAAACCATGGAGAAACACGTCATGCAAGAGTACCATATTTACATATCTTCAATATATGAGAGGAACCATGGAAAGTCCACACTTTGTAAAGATAGACAGATCAGCATCTTACTGGAGTTTAGGATAACCTCCACTACAGTAAATGCCGCCATTTCTGTGTAATGTCCCTTCCTAGCTATTTTGCTAAGGAGAATCACAATTTTGCCAATTTTGTCATTTTTGGGGCCTAAAGTAATTTTTGGGAAATACTTAGGAAAAAGGGGGTCGAAATCTTTTCCTTAGTAGAATGTGGGGGTCACTTCCCCACAAAATACGCACCCCCTTGATGGAAAAGTTCAAATGGCTAAGGAGGGAGCTCGAATTGCTTGGTAGAGGGGCCCACATGAGGAAAGCGATCAACAAGCATAAATAAGAGGAAGGCAGCATCATTTGGGGCTTTTGATCATTTGACATTTACATGGTTGCTCTAGCTGTTTAGTAAAGTCACGTTGTTGAGCACAAGAGTTTTCCCAAGGAGGAAGTTCAACCTTTCTTCGGTGGACTTTGAGTGCCACCCTAGGGAGTGTTTCTTGTCTTATGGTCGCTGGGAGAGGGGAAGCTCCAGCTCCACGAGTTTCCTTGGCCAGTTGGGATGCAGAACCAAGGAGTATGCGATTCTTTGGGAGATTGGGAGTCGGGAATTGAGGCCACATCTATTGATAGGCTTTCATTGTCTGAATTGCAGAAGGAAAGAAGGGAAATTACAGGAGAAGAGAGGGCCACACTCAGCAGAAAGAGTTTCCTTGCTGGCCCTGAGTAGTAAGGCCACAGGACTGCGCAGTTCTTGGGTGGGATTGTTTGGGGTGCAGCTTAGAGGGAGGAATTTGGAGCATGAGTTGATTAGGGTTGATAGAAGAGAATTTTAGAAGAGTTTCCAACATTTGAGTGAGCTGTCCAAGCCATGTTTCCTCACAGGTTATTATTCCAGGCAGTGCAGAAGTGTGGGGGAAAATAGGGGTCATTTTGAAACATCAAAACTAGAGCAAACCCTTATTGGATTTTTCTGGGTTTTTGGCAAGGATCTCAGAAATAATTTGGCAGAATTTTTTGGGCAGATTTGAGGGGTCAAACAGTGTCTGCACTTCAGCCAGCAGTGCACTTCTTCAAGGGTCAGCGCAGACATTTGTTGGGGAGCCTTTCTGCATCATTCGGTCAATTGTTACTCAGCCACCTAGGGCTTGTAGCTTGCTCTAAGCAAGCCCAGGTGCACTCATTCCAATCCATATTGTATTCCTTCCAATATATAATAAAATTGGCCCATTTTGGCATATTTTTGGTTGTCTCATGTGTGTAAATTTTTATTGTGTTGAATGTGTTGTATATGCTTGATTATCACTGTTAAGTTTCCACTAGGAATATTACAGTGGTATCAGAGCATGTTCTTGGCCAGTTGTGGGCTTGAGAACAAGTGATGAAAAGGCCATTTTCCATAGTAGTGTATCGACATAGAGGCATAGTAGCAGAGGCAGAGGTAGGGGTTGAGGTAGAGAGGGGGAAACAGACCCATTTTCGGATACTGAGGTGGACCATTTCAGGGGTTGTATGGACAATCAGGAGGACAGCGAGCACCCAGGCAAGCGGGCGAAAACCAGATTTTGGAGTTGTTGTTGAGGACCAACCAGCAGATGTTGAGGCAAGGGCAGCTCATGATGGACATGATGCAACAGGTGATGGGGTTGCAGATGAATGGGACACCCAAAGGGTAGCTCCAGGGTGATGGGGGTTCCAGAGCCGGAGGGGGCAGTCATGGTCCGTACCTATCAGCCCCCACACACTCCTCTACGTGGACAGGTTGGCCGTCCCACCATGCCTCACTTCGTGGATGAGCCTGAGCCTGAGCCTGAGCCTGAGAGGGAGCCAGATCCAATTGCGGATTTGGTCAATTCAGTTGCATCAAGTATTGATGAGTATGAGGGGTTGGATGCTCGGATTAAGAGGGTGATGTCCTTCGGGGAATACATACACCTCAAGGAGAGATGTACCACTAGGGTTGGAACACACCATAGAGGGGGACAATCTAACCAAGAGGTACAAAAGATAATAGGGAATGTCACACTCGCTAACTTCGATAGGTCGGCCAAGAGTTCAGCTAGGGCTTGGGTTCGAAAGTTAGGCACGTACTTTCACCTGGACCATTTTCCATAGCAGTGTATCGACATAGAGGCATAGGCAGAGGCAGAGGTAGGGGTTGAGGTAGAGAGGGGGAAACAGACCCATTTTCGGATACTGAGGTGGACCATTTCAGGGGTCGTATGGACAATCAGGGGGACAACGAGCAGCCCAGGCAAGCAGGCCAAAACCAGTTTTTGGAGTTGTTGTTGAGGACCAACCAGCAGATGTTGAGGCAAGGGCAGCTCATGATGGACATGATGCAGTAGGTGATGGGGTTGCAGATGAATGGGACACCCGAAGGGGAGCTCCAGGGTGATGGGGGTCCAGGGCCCGAGGGAGCAATCGTGGTCCGTACCTATCAGCCCCCACACACTCCTATACGTGGACAAGTTGGCCGTCCCACCATGCCTCACTTCGTGGATGAGCCTGAGCCTGAGCCTGAGAGGGAGCCAGATCCAATTGTGGATTTGCTCAATTCAGTTGCATCAAGCATTGATGAGTATGAGGGGTTGGATGCTCGGATTAAGAGGGTGATGTCCTTCGGGGAATACATACACCTCAAGGAGAGACGTACCACTGGGGCTGGAACACACCATAGAAGGGTTCAATATAACCAAGAGGTACAAAAGATAATAGGGAAAGTCACACTCACTAACTTCGATGGGTCGGCCAAGAGTTCAGCCAGGGCTTGGGTTCAGAAGTTAGGCATGTACTTTCACCTGGACCTCATGTTTGAGACCGATGTTATCTGGTTTGCTACGCTACACTTGCAGGGGGGGTGCCCAAGAGTGGTGGTACCATGGGCTGATCATGTTGGGGCATATCCACATTACTTCTTACACAGAGTTCACCCGGAGGCTGATTGAGAGGTTTGAGAGGAAAGACCTGAAGTTACACTTCAGGGAGTTAGCCCATCTGAGACAGACTGGCAACGTAGAGGCCTACATTACGGAGTTTTACAGATTGGCAATGATGGTGACCGACATCTCAGAGGCTTGGTTGATCATGATGTTTGTGGAGGGGCTTGCAGAGCCATTGTGTGGTTGGGTGAGGGCTTATAAGCCCACATCACTAACAGACACTATCTCCAGGACCCAGGATATGATTGACGCAATGCCCAAGACCCAGCGAGCCTTTGTCCCCACTAGACCCACTGCCCTGTAGGGGATCCGTGATACCAAACCACCTCAGGGGGATGGAGGGTGTGGCCAGCTGGACAAGGAGACCAGGAGGGACCTCAGGAGGAGGAAGTTGTGCTTCACGTGCCAGGAACCTTGGGCCCCAAGGCACAAGTGCACCAAGGGCAATGCCCACTAGATTGAGGTGTATTCATATAGTAAGCCGAATGAGGAGTTTGAGTTGGGAGCATATTAGGGAGATGAGGGGGCACCATCATCAGGAGGAGCACCACCACCACTTGGAGAAGGATCATTTGCCCCATCAAGGGGAGTTCTTGCTTTGCTTCGGGGAGTCCCGAAGTACTTGACACTCAGGCTCAGGGGGACTCTTCAGGGGTAACGAATGTCGACTTTGGTAGACAATGGGGCCACCCAAAATTTCATTGATGCCTAGTTGGTGGAGCGGAGGGGCATCCACACAAAGACATTTGAGGGGTTCTCCATGGTGGTGCCAGGAGACCAGACTATGCAGTGCACAAGGTATGTCCCCAGTTTGACTGTGATGATGGGGAACTACTCAATCACTGATCATTTCCTTGTAGTTGACGTTTCAGACACCAACGTGGTGTTGGGTGTCCAATGGTTATACTCACTAGAGGAGGGTCACCACTGATCAAAAAAAGTTAGAGATGGAGTGTACAGGCCCATATGGGAAGCTAGTAGTGCTGAGAGGGATGCACTCATACCCACCCCAGACAATTTCATCCCATTGAATGGAGGTAGATCTACGACATGGGGACATAGAGTTGGCAGTGGAGCTTAGGATTTCGTGCATAGGGTCCCCATCATGGCCTGTGCACCCGGCCATATTGGCTTTGTTGGAGAGACACTAGGGGGTTTTGGGGGAGATTCCTCCAAGCAAGCCACCAAACCGAGGATTCGAGCACACTATTGAACTGGAGGGGGGAGTGCATGCGATCATCACTACTCTGTATAGGCATCCCAAACCCTATCGAGATGAGATCAAGAGGGCCATCAAGGAGTTGCCGAGATTGGGGTACATCAGGCCCAGTTTGAGTCCCTTCGCTTCTTCCGTGGTGTTGGTGAAGAAGAAGGATGGGACCCTCCGCATGTGTATAGATTACACGGCCCTCAACAAGAGAACACTAAAGAACAGATACCCCATTCTGTGTATCGATGAGCTTATGGATGAACTTAGAGGAGCAAAATACTTCACTAAGATAGATTTGTGCTCAAGGTATCACCAGATCCGGATGAGGGAGCAGGACATTCCCAAGACTGCCTTCCGCAGCCATTATGGACACTCTTGAGTTTTTGGTGATGCCCTTTGGGCTAACCAATGCTCTGGATACATTTCAATCCTGCATGAACCACTTGTTTTGTGGGCAATTGTGTCGCTTTGTTCTTGTCTTCTTGGATGACATCCTTTTCTATAGCCAGACTTGGGAGGAGCACCTCCAGCACTTGGAGGAGTTACTTCGCATACTTTAGCAGCAGCCGTTGTATGCGAAGATGTCCAAATGTGAGTTTCGACTGACAGAGATGTTGTACCTTGGGCACATGATAGGGGAGGATGGAGTGAAGGTATACCATGAGAAGATTAGGGCCATCTCGGATTGGCCAACACCCAGGAATGTAACAGAGTTGAGAGCATTCCTGGGCCTTTGCATGTACTATAGGAGATTTGTGAGAGGATTCTCACAACTTGCAGCGCCCCTCATGAATTTGACTAAGAAGGGGGCTTTTGAGTGGATGCAGGCAGCACAAGAGGCTTTTGAGCGCCTCAAGGAGGTTATGAGCGGTTGTCTTGTTTTGGCTTTGCTGAATTTCACAGGGTCATTTGTACTGGAGTGTGATGCTTTGGGTGAGGGAGTTGGAGCCATGTTGACACAGGGAGGCCACCCCATACGTTTGAGAGTAGGAATTTGTTTCCCCATGAGTGACTATACTCTGTTTATGACAGAGAGATGTTGGTCGTGATGCATGCCTTGACCAAATTCAAACAGTATTTGGTGGGTAATCGGTTCAAATTGAAGACTAACCACAACAGACTTCGATTTTTCCTAGAGCAGCATACCTTGCAGGAGAGGCAACAAAAGTGGGTGAGCAAGCTCCAGGCCTACGATTTCGAGATTGAGTACGTTAAGGGCAAGCACAACATAGTAGGAGATACACTTTCTCGAAGGCCCGCAACGCTATCTTTGATGGATGTTACTCATGATTGGAAGGCTCAACTTTTGGTTGACTACTCCAAGGATAAGCAGGCTTGTGAGATATTGGATGGCACACAAGGGGATAACAGGTTCAGGGTGATGGATGATGTGACCTACAAGAACTGAAAATACCTAGTGCCCAGATCTTAGCTCAAGGAGAAGATTATGCAGGCAGCTCATGACTCCCCTCTAGCAGGACACCCGGGGTTCCTCAAGACATATCGTGCCATCCGGGAGCAGTTCTCTTGGCAAGGACTCAAGGGGGGTGTATTGAGGCACGTACAAGAGTGCATGGTCTGTCAGAGGAAGAAGGTGGAGTTATCACACCCCGCAGGATTACTACAGCCACTCCACATTCCAGAGAGGAAGTGCGAGAGTGTGTCCATGGACTTCATCACGGGGTTACTGATTGCACAGGGGCGAGATTGTTTCTACATTTTGGTCGATTGATTGACCAAGTAGGCTCATTTCTTTTTCGTCCCATCGAGATCTTCAACCTCTCAGGTGGCCGATTTGTTCTTTAGGGAGGTGTTCCGGCTACATGGCCTCCCAAAGAACATAGTCAGTGACAATGACAGCAGATTCATGGGGGCTTTCTAGCAGTAGTTGTTCTGGTTGGTGGGGACCCAGCTTACACCCAGCACCAGCTATCACCCACAGATAGATGGGCAGACCAAGATTGTGAACAAGTGGCTCGAAGGGTACCTACGCAACTATGTGACAAGACAGCAGAGAGCGCGGGTGAGGTGGCTTCATCTGGGAGAGTTCTACTACAACACCATTTATCACATGTCGATTGGTAAGTCCCCTTTTCGAGCACTCTATGGATATGATGCACTTTCTTTTTCTGCCATAATATTTGGAGACAACAAGGCCCCAGCGACAAAGGATTGGGTTCGAGAGAGCCAGGAGATCCTCTAGGCTCTCAAGGACAATTTGCAGGTGGCAAATAATCAACAAAAGATGAACGCTGACAGGCACATGGTGGAGAGGTAGTTTGAGGTTGGGGACATGGTCTACCTACCCTTGCAGCCTTTCCGACAGCCTTCGTTGAAGCAAAAGGGGGCAGAAAAATTCGACCACGCTTTTATGGGCCATACAGGGTGACTAGGAGGGTCGAGGAGGTAGCCTATGAGTTGGAGCTACCTTCAAAGAGTCGGATTCACAATGTGTTCAATGTCTCATTCCTGAAAAAGGAACTGGGACAGCAAGTTGCAGCGGCTACTGAGTTGCCTTCGTTGGATGATGAGGGACACTTAGTATTGACACCGAAGACCATACTGGAGACACAGGAGAGTAGGTTGAAGAATCAGGTCATCCGAGAGCACCTGGTCAAATGGAAGGATCTGTCGAGGATGCCACTTGGGATGGTGAGCAAATATTACAGCATCCAGCTTTGCAGTTGCTTAGGGACAAGCATCATCTGGGAGGGGAGGATTGTAATGTCTCTTTCTAAATATTTTGCTACGGAGAATCACAATTTTGTCGATTTTGTCATTTTTGGAGCCTAAAGTAATTTTTGGGAAATAATTATGAAAAACGAGGTCGAAATCTTTTCCTTAATGGAATGTGGGGGCCACTTCCCCACAAAATACGCACCCCCTTGATGGAAGAGTTTGAATGGCTAAGGAGAGAGCTTGAATTGCTTGGTGGAGGGACCCACATGAGGAAAGGGATCAGCAAGTATAAATAAGAGGAAGGCAACATCATTTGGGGCTTTTAATCATTTGATATTTACATGGTTGCTCTAGTTATTTAGCATAGTCACATAGTGTTATTGAGCACAAGAGTTTTCTCAAGGAGGAAGCTCAACCTTTCTTCGGTGTGGACTTCAAGTGCCACCCTAGGGACTGTTTCTTGTCTTGTGGTGGCTAGGAGAGGGAGAGCACAAGCTAGTTGGGAAGCAGCACCAGGGAATACGCAGTTCTTTGGGAGATTGGGACTCAGGAATTGACGCCACATTCGTTGCTGCGCTTTCATTGTTTGAATTTCAAGTGGAAAGAAGGGAAATGACGGGAGGAGAGAGGGCCACACTCAGCAAAACGAATTTCCTTGTTGGGCTTGCGTAGTACAGCCACAGGACTACACAGTTCTTGGGTGGGATTGTTTGATGTGCAGCTTGGAGGAATTTGGAGCAGGGGCTGATTCGGGTTGATAGAAGAGAATTTTAGAACAGTTTCCAACATTTGGGTGAGTTGTCCAAGCCATATTTCCTTGCTTCAAACAGGTCATCGTGGCATTTTTGCTATAACTTTTTTTCTATGAAGCTTCACAAGCTAAAATTGCAACCACGTAGAGTCGGAATCTGGGTGAACTTTGTGTCGGAATTTCAGATCTTGGTTCACTATATTTTCGAAGATATGATCAGGGGAATTTAGGGTTTTTGCAGGTTCAAAAATTTAGTCTCAAACAGGTGACCTAGGGAAAATCGTCATAACTTGCGTTTCAAGCATCGGATTTGAATTCTGTAAAAAGGAGAAGAAAGTGCACAGACTGTAGTTTTTCGTGTAGCAATTTCAAGACCGAAGGTCGAAACGGTGACACGTGGAACTCCGTACAAGTTCGCTCTACTAAACTAGTCTATAATCAGGTCATCGTGGGAGATCACCCATAACTTTATCTTGAAGAATCCAAATTAGAACTGACCTATGGCATTTGAAATAAGATTCAGAGGGCTACTACAGGACCGAAGTTCAAATCTTAGGGATCCGAAATCACAGAGATACATCAGGTTGAATACCAAGCTCCTCAAAAGCAAGAAAAAAGTGTGTATTTTTTTTAAATTGCATAACTTATGTTTGAAAAATCAGTTTGAAGTGATTCCAAGGGCATATTGAAGCATAGATATCAGTATTGGATTCTAAAATGCCTCCCAAAAAAAATTCCACACCCATTAAGCCCTCAAAAAGCTCTATTATGACTCATGAAGAGGAAGAATTGCAACATGATATATCAAAATTACGGGACCAAGCGCAACAAATTTCACTCTCACAAAGAGCAACAAAAGGTGACATGGATGGTCTAAAAGAAGACATAGAAGATAAGATGGATGGTCTAAAGAATGCTATGGAAGCTAAGATCGATGGTATAGAAGCAAAACTTGAAGGTTTGAAGGAAGGTTTGACAAAGTTGCTACAAAAAAATATTCCTAATGGAGAAAAGGTAGGAGAGGAAACTCATGATGAAAACAAAATAAATGTTAATCGTGATTTCATAAACTCTAACGTTGGATTGAAAACCCACCATATTCCAAAGATCGATATGAGGAAGTTTGATGGCAAGGATCCCATAACATGGATAGTACAGATGGAGCAATATTTTGATCTCCATAATGTGCAAAACACACAAAAGGTGTGCATTGCAACTTTATATTTAGAACGCAATCAGTTTGTATGGTATAGATGGCTTTCTCTGATAAACAAATTGTCACTTGGTCAATTTTTACGAAGGAAATGATAGCACATTATGAGGATACAAATAGCAACACCTTCTTTAGCCAATTGATAAATCTCAAACAAAAGGGTTCAATGGTGAAGCACATTGAGGACTTCCAATTTAATATAAAGGTAAATGATGTTCCAGAGGAGCATAGAATTGATGTCTTCATAGAGACTTTAAAGAATAACATTCAGCATGAGGTTCGCCTTTGGGAACATGATTCACTGGAGAAGGCATTCAGGTTGGCAAGGAAAATTGAAAGCAAAATTATGGCGACAAGGAAGCCTACCACTAACAACTATAAAGATGAAAGTGTTTCTAATCCTAGCCTTCCACGACCTACAAGGTTGGCACCACAACAGTTCGAAGAAAAAAGAGCAAAAGGGCTTTGTTACAGTTGTGATAGCAAATACACTAAAGGTCATAAGTGTGTTGAGAAGAAATTATTTTACATAGATTGTGAAGAGGAGGAAGAAAATGAATAAGAAACTTCAAAAGAAGAGGATATACACCAGGAACCAACCCTAGAGAAAGAAGAAAATGAACCTAACCATATCTTGTAATGCATTGGCAGGAATTACCACTCCTCAAACTCTCAAGATAGGACATATCAAGAAGAAAAAAGGTAATAGTGCTAATTGATTCGAGTAGTACCCATAATTTTATTCATTGTAAGATAGCCAAGGAATTGAATTGCTTCCTATATCGAGCACCAGAGTGTCAAGTGATGGTTCCAAATGGAGAAACTATAAATTGCTCTGGAAAGTGCCATAATATCAAGTTAACTGTGGGGGAATATGTATTGAATAGTCCAATGCTTTATATTCCAATGGGTGGTGGTGATGTTGTACTAGCGGTCCAATGATTACAATCTTTGGGTACGATAGCTTTTAATTTTCAAGAACTTTTCTTGAAATTTTTAGAGAAGAAAAGGAAGTTGAATTAAGGGGTATCGCAAGGAAACCAAAAAAGATAATCAGCTCTAATGGCATGACAAAGCTTCTAAATAAAGAACAATTGGGCGTAATTGCACAATTATGTTCATTAGGGATTCAAACATCAAAATCATCTATTTCTCCAAATCTCCAAAAAGTCTTATAGGCATTCATTCCAAGGTAATTGAGACTCCCAAAGGCCACGCACCTATTCCTGATCATGATCATGCTATTCATTTGATTCCAATAAGTGTTCCTCCAAACATCAGGCCTTACAGATATCCCTATGCCCAAAAGAGTGAAACTGAACATATGGTTGCAAAAATGCTAGAGGTCGGTATAATTCAACCTAGTCAAAGTTCTTTCTCTGCTCCAGTAGTATTGGTGCACAAGAAGGATGGATCATGGCGCATGTGTGATGTAGGAGCATCTGATGTTTAATTATTTAATTAAAGAACCAAGGAGTTTCTAGAATTAGTAAGTCATTCTAGAATTAATTAGGAGATATGGAAGTTAGGATAGAATCCTAAAGTTGACAGGATAACTCTGAAGTTCCTCCAAATATCTAGGAGGAAGTTCTCTCCTCTAAATAAATAGTCATGTAATCTTTTGGAAAAATCATGTTTTGGAGTGTGATTTTAATTAAATAAACTTTCTCTGTGTTTTAGCTGTTAATTCTCTGCACCACTTTTGGTATCAGAGCTGAGAATGACTCGTTGACGAAGTCAGCGAATGTTGAAGAATTAAATTTTTTTCGTTTTTGCGTGAAGGGAGTTTCCATACTCCACCATAGATTGGAAAGAAGGTGCATTACTTTAGAGAAGATTCAGAATTGCCTACAAGAGAGAAGACAACATGGATCTCTCTGTGTGAGGAGCCAAAATAAATTTGATCTGGAACGTTGGAGCATTAGTTGGTGAAGTTTTCTGCTTATGAGAGCAGGGCCTGGAATGTTGATTGAAGTTGCAATAGCATTTTTTGAACAGCGTGATCTCTTACCCTGTTGTTTGCGTAATTCTGCAGACATACAAGCTGGAAGATTCAACTTTGTATGCAGCACAGCCATCCGTGTTGGGCATGAAACAAATATATGGATGCAGCCCGTTGAAATTTTTTGAAGTATGAATTAAATTGAGAGAAAGTATTAATTTATTCTACAATGGAGATCTTCACTGAACGTGTTTGCATTGAATTTGCATTGAACATCCGAGTTTAAACAATATTGAAGGAGCCTGTACGACACTACGAGAATGTTGTTGTGTGGATATATTGTGGAGACCAGCGTTGAGCCCATCTTGTGCGACTGCACAGTTCGCTATTGAAGAGGTGTTGCCCGAAAAAGAAACCAAAAGACCAATGGTGAGAAATATTTAAAAGTTGAGTAATATTCTATTGGTTAATATTCGGCCTTCATATATATAGTTGGTGTGTTGTGAAGTTTTTATATTAATGAGGAATGATCACGTGGATTGTGTGAAAAGGTAAATTTTAATGATCGTGTCAATTGTGTGAAATGGTGAATTTTTGAAGTGGATAAAACTTTTACTTTCTCACACATGGATTGGATAGTTTTAAGAAAGTAAAAAAAATAATAACTTTCACATTGATGGCTCTTTTTAAAGAAGTGGAGAAATATATGAATGGAGATTATTGGATGTGAGTGGAGATTGTATGTGAGAATTTTATATAATTGAATTTTTGGATAATTGTTGGTGCACTATAAAGGCACTTTATAATACTTTATTATTTTAAAAACTCAGAAATTATTTATTTTAAGATAAAGTATTTACATTAAAAAGGTGTTTGGTCACTTATTAAAGGGGAGAAATTAAGTGAAAATTTGTAAAGTTTTGGCTCTTATTTAAAAAGATAAGAATGGCCCATAGAATTAGAGGAGCAAGAGGAGCCATAGGAGTTGGAATTGGTAGAGGAAGACCAGCTGCAAATCAAGTCTTGCTTGATGAAGTAAGACATATTAGAACCAAATTGGATGCATTGGAGACAAAACGTTAAAGAGATGTCAACATCGGTGATGTCAGTGAAGCGGAAGAAAGCTCAGAAGAAGAAGTTGAAGAAGAAACTCTAGAAGAGAAAATGATCAAGATGATCGCGGGAATAAGTACCAAGCCAAAATTGGACGTGCCTATGTATGAAGGAAATTTAAATCCTGAAGAATTGATCGATTGGATCAGCACCATGGATAAATATTTCGACTATGAAAATGTAGCCGACGAGAAGAAATTCAAGTTCGCAGTGACCAAATTAAAGGGGCATGCTACACTATGGTGGGATAGCGTGCAAGCTGAAAGGAGAAATAGAAACAAAGGGAATATCACTAGCTGGGATCGAATGGTGGCCAAACTCAAAGGTAAATTTCATCCTCGAGATTATCAGTTGAATCTTTTTCACCAAATGCAAAATCTCAAGCGGAAATTTATGTCTGTAAAAGAATATCCAGAAGAGTTTTATAGATTGAGTATAGATCAAATCAGGTGGAAGCATATGAAGAAAAGTTAACAAGGTATATTAATGGCCTGAGATTTGAAATACAAGATGAATTGAATGTTTTGTATCTAAAAATGGTTGAAGAAGCTTACCAGATAGCCCTTAAGATTGAAGAAAAATTGGCATAGAAGCAAAGTCAAAGAGGAAGAGGACAATTCAGTAAAGGATCATCAAGCCAAGGACAATCAAGCAGAGTAAGTTTTAGTGGAAGATTTCAAAGATAAGAAGGCAGCGATTCACAACAGGGAGAATCATCGAGAGGAGAATTCAGAAGACGAAGACCATATCAAAGAGGTAGAGGTCAATCTTTAATGGTAAGATGTTACATGTGTAACAAAGTTGGTCATAAAGTTAATGAATGTCCAGAAAGATTTTCTAATATAGGAAGCACACATATAGCACAAACTGATACAGAAAGTGTACAAGCCTCTACACATGAAAATCCACTTGAAACTAGTGAATCTTTGATAATGAAAAGAACTTTATTAAAGACTGTTGAAGAAGTAAAAGAACACACACAAAGAAAAACATTGTTCAAAACTGTTTGTAAATCAGGGGGAAAGTGTTGTAAAATAATTATTGATGATGGGAGTACTAATAATTTAGTATCCACAAAAATGGTAGAAAAGTTGAATTTAAAGAAAACTAACCATCCTACTCCGTACAAAGTTTCATGGTTACAAAAAGGACATCAGATATTAGTTAATGAGCAATGTGAAGTGGAGTTTCAAATAGGATTTTATAAGGATAAAGTTCTTTGTGTTGCTATGCCTATGGATGTGTGTCATATCTTGCTTGGAAGACCATGGCAATATGATAGGAAAGCAATGCATGATGGAAGGAACAATACCTACACTTTTGAGAAGGATGGTGAAAAGCAGGTACTTTTGCCTTTGAAGAATGAAAAATCACCAGAAGAAGACCAATCCAAGGTAATGTTACTTGGTGGGAAAGAATTCCTTCAAGAAATCAAGCATTGCGAGATAAATTTTGCCTTGATTGGTAAGCCAAAGGTAGTCCTCACAAGCACAAATTTGAATAATCTTCCAGAAGAAACTAAAAACATGTTGAATGAATTTATTGATATTGTAGTGGATGACTTACCTGATGAATTGCCTCCCATTAGAAGTATCATCCATAATATTGATCTCATTCCAGGTGTTAGCCTTCCTAACAAAGCAGCTTACAGAAAGACTCCAAAGGAGAATGAAGAGATTAAAAATCAAGTGCAAGAAATGTTGGATAAAGGCCTCATTCAAGAAATTTTAGGTCTGTGTGTTGTTCCAACAGTGTTGACTCCAAAGAAAGATGGGAGATGGAAAATGTGCACAGATTCTCAAGCAATCAACAGAACTATTGTACTTGGGTTTTGCAATTTCAAGAGAAGGCTTAAAGATGGATTAGGAAAAAGTGAAGTCCATAATCAATTGGCCAATTCCAAGAAGCATTTCAAAGGAGTTGTCTTAAGTCAAGAAGGAAAACCAGTTGCATACTTAGTGAAAAACTTAATAAGGAAAGCAAAAATACTCTTCTTATAATAAAGAATTTTATGCCATCATACAAACTCTAAAAAAATGGAGACATTATCTAATGCCAAAAAAGTACAAAATCCATGCACATGTTCAATGGGAGAAATAGCTACCTTCAACACTAGCAAGGCAAATAGAATCCATCATCGATCAAAGAGTGGCTAAAAGGACCAGAAAAAAGGAGTCTCTTCAATACTTGGTCAAATGGGAGAATCAACTAGTCAAATATGCGACTTGGATGACAGCAACAAATATTTCAAAATATGGTACCAACATTGAAGAACTTCAGGAGCAAAACATATGATTGTATCTTTTGCTTCCTCGGTAGTATGATGCAGAAGCATCGCATGTTTAATTATTTAATTAAAGAACCTAGGAGTTTCTGGAATTAGTGAGTCCTTCTAGAATTAATTAGGAGATAGGGAAGTTAGGATAGAATCCTAAATTTGAGAGGATAGCTCTCAACTTCCTCCGAATATCTAGGAGGAAGTTTCTCTTGAAGAGATTTGGGAGACTTCTCTCCTCTAAATAAATATTCATGTAATCTTTTGGAAAAATCATGTTTTGGAGTGTGATTTCAATTAATTAAATTTTTTGTGTGTTTTAGTTGTTAATCCTCTGCACCCAATGTGTCTGGATTATAGGGAGATCAACAAGCTCACTATTAAAGATAAATTTCCCATCCCTGTTACTGATAAATTGTTGGATGAATTACATGGAGCAATTTACTTCGCCAAGTTGAATCTTCGTTCAGGGTATCATCAAATTAGAATCAAGACTGGAGACAATTCCGAAAACAGCTTTTAGAACTCATGAGGGTCATTATAAATTTTTGGCCATGCCTTTTGGCCTTACCAATGCACCTTCTACATTTCAAGGTTTGATGAATTCCATTTTCAAACCCTTAGAAAATTTGTGTTAGTATTTTTTGATAATATACTAATCTACAACAAGTCTTGGAAGGATCATGTTCAACATGTTGACAGGGTATTATCGCAAGTTTGTTAAGAATTATGGGAGAATAGCAGCACCTCTAACAACATTGTTGAAGAAAGATGCATTTGCCTGGACACCAGAAGCAATTAAAGCCTTTGAACATCTTAAAGAAACAATGTGCCACGCACCAGTCTTAGCTACGCCAAACTTCACAAAAACCTTTATTGTGGGATGTGATGCCTCGGGAAATGGAATTGGTGTCATTTTAATACAAGAAGGAAGACCCATTGCTTTTGAAAGTCATCCAATCAAAGGAAAGTATTTACATAAAGCTATTATGAGAAGGAAATGTTGGCAATACTACATGCACTAAAGCAATGGCGACCTTAACTAATGGGAAGACACTTCAAGGTAAAAATAGATCATGATAGTCTTAAATATTTTTTGGAACAAAGATTATCTTCAAAACAGCAGCAAAAATGGGTCACAAAGATGTTAGGTTATGACTTTAAAATCGTCTACAAAAAAGGGAAGCAAAATGGTGTTGCAAATGCACTCTCAAGAAAGGATGAGGATGTGGAAGCATTGTTTTGTGCCATTTCTATTATCCAACTGGATTGGATAACCGAAGCAAGGGATGAATGGAAGAATAAGGAAGAAATGTGGACACTCATTCAAAAGTTGTAGCAAGATCCCAGTACATCTGATACATTTAACTAGAAAAATTATTCATTATGGTACAAAGAAGGCTTATATCTTTGTAAGAATTCCCAACTCAAACAAAAGATTTTGTTGGAATTGCACACCTCCCCCTTAGGAGGGCCCTCAAGATTTTTAAAAACTTACCACAAGGTCAAGTAGGATTTTTTTGGGATGGCCTTAAATCTGATATTCAAAAGTTTGTGGCAGAACGTTTGGTTTGCAAACAAAATAAAGTTGAGACAATTAAGACCTCGGGTTTGTTACAACCTTTATCCATTCCAAGTCAACATTGGGAGGAGGTTTCAATGGATTTTATCACAAGTTTACTCAAGTCCGAAGAAAAAAATGTGATCATGGTGATAGTTGATAGACTTACCAAGTATGCACACTTTTGTGCATTATTTCATCCATTTAAATCCAGCATAGTTGCTACTGCATTTATGGAAACAATTCAAAAGCTACATGGAAATCCAAAGATTATTGTAAGCGACATAGATAGTTGATAGTTGATAGACTTAAGTTGTAAGCGACATAGATAGTTGATAGTTGACAGACTTACCAAGTATGCACACTTTTGTGCATTATTTCATCCATTTAAATCCAGCATAGTTGCTACTGCATTTATGGAAACAATTCAAAAGCTACATGGAAATCCAAAGATTATTGTAAGCGACATAGATCCCATTTTTATAGGAAATTTTTGGACGGAATTATTTTCTTGCCTGGGTACTCAATTAGCTCATAGCTCATCTTATCATCCTCAATGTGATGGGCAAACTGAGATAGTGAATAAATGCTTGGAAGGATATCTTCGTTGCTTTGTATCTGATAAACAAACACAATGGGTCAAGTGGTTACCTCTAGCTGAATGGTGATATAACACTTGATTCCATATTGCAACAAAAATGACCCCATTTATGACACTTTATGGATATCATCCACCTTCCATCACATCATCTTTAAGAGAAAATTATAAGGTTCACGCAGTGGAAGATCACATCGAGCATCAACAACAAGTTCTCCAACTCTTAAAAGATAACCCCACTTTGGCACAGAATCAAATGAAACAACAAGCAGATCAGCATCGCAGCGAAAGAAGTTTTGATGTAGGCGACTGGGTATTTTTACGACTACAACCATACAAACAAATGTCCCTCAAGCAAGCTAAGAATGATAATAAATTATCACCAAAGTACTATGGTCCTTACAAGGTGTTGCAAAAGATTGGTACTATGGCATACAAATTGGAGTTTCCTACATCTTCCCGAGTGCACCCAGTTTTCCATGTTTCAGCGTAAAGAAGGTTATAGGTGGCAAGCTTCCAGTTCAAACAATATTGTCAAAACTCAACAAGGAAGGAAAAATCATATTGGACCCTGAAGCAGTCACGAAAAAAAGAACTGACAACTACGAAATCGATCAATTTCAAAGTATCTCATCAAGTGGAAGAACTTACCCACTGAAGATTCGACATGGAAAGATGAGAATTTTATACAGAAGCATCCAAAACTACGCGTTGAGGACAACACTCTTTTGAAGGAGAGAGGCATGTTAGGTCCCTATAATACTAGTGTATCCACTTATTGTTATTATTAGTGTAGCCCCCTTATTGTTATTATTAGTGTAGCCCCCTTATTGTTATTCTTGTGCCCATGTAGCCCCCATATTGCTATTGTTGTGCCCCATAGAAGCCCACTATTGTTATTGTTGTGCCCTTACATTATTATTGTTATGTCGGCTCTGATTATATTGTGACCCCTTAAACTCCTATATATAGAAAGTAAGTTTTGTCATTTAAACCGTCCAATAATTGTTCATTTATGTAATGTAAAGGAGGTTTCCCTCTCGAAGTGGATAATTTCTAAGTCGTTGATCTATATTTTCTTCTATTTTGTGAGTTGGTTGCATAACACCAAGACATTTGTTGGGGAGCCTTTCTATCATTTGGGTAGTTGTTACTCATCCACCTGGAGCTTGTAGCTTGCTCTAAGCAAGCCCAAGTGCACTCATTCCAATCCATATTGTACTCCTCAGATATATAATAAAATTGGCCCATTTTGGCGTAATTCTGGCTCATTTATGGTTGTCTGATTTGTGTAAATTTTTATTGTGTTGAATGTGCAGCATATTCTTGATTATCACTATTAATTTTCCACTAGGAATACTACACTGTGGCATAACATGGGAAAGATCATCCCTTCTTTTAGTTCCACGAACAAGTGCAGGACTACCCCTTGACATTGGTACATTCCATAACAATATCCATGTTGAAAAATAAGATAATAAGCATATGAGATCACTTGATGGTTCCCACACTTACAAACCCTAACATTCTCTATCAACACACACAACTATTGTTTTGTTTCTATTATATAAAAATGTTGGTGACAATTTCCAACAAAAAAACATGGCCAGCTCTTTTGCAACACTTCTTTCCTATTATCTATTCTGCACCCCAATGATGAGTTAAGTGTTCACGTGAAATGCAATGAAACAAAAAAATTTAGTGAATCCAAAACCATAAATGATCTAAATGACAATATGTCTAAGCAAGTAACAGGCTTACTATTAAAATCTCACTAAACCAAATGGAAGAGGTTGTAGTATTGTATCCAAGCCATCCACTGTAGCGTAGTAGGAAGCCTACTCAATTAAGCGTGTAGAGACATGCCACCTTCTCTATAAAAACATTCCTCCTACGAGGAGCAATGATCCTACTTTTCCCAATAGGAAATTTCTTCAGTTAAGCTTTGTTGCACTCAAATTGTCAAAGTTCCAAGGAAGCAAAAGAACCAAAATTTTCAACAAGGATTGGATCACCTATTAGCAGTCCATATGTCATGGTCAGCCCATTCTACAAGTTATATGTTGTAAATGATCCTAGTAAGACATTGAGTATATGTAACAACCTAGGTAAGCCTGTGATTTCAGCGGCGAATTTCATCCTAAGAGGTTTTTTTAACCTCACTGATTATCTGTGTTTCTAAAACAACTAATCAGAAGAGATTTCTCCCTCGAAACTAGGGTGAAATTTATTGTTGAAATCTTAAGTGAATCCTAGTGTTTTAGTAGAGTCTAATGTAAAAGTGATCTGGGAATAATTTAAGCTAGTTGACTTAATTATTTTATTACAAATCACTTGGTCTACTAGATCATATTGTGTCGCAGATGGGTTATGTGTCTTGAGGGTCTAAGCCAAATGTGTATTCCCCCTTTGAGGGTTGTAAATGTTAAATCTTATGTATTAGAGGGTGGAAAAATATTAAATCCCCACGGGTAAAGTAATTAATTTTTTTGGCAACATTAAATTAAATTCTAAGCCAGAAAATTAATTAATTATAGTCCAGTTAAATTGTCCTAGGAAGCTTAATTCTCCAAGTGGAAAAATTTGTGGATCTTAAAGGAATTAATTTTTAAAGGTCCTCCGCCAAGGGAATATTGTATATTTCAAGAAAATTTGGACACTTGGACCTTGGTGGTTAAGTCAAAGTCAGTTTTTTCAAGAAATTAGCTCAAAATAAGTAATTTTGAGCTAATAAAAATGTAATTAAATGATAATTCAAAATTTCCTCAAAACAAAAAATCAAGGGCCAAGATTAAAAGATCTTGAAGTGTTCATCAATGGCCAAGATTATTTTGACAAGGATCAAAGAAACTAGTCGTTATTTTTTCACTTGGAGGATTTACCTATAAATTAGAGAGTCAGTTGAATCTCTAGTCATCTTGATCTTTGTGAAAATTTCTAAACAGAAATCATACTGCAGTGTCTTGATTTACTTTTCCTACTTGATTTAAATTACAAGTTCATTTTCTAAATTATTCAATAAAATCAACAAAGTAAACACAACTGCAGCCTACACATTTACAGATCATTTACTGAACATTACGCACATATGACAAAGTGACAAATTTTTTGGACAAATGTCCCCGAAAAAACCCAATGCGGAAAAACCGATGCAGCTAGCTCTGGAGGGTTTTATTATTATGCAGAATCTGGATACAACAATATCTGGGAACCAAAATGACTCGCCCTATAGTGAAATTACACGACAGAAATACCTCTTTCACTCGGAGACAGAAAATTTGGCTAATTCACACCCTCAAACAGGATTTACAGAACTCGAGCCCTTTCTAGCCCACCGGAAACCCTAGCGTTGTCCCTCAGCCCTCTGCGTCAGCCTCTGCGTTGCCCTGGAAGGGCCTGCATCACCCTCTTTGGGCTTACGCTGCCATAGTTGGGCTTATAAATGATTTTTTTGAGATAATACATAGCGATTGCAAGTACTTCAGTCCTTGGTTTCCAAGTTCACAAACTGTGGACAAGGATCATTTTGCTTGGATCCTAAGCTTCTACATGGTGGATTAAATCTTCGCTAAGGCTATAGTATGCATGGATTTTATGAAGCATTTTTAGCCATTCATCAAATGAAAAAATATTATAAAAATTATTCCTCAAAATTCATTTAAAAACCTTGTATAATTTGTAAAATAATTTTGTAAATTTAAATTGTAAATTACTTTTTCTAACTTGGGTTGGGGTTTTTTAATATTTTTGAATATATTTTGGGTTTGGATGTCGTATTTTTCATTTTTGCAGGTTGGATCAAGGGATCAAGTCGAAGAAGAGCTAGATCTAGGCCCTTGAGGGTAAGATCTAATCTCTAGATAATTTTGCAGGGCTACCCACTAAATATTTTGCAGCAAAATTCAGATCCGAAGAAAAAAAAAATTTATGAAGCAAGGGTTTCAGTTTTTGGGCCTCTCCAAGGCTTGTGTCAACCTCTAAGGGGCTTGTGTCAACCTCTAAGGGGCTTGTGTCAACCCTCTGACCCCCTGCGTCATTTTTTTTCAACCTTTCAGGGGAGGTCGTAGCCTCTAGAGACCTCGGCCTCCCTTTCCTAGCCCAAGTTTAGGGCTTTGTAGCCTTAAAAGGCTTAACCGTGGGCCATAGGCCACACGGTTTCCTTCCTTTGACACTAATAGTTGCCCTTTAGGCAGATTGTGGCCTTTTAGGCCCTAATTTGCCTCAAAACCCCCAGCGTCAAGCCCTTGAGCCTCTTCCTCCTCCAGCGTTGTCCTTTTTCGACTTTCTCTCGCCTTCTTGACCTTCAGTCTACCTTTCTAGGCCTCTCCTCCCTCGACGTTGGCCTTCTTTAGCCTAGCGTTGGCTTTTCTTGGCCTCTTTTGCCCTAATTTGCCCTAAAACCCTCATCTGATTTTTCAGCACTAATTCCTTGGTGGTTTTGCAGGTTGTAAAGGTTTTTTGGTTCCCAAAATCTTGATTTTCTAGTGGCTTCTTCATCCAAAAATTTTGTGCCATTTGGGCAAGTGCATCTACAAGGCTCTAGGCCTAAGGTTTGACCTCTAAACCCTTGTTTTCTCTCTGTTTTATTACAGCAGTTGAATCAGTGAGAATTAGGCCCTAATATCACATATAAATTGGTCAAAATTGTTTAAAATTGCAAAATATTGATTTCCCTAAGTTTTGGCCACTTTGGCACCTTAGATCTAGCCTAGGTCTAATTTTTATGCTTGCTGGAATTTACTGCATAACAGTAAGTTTCAGATCTGAAATTTCTTAAGTATACACTTAAAGAGGGTCAAAAAACTTAAATTTTTCAATTCAATCAAATTTGTTGAGAAATCAAAGCAAGTAGATTAGGGTTTGATTTCTCTTTCTTGATAATTACTTGTGAATTTTGTTGGCTTCTTTTGTTCCTTTATTAGATTATCTTTCGTCAAGCAATTACCAAAGTGTGTATGCACAAAGATCACAAGAACACAAGAGACAAGATGTAGGCATTGTGCCAGGGGAAACCCCTTCTCTTAGGGGAAAACCCGGTCAAAATTCTCTTCCTTCAATAGTATTCTTTGAGACTATTCACCCTAGACATAGACCAAACCTTCTCTCCACAACAAGTCAACCTTCCAGATCTTCAACCCAGCAGCAGCAGCAACTTGTCCTCCAGCAACTTCGACTAGGCAGCAGCTCCAGCAACAACAGCAGCAAACACTAAAAGATTTTGATCTCCCAAGAGAGGGTACGAAATGGAGAGAGACCACCACCAAAACTTCGATTTTTCCTTTCTCTATCTTCTTGACCCAACTCGCACTCCTTTCAATTTCCTTCTTCCTCTTCGCACTTTTTCCTATGCAGCAGTAGATATCGAACTAGCTTGAGAAGTGATGCTCCAAATGAATTCTATCTCCTTCCCTTTATAGGCTCTAGGTGAGGTCAAATAGGTCCCTTTGAGGCCGACTTGATCTCCTTAAGGCTGACTTGATGTCGAGGTACTCTAAACCATTTTTGACTAAATTTTAAACCTAATTACATGATTCAAAAGCCCAAGATAGGTCAATATAAATCTGTAATGTCTAGAATAAAATCTAGAAGTCCACAATGGGGACTTAGACCTAAAATAATATGACCCAAGCATGAAACCCATGCTTTTATAAATAATTTAATAATAATAATAATATTATAAATTATTTTTCTTTAATTCTTTTGATGAGTACAATAAATATTAATTTATGTAGACTGAACCTAGTTACAATCTTCAACACTCCCTCTTAACTAGGGAGGTATTCATAATATACAAATGGAAGATCTCAAACTATGTGAACTATGAAGAGCTTTAGGCACCGCAATGCCACGGACTAGATTCCAAACCAAGGGAATCTATCCATTGGTCACTCTACAGTTTAGGCACTGCAATGCCATGGACTAGATTCCTAACCAAGGCAATCTATCCAAGCGGAACTAAGGTGGAATAAAGCTTTCAGCCTCTATAGGTATCATCAGGCTCACTTACTAACCACCAACCCAGGGAATTAGGTGCACATCCACCCGATGCCACCCTCCCTACCAGACATCAATATAAAGTGTCGGCCCGATGTCTTTTCAGGCAATGCTTCACTCACAAAGCCTCAACATATCTCTTCCAATCTATTATCATCAATACAATCAACAATATTTACTAGACCAAGCTTGTCTCTTAAATATTCAAACTTCTTGTTAGGAAGAGACTTCGTCAATATGTCTACTACATATTCATCTCTCGAGACATACTCCAACTTCATGATCCCATCCTGTACCAAGTTCCTAATGAAGTGGAACTTATTGTTGATGTGCTTCGTCCTAGTATGATACACGGGATCTCCAGACATCTTGATACAACTTTGATTATCACAGTTGATTATAGTAGGAGTTACAAAATTTTCGAACAAGTCTGTCAGAAGCTTCCTTAACCACACAGCCTCATTTACTACTTCACATGTAGTAACATATTCAACTTCAGCACTACTTACAGCAACGAGACCTTGTGTTCTACTCATCCATGACACCATAGCAGACCCCAAACTGAAGCATCCTCTGATAGTACTCCTTCCATCGGACTCACGTCAGAATCTGAGAAGCCAATTAGATTGACTTCCTTACTATTGTATTTTAGGCAGTGGTGTATAGTACCACGAAGATATCTTAATATATGTTTGGTAGAGATCTAGTGATCATGATGAGGTTCCAACTGAAACTAACTAAGCATGTTTACTGCATAGCATATATCTGGCCTAGTGTTTACCAGATATATTAGGGAGCCCACCATCTGTTGATAGGAGGTAGGATCCACGAGACTTGAGTTAGAACCTTCTGACTTCTTGAGATTGGTGATCATAGGAGTAGTCATGGGCTTAGAGTCCATCATTCTGAATTTCTGCAACATTTTTATGATGTACTTTCCTTGCACCAAATATATCTCCCCAAGTTCCTACCATACTTCAAGACCCAGGGAGTAATGCATGAGTCCTAGATCCTTCATCTCAAATTCGGTTGCCAACATCTTCTTGCACTCTTGAATTTTATGCTCCACACCAGTGATGAATAGATCATCCACATATAGTAGAATAATGACAGGCCCGTTATTCACGAATCACGACCTTGATGGAGAGATTTGGATCAACAACACCCTTCACGAACCCATTTCTTAGGAGATATGCATCCATTCTCGCGTAGCATGCCCTAGGAGCTTGCTTCAAGCCATATAGGGCTTTATTGAGTTTGCAGACGTAAGAGTCCCTGTTATTTACTTCGAAACCTTTGGGTTGTTAGATGTATACTTCCTCATCAATGGTCCCATTTAGAAATGCGATCTTCACACTTATTTGATGGAAATTCCAACCCATTGTAGCAGCCATTGAAACCAAAGATCTAATGGTAGTATACCTTGTTGTGGATGCAAAGGTTTCTTCATAATCTATTCCTTCCTTTTGAGAGAAGCCCCCTGCAACGAACCTTGCTTTGTACTTGTCTATGCTTCCATCAACAGCATGCTTGATTTTGTAGATCCATTTGGATGTGACAACTGATTTGTCACTAGGTCTAGGAACAATTTCCCAAACCCCATTCTTCATAATGGATTGGTATTTTGTGTTCTTCCAGACTTCATGTTGAACAGCTTCTTCAAATGTAAATGATTCAGCTTGAATTAGCTTCGTCATATATGCAGCATAGCCAAAGTATCTCTTTGGTCTTTTACTTTCCCTAAAGGTTCCTATTGGAGCTTCATGTCCTTCGGCATCTTGTAGTGTAGATTTTAACCAATTTGGCCTTTTCCTTGAGGTCGGGATGATCACATGTTGAATAGGTTCACTTGGTCCTCCTTCTTCTTGATTTGTAGTAGGGTTTTCATGGTGTGTATCTTGTTCTTCGAATATAGGAGATTCTTTGTCATTGAAATCTATGGGGATATCTTTGGATTTCTTGTAGGCTTGACTTTCATCAAATATGACATCTCTGCTTACTTTGATGTGCCTTCTTTCCTTGATGTAGATTCTATATGCTTTTGAGGAGAGACTATATCCAACGAATATTCCTTTGATGCTTGTAGAATCCAGCTTCTTTTGCTTGTCTTTTGGAACATGGATGTAGGCAGGGCTTCCAATGATTCGGAGGTGATCCACACTCGACTTCTTTCCTGTAAATGCTTCTTCCGGAGTTATATTCTTTTGATGGGGACTTCTATTTTGAATATATACAGTTGTCATGGCTGCTTCTCCCCATAAGAATTTTGGTAGGTCTTGGTCAAGGAGCATTGTCTTACTGCCTTCTTCAATAGACCTATTCTTCCTTTCACCAACTCCATTTTATTTGAGATAGTAGGGAACAATGAGCTCCCTCTTAATTCCTCCTTCCTTACAATATGCACTCAATTCCTTGGAAGTGCATTCCCCACCATTGTCAAATCTTATAGTCTTTATCTTTCTTTCGGTGAAGTTTTCCACTTCAGCTCGAAACTCCTTGAATTTCTCAAATACTTTGTCCTTTGTCTTAAAAAGATAGATTCATGTCTTTCAAGAATGATCATCTATGAATGTCACATAATAGAGATGACCTCCAAGAGATTTGTCAGACATGGGCACACACACATCAGAGTGAAGAAGATCCATAATTTCTTTGGACCTTGATTCACTATTTGGAAATGGCTTTCTTGTATGTTATCCCAAAGAGCATCCCTTGCACACACCTTCATGGTCTTCCTTTATATTGGAGATGCCATTAACCAATTGCTTAAGAGTGGAATAAGCCTATAGTGTAGATGACCATACCTCCTATGTCGTAGCCTAATAGGACTAATTTCCAGATGAACCAAAGCTTGAGGAGATGGAGCAGTGACCCTATACAAACTTCCTTCACGAACTCTAATAACTCTAGCTTTGTCAATGCTAGAGTCTTTGCCCCAAACCAATACTTCTCCATCAACAAAAGCAATTATTTCTCCTTTATCTTCTAAACAAGAAATAGAAAGCAAATTCTTTTTCAAACCTGGAACATATAGTATGTTTTTGAGGTGCAGCTTTGATCCACTTTCCAATTCCAACGATGTTGATCCCAAGCCTTCAACAGCGTAGCTTTTGTTGCCACCCAATTCCACTGCATGAGAAGATGATTCCCTTGATAGTGTATGTAATTGTTTACTTTCTCCTATCATGTGTCTTGATACTCCACTATCAATGATCCATGCATTGTCATCATGAAGAGATCCTGTAAGGGCAACCAAAAATCCTTGATTTTTTACTTTGATGAATAAGTAATGGATGACGTTCTTGATCCATCTTCCAGCAATCTTGATACCCATTCTTATATAGCTTATGAATGAGGGAGAATCCATGATCAAACCCTTTGAGCCAACAAAGTGATCTTTGTCCATTCCTAACCTTAGCTCTGATACCATGTTGAGAAATCAAAGCAAATAGATTAGAGTTTGATATTTCTTTCTTGATAATTACTTGTGAATTATGTTGGCTTCTTTTGTTTCTTTATTAGATTATCTTTCAACAAGCAATTACCAAAGTGTGTATGCACAAGGATCACAAGAACACAAGAGACAAGATATAGGCACTATGCCAATGCAACCCCCTCTTAGGGGTAAACCCGGTCAATTCGTTTCCTTAAATAGTATTCTTTAAGACTCTTCACCCTACACATAGACCAAACCTTCCCTCCACACCAAGCCAGCCTTCCAGATCTTCGACCCATCAGCAGCAGCAACTTATCTTCCAGCAACTTTGACTAGGCAGCAATTCCAGCAGTAGTAGCAAACACTAAAAGACTTTGATCTCCCAAGAAAGGGCACGAAATGGAGAGAGACCACCACCAAAACTTTGATTTTTCCTTTCTCTATCTTCTTGACCCAACTCGCACTCCTTTCAGCTTCCTTCTTCCTCTTCGCACTTTTGCCTATGCAGCAGTAGATATCGAATTGGCTTGAGAAGTGATGCTCCAAATGAGTTTGATCTCCTTCCTTTTATAGGCTGCAGGTGAGGTTGAATAGGTCCCTTTGAGGCCGACTTGATCTCCTTAAGCCCAACTTGATGTGGATGTACTCTAAACCATTTTTTACTCGATTTTAAACCTAATTACATGATTTAAAAACCCAAGATGGTTCAACATAAATCTATAATGTCTAGAATAAAACCTAGAAGTCCACAATGGGGACTTAGACCTAAAATAATATGACCCAAGCATGAAACCCATGCTTTAATAAGACATTTAATAATAATAATAATAGTAATAGTAATATAAGTTATTTTTCTTTAATTCTTTGATGAGTACAATAATATTAATTTATGAAGACCGAACCTAGTTACAATCTTCAACAAAATTTTCCTATTTTTGGGTGTTTGGGCATCATCTTTAACATTAATAGATTGTTGATCTGTGGTTTATTTACTACTATCTCTTACAAAAACATCTAAAAGGTGCTAATACATCTGATTTTCAAGTTTGTCAAGTTACTTGGGAGTTTGGTTAATTCTTGTGACATTGGGCAAGCATATGCACATTGAAATTGATATTTACTTCTTGTTATAACACTAATGAGTGTTGAAATTTTCTCAAGTACCATTGTTGATTTGATTATTGAGATCTAAAATTTGTGTGTCTTGCTCTAAGTTTGCAAAATTTTCTGAATTTGGCACCTAAAGCACTCCTATATTTAAGCTCTAGATCTCTAACCTTGTGATTGGCATAAGTTGTTCTAATACTTGAAATCTAATTGGCATCATTGTGTTTGGTATCTAATCGAATCATTGCTCTAAGTCTTTGACATCTGGATTGATCGTATTAAACACTTGGCATCTAAGTCTTCCATTGGTTATCTCAAAAGTAGTGTTTGGTTTATCCTAAGTGATATTGAATATTGTTGAAATAATGGCATTTTCCATCTTGCGGATAATCATTAATAGATAAAGTGTTGAAATTTGGTTACCGGAGGAGAGGTGGTTCCCTAAGGCTTTGATCTTTGGCCTAGGGAAAAGTGTCCAAAGGAATTTAATTTTTCTCCTAAAGTGACTTTATAAAGTTATAAAGTCAAATCTAACTTAACAGTGACTTTAAGTGATAAAGTTACAAAAGTCTAATTTTAAAGTGACTTTAATAAAGTCAATGTGAAATTAGAAAGTGAAAAGTGACTTTGGAAATAAATGACTAAGTGGGTCTTTATTAAAGTGGGGTGAATTAAAAAATAGAAAGTGAGATTTAAATGAGCATTTAATCTCAGCCCTAGATCTAAAGCTATCTCAACCATTGGATTTAGGGATTCCCCAAAAGTCACTTAGGGTTAGGTTAAAGGAGAAAAATGAATAAAAAGGTCATTCATTCTTTCATGAGCAAATTGAGAGAGGAGGTGAGAAAGCAAAGGAGAAATTTCTGAGCAGTGAGAAGAAGGAGGGCAACAGCTAGAGACTTCAGCAAATCTGTACAGCAGCAAAGAGGCACGGTTCCCAAGGCAGAAATCCATACAGCAAGAGTGTGGCACATTTTTCAATGAAGTAGGCACAGTTTTCAAGAAATTTGTACAGTAGTTTCAGCACAGTTTTCTGGGCAAATTCTAGGCACGAAAATCGAGGAGAGGGACTGCTGTTTGGTGGCGCAGATTTCGAGGAAATCCGTTCAGCAGTCTCAGCACTATTTTCGAGGCAGAAGGAGGCACTGGAATCGAGGAGGTGTTGTGTATTTTGTACAACTGGGCACAAAAATCGAGAAAGGCAGTCAGCATTTAATGTTGTTTAAATGTTGTAAAATTTATGTTTTTTTAGTTTACTGTTCAACACATTTTCCAAGGCGGTGTATAAGCACGAAAATCGAGATAAGTACATTTGTTAAGTTGCTGAAATTTTTGCTGTAATTTCTGTCTCGTTGTAAAAGTTTATCAGAAATAGGAAGAGCTTTCGAACTGATTTTCCCCAAGAGTTGTAGGGGGTTTTTCCAGGGTCTAGTTGACCAAAATCAGCATGTCAAAATTCTGTGTGGCTGATTTATTTTCTGAGTTTTTATTTTTGCATTTCAACATTGTGAAATTTCTAGAATTAGTGTTTTCAGAAAATATTTATTTTTCCAGCTTGTTGAATGTATGGCCTTTGGGAATGGGCATTTAACTATATGGGAGAAATAAGGAGAAACTGAAAACCGGGGTTGGGTTATCAAATTTCTATATGGTATCAGAGCTAGATTGTTGAAAAGTGCAATTTGGGACAGCAAGAAGAAAAATCACAGCAAGCTGATTTTTCACACAGAAATCATTACCTTACTACATCAGTGTTATTTTCAGATTATTAGGACAGCAAGCATGTCTTTGGGCTTGAGGGTGGAGGATAGGTTGGATGGGCATAGTAACTACAACGTATGGAAGGAGAGAATGCAGAGCATCTTTGAGGAGGCAGAAGTCTTGGGATATCATGGTGCATACCACACAGAACCTTGTTAATGTGCCTACTAATGCTGTTCAGTTGGCAGCCTTTAATAAAAAGAATAACAAGGGTAAGAGACTAATTCTAGATGGAATCAAAGACCATTGCATTCCTCATGTGAGAGGAAAGAGATATGCTCATGAGATGTGGACAGCATTGACCAATCTCTACCAAAGTACCAATGAGAACAGGAAAATGGTCCTAAGGGAGAAGCTGAAGACCATTAATATGGGTAAGGCTGATAGTGCAGCTAGATATCTCACAAAGATTACTAATGTGAGAGATGCATTGGCAGCAGTTGGAGAGGTCTTTCCACCCACTGAGTTGGTGTGGATTGCAGTGAATGGCCTTCCAAGTTCATGGCTAAACTTTGCTGATGGGATTTGTGCACGTGAGACCCTTCCCACTTGGGAGACTTTCTGAGATGATTGCATACAGACAGAAATCAAAAAGAGCCAGCTTGGGGCAGCCAAACCAGTTGAGAAGGATGAGGATGTAGCACTGTTGGCAAGAGGCAAGAAAGGCAAGGGAAAGAATCAAGCTTCCACAAGCAGTGGTGGGGGCAAAGGCAAAGGCAAAGGTAAACAGGGGAACACACAAAAGGACTATTCCAAGGTGAAGTGTTGGAATTGTCAAAGGATGGGACACTATGCAGTTGTGTGTCCGGAGAAGAAGAAGAAGGGGAAGAACCAGAGCATGGCAGCTGTTGTTCCTTGAGAAACAATTCCTTGCTGTGAACAAGAATTCGTGCTCAAGACATTAAAGATAATGTCACAAAATGTATGTCTGTCTCTGTTTATTAAAACCTTCAAATATTAATAATATATCTCACAAATATCAAATCTTTATAAACTTCGCAATGCCATGTTCCCTTTATATTGAAGTGAGCGAAATGGAAGATGAAGAAAGAAAAGGATTTCAGTTTGTCATGCTGCTTAAAACAGAAACTGCCATAATAAAATCATGAAGAAGTGAATAACAAATACGCTAAAGTAAAGGAGCGCCCATTAAGGATAATTAACTCTTAGATATATAAATATCAAGAGACCTGCAGCTCTAATCACTTTACTTTATTCTCAGACATGAAAATGAAATGAAAACTAAGAAAACTCTTCAACACAAATGGATAATAGAAACTTGCAAAGCTTTTCATTCATTCAATATTGTTCAGTACAAAATTAGCCTTCAAGGTCCAAAACTCGGAACCTTCTTTCTTCCTTAAGATGTCTTTAAATACAATCTGAACCAAAATGGTTTTCAGTTATAAAACTGATTCTAACTAACTATAACTGCTTAACTACTCTCTGAAGCGGAGGTACATGCCTCGGAAATATTTTATTGCATTTACATAACTTCACTTAAAACAAAATAAAGATAACAACTCCTAATCTAAAGGAACTGATGTTCCTAGAATAGCAGCTGACTCAATGACTACTTGCGGCTGAACAGCTATTTGGGGTTGTTTGGCAGGAAATCCTTTTTCTGTGTCAATAGAAAATTTCTTGCATTCCTTCCAGAGCTTATCTTGAGTTATTGGAGCATTCTTATAACGATGATATTCTAGTGTGAAGGCAACAACTTGACTGTGAGTGAGGTTACTTGTGAACAATGTCTTCACCATCCACATCAGAAGGAAATGCCTTTGTAAGAAATTGAATACTGTTTCTCCCTTCAATATCTGTGTCTTCTCATGTCGGCCATCTGCTCTGCTTTTTGCAAATATCAATTGATCCTCATAAAATTTCCAGGACATAATCTCACCTCCCTCCCTCCAGCATGAGGGCAAACTTGTTCTTATCAACTTATCAAACGAAATATCAAATTTCTTAACCATCTCTTTAATTACCTGTAGCCGCTTCTCTGATGCCTTTAGGTCATTTTTAATGATCATTTTGTTTACCTCTTCAGCATAGAAATACCTATCCAGTATCCCCATATCTTTCAACTCTTCATCTGTCTTGGCATTAATAAAATTCATGAATTTCTTGGCCCAATTTGATCTTTTGATAGCGGCTTGCTTATCCGATAACAACTCTTTTTTGTGATCTGCAACAATGTTCTTCTCTCTGGCAATTACCCTTATGGAGTCCCATTTTGCCTGCATTTCAGAAATGATCTCGTTCCAGATGAGATCCTTAGCTTTAATAAGGGAAATATTTCCCTTCAATTTCTCCTTGAGTTCTTTGATTTCTTCCTCATCTTTTTGTAGCTTCTGTTCGTTCTCATTTGCCTTTCCTTCCCATCCTTGCATCAACCTAAGAACTGTGGCCAATTCAGACTGGGCCTGTTTGCAATCTCTCTCTGCCATTTTTAATTCTGTGTTCAGCTGAACAACCTGGGCTTGTGGGTCGGCTTCACCTGCAGAAAAATCAAAAGTACAAGTATGTTTCTGGATTTGATTTTGTAAGGTTATAGCAGTCTGCTTTACCTTATCAAGTTCCTCGTCCTTATTTATCAACTGTTGTCGTAGTTCCTCCTTTTCCTTTTCAACCTCTGCTACTTCGGCTGCCAACGAATGCTCTGCAGCTGGCAATTTCAGCTTTTTCCTTAATGAAGATATTTTTGATTCTGCACTCTTCATAAGTTTTTGAATTACGCTTTTATCATTTGGATCAACCCCGATTTTCATTATGATTTTCTTCAGCTCTTCATTCTGAGTAGTTAATGCTCTTGCATTGGCTTTTTCCATCTTGCATTGTTTGACCACCTTAGCAAGCATATTTTATGTCTTGACTGCTGTAGCAGTGGTCTTGCTCAAATCATTGACAATCAACTGACCTGTTTGCATGTGGAGATTCATTTTGTCCCACAAGGGGATCTTTTTCACGTCCATGACTATATTCAACTCCTTAAAGCTACCTGAAGGTCCAAGGGACATTCCTGTCGAATGCGACAGCGCCATCTTAAACTGATCTTTCTCCAGATCCATTACAGTCAATAGTCTTGTTTGGTCAGCAGGTATATGGTGCTCTGCTTGTGTTTCTACATTGGCCTTTATTCTTTGGTTCTTTTCTTCAATCTGTAAGAACACTTGCTTCATGGAAGGAGCCTTTTCCAAATGAAGTTCTGGTCTGCTAGGAGATGAAGGGCCACCCTGTTCTTCACTGACCTGGAGAGTAAAACCAGGTGAATTGGAAGAGTGGTCTTCTGCTAATTTAGTCCTTTTCTCCTCTCGGGGTTCCTCCTCATCGATCTCAATAACATCATCTCTTCCTCTTTTGCCCATCTTTTCCAATATTGCAGGTGTTTGAATACTGATCCGTGATGAACTTGGCCCTCCTGGATTAGCCAATTTCTCTAAATCCGGTTTACTCACATGAGTAAAAGCAGCATACCCATTCTCGACCCTTTTTTGTGAAATAATCCCATGTGGGTCATAGGCCCATTTCTCTCCCAACAGCAACTGTGTTCCTTCCAATGTTTTTGATACCTCCTCAAAAGCTTGCCTTGTGTTAACAACAAAAGGGCCTACACTCATAGGCAACTTGTACATTAATCCTTTCTTCATAGGCAGAAAATGAACTTGATCCACATTAAGACTTTGCCTTATAAATTCCAAGGCAAGCAGTCTCATGGGAACAAATGTTGGAAGCCTATAAGGCTCAATACTGACTCCATATAGCCTTATCTCAGAATAATCTTCAAAAACAAACCAGTCTCCAAATTTACAATTAGGTCCTAATTGCAAGAACTCCTGGGCCTTTGGCAGGAAGCATGGAGGCAGAGTTCCATTAAGAATTTTATAAGCAGTGGTCATGAAATGGTCCACAAATTCAAATAGACCGGCTTCGTTCTCTTCTCTTCTGACCATATCGGTCCAAAGCAAAACTGACTGTTTATTTTTATTAATATCCATTATATTCAAACCAACACTCATGAATTCTTCAACATTCTGATATAAAAACAAGTAGACTACCAATGAGGGAAATCTGAAATAACCTGTTAAAGGGAAGGCAATCAATTGAGAATTCACCACTTCTTGCCAAAAGGATGGGATATCCAACACCACCCCTAGTTTCATCATGAGAGCGAACATCCCCAGGGCTGCTTTGTCAATTTCGCGATCATCATCTCTCCCCAAAATCTCCATAATACAGCTAAGAACTGGCCTGTATTGAACATTAAATGCCTCCAAACTGAACTTTCCCGATTCAAATTGAGTCTTCTCTGGACTTGATACCAAAAACGACATGCAGCGATTAAACTCCTCATTTGAAAGCTCCTCGAAATATTGAATCAACGAATCTTCAGAGAACTGCAAAGGAGAATCATTTTCTGGAAAACATAATGCCTGACGCATTAATTGAGTTGAAACCTGCAGAATATTTTCCCCTTGGGAATTCATAACAAAACACTTGCCGGGGTACATAGACGAAACTAACCAAGAAATAAATTCAGGGAAGACATGAGTTTTTGGAATACAGGCGGACAACTCTCCCGAACTTTGCATAGCAGAAAACACAGGTGACTTGTCAGTGTTCAGGGTTACTTGATAATGCAAGAGAGGATGATTTACGGATGACGCGGTATCATGAACATCTTTCTAGCTATCTAGGAGGGGACTCAGACTTGACAAACCAGACAATGATGTTCGCTTGGCCATGATTGACAGGAATTTGAAAACAATTCAAAGTACTGAATAGCGCAAAGGTGGCGGGACGCGGTTTGAACAGGGCAAACAGACACAAATAAATCACAATAGGACGGAAAAACCCTTTTTATAGATTGCGGGAATCATAATAAATGCAAAATCGACGTGGAGAAACAGCTGGCAGCGGATGACGTCATGCGGGGGGTCTATGAGTACGGCGGGGAAATTCTATCCATACCCCCCGTAATTAACCAGAACCGTCGATCACCAAAGTTCGGAGATCTGACCAGTCAACTGCGGGGGGTCGGGATTTTATAACTGACGGGCAAGTTAACCCCCCGCAGTTGCATATCCGCGAGCTCCTTTGTATGATGGCGCCTTCCGCTCGAAAAGTTGCTCGATCTTTAACCTTTATATATTAATATGACAACCTAAAGTTGACATCCGCTTCACATATATAAAAACAAAAACGGAAAAACATGCATTCCCCCTTTTTTTTTATGCTAAAGTACAAAACTTCATACTTAAAGCATATTTTCGAATTCTTATCTATTTTTTTTTTTAATTTTCTTTTCATAATTTCAAAATGAAATATAAAAAGGATATGTAGATAATGATCCACAACAGCAGCATCAGTAAAGATAGAGGACTTTACAGATAGCTTTGACCAAGAGTTTGGGTTCACTGCTTGTGAGTCCACTAGTGCAGGATCACCTACCACGGAGGTTGAGAGGGAGTGTGCATTTCCCTCCACTAGCGGAGCATCTTCAGGTATCTGGTATGTTGACAATGGGGCTTCATGTCATATGACAGGAGTCCGTGAGTACTTCTCAAAGCTTTCAGAGAGTGTCACTGATATAGAGGTAGTACTCGGAGATGACAGCATTGTTAGAGCAGTCGGTGTGGGGACATTGACATTTGATAGAGAACCCAAACCTCCCTTGAAGGTGTCAGATGTTCTATATGTGCCAGGGATGAGGAAGAACCTCATATCCGTCTCAACATTGGAGGACAGAGGATATGAGATATTGTTCAGGAGAGGACAGGTGCTGATATATCCCAGGGGCACTCCAGCTAATTCAGCTAGAGTTATTGGTGTACGCGATGCAAAGGTGTACAAGTTTGCATTTCAGCCCCTTTTGGCATTGAGTAGCAGTACCGGCAGCAGACCTCGCAGTTAAGAGCTGTGTGAGATTTGGCACCGCAGGATGGGGCACATGTATCATGGGGCCTTGAGGACATTGCGGGAGATCACTACAGGTGTGCCAAATTTCAATACTAATCACTTTGATACATGCAGAGGATGTGTGATGGGCAAGTTTGCCAAATCCCCTTTTCCCAGCAGTGACAACAGAGTGACTAGGATACTTGATTTGACTCATTCCGATGTGAACGGTCAGATCAATGTTGCACGAAGCGGGGACGTTTTTTGGAAGCGGGGACGCGGAAGCGTCATTTTCCAAAAATTTAGGAAGCGAAGCGTTTCGGAAGCGTCTAGTATATATATATATATATATATATATATATATATATTTAATATTTTTTTGCATTTATATTCAAAACAACAATCCCAAATACCATATTAGTTGTAGAAGACATGAAAACATGCATATTCTTACATAAATCAAGATAGATATGACATCCATGATTCAATTGTACATCAATAATTAATTATTCGAGCATCATAAATCTAGAATCTAGATTCTAGATCCTAGCAATTGCAAACATACATCAAATAATTAAGCATGAATCATGATAAAACATTTAAGCATGCTGCATACTATAAAACATAACACATTTAAGCATACTATAAAACATAAATGATAAACATAAAAGTTAAAAGTTAAAACATTTAAGGCTTTAAGCATACTATAAATTTTAAAACATAAAATGATAAAACATTTAAAAATTAAGCATACTATAAAACATAAATGATAAACATAAAGCATTTAACCATATTATAAAACATAAAGCATATTATAAGTGTTAAAGTGAGCAACTGTCAACATTAGTCATGTCCAAAATTCAAATAATAATGTTTACAAAATAGGCCACTTGGCCACCACCAACACAAAAAAGTTCAAATTCACAAGAAGCCTACAAGTCTAATGATAATCTATGACAAAAGCAGTAAAGTGTGCACTGTGAACACTGAAAATATCTACTCATCTCTCCTCCTTCCACCACGAACAGTACGTGATGGTGCGCCTCCACGTGGTGGCAATGAAGAAGATGGTGGTTGTGGAAGCCGTGGCAATGGCACTACAGTTGCTGAAGACGAAGCCCCTGCTGTTGGTGTTGAACCATGGGACCTAGGAACCAAGGCACTAGTGGGGGGTGGCATGTCAACTCGATCTTCATCATCATGGATAAGAGCATCCTCTAATTTCTCTAATCGCAACACTCCATCCTCCAAATTGCTCTCCTCTGGATTCTTGTCCCAAACAATAAGGTCTTTGTTGCTCTTTGCATCATCACAGTAATGGGACAACAATCTCAAGTTGTAATGAACATAAACCAAGCTCTCTGCCCGATCTAAACTCAACCTGTTCCTTTTAACACTGTGGATGAAAGAATAAGAGCTCCAACACCTCTCTGCAGAAGAAGTGTTTACCACCTGTGATAGCACCCGCAATGCCAAAGTCTGTAGAAGTGGAGTAGCACCGCCATGCATGTTCCACCACTCGATAGAAGAAAAACTCTCTCGATCTCTAATAGCATGCATGCTCCCAAATGGACTAGTGGAAAGTGTATAGCTGCTCAACTGTTTCCGTACCAAGTGTGCCTCATCCTCATCAGGGACTAATTTATCTGGTACAAGCATATATTTTTGTAGGACCTCTGGATCTAGGTGTGGTTTTCTCCTGCTCGCCCCCCTAGGTGCTGTTGTAGAAAGCCATGATGGACTATAATATTTAGGTGTCAATACATATGCTAATGCATGCAATGGAATATTTAGCATATCCCATCGCTTTACCACCTCCGCACGAATATATTTGTACAAGGTGGTATCTCTAGGCTCAACAATGTCTTTAATCTGCCCCAACATGTTATCCATTTGCTCATACACCTCCCCAATTATTGGCTGATCTGAATCTGCAAACTTGATCATGTAATAAATTGGTTTGGTGAATTGCAAAACATATTTAACCTGTGACCAAAATAACATGTCAAGAATAGTGTCCTTCGCTGCATTAGCACCATCTCTATCGGTGTTAATTTCCTCTCATGATTCAGCAGTGACCATATTAGTTAAAGCTTGTCTCACCTTCACTAGCCGCCTAAAGGCGAGGTAATAACTTGCAAATCTGGTTTTTGCAAGTTTAAGCAACTGCAACTTGGAGTAAGTGCCATAGAAGTAGTTTACCCTTGTATGCCCTGTGATAAATTTAATGAGTTTCTTCCCTCTCTTGTAAAGCTCATTAACCCACATTCTTTATGCTTCACAATATCATGCATCAAAAGGTTCAATGTGTGCACCAAGCAACCAGACCAAAATATGTGTGGATAAGTACGCTTAATAATTTTTCCTGCTCCATTACAATTTGCTGCATTATCTGTGATCACTTGAACCACTTTACTAGGACCAACATCTCTGATTGATTGCAATAGGAGATCTGCAATGTTTTGGGAAGTTGCACTGACAGAGGAGGAATCGTGACATGCAATAAACACTGCACCACTAGCAGAAACACCAAGAACATTAATCAAATGTTGGATTCTGATATTTGTCCACCCATTTGATACAATGGATACCCCACTATCCACCCACTCATTTGTAAAATGTGTCAAAGCTACTTGAACCTTTCCTTTTTCTCTTTCTAATAACATTGTTCTAGCTTTCTCATAGTTGGGGGACTTGTATCCTTTTGGGGCTTCATTGATGCCCTTTACCATTTCATGCCAATAGGGAGAGCGAAGCACATTGAATGGTACACCGCAAGCACAAAGAAATCGGACTATATTTCCATCCACATCATCCCTCCCAGCAACATTAAGGAAATCTGCTATAGTTTTTTTACCTCCAGAACTTGCAGAAACACCATGAGCAGATGAGCTACCAAATTTAGAGGTTGCACTTGAATCAGATTGAGTTTTTTGTTTTTTATTTTTTTGTTGTGCAGCCTCCTCTATTTGGATGTATTTTCTTCTTTGTTCAGCTGAAACCTTGGGGCAAATTGCTATCCCCACAGCACCCTTTTTTTCATCATTGTCCATCACCCCACAAAGATGCCTCCTCACACGGGTATATGAACCGCTATATGGTTTTCCTCCATGACAACCATGAGAGCACAAAAACTTGTAGCTTCCACCACCTTTTCCCCCTTCAAGTTTGGTCACATAGTTCCACAAGGGTGTTAATGCAACTTTCCCATCTTGTGATTCAATGTTTTCATCATCCTCTTCCTCTTCAAAGCCTTCCTCCTCATCATACATTGGGTCATTCATATGGTAACCACTTTCCTCTTCTTCTTCATGTTCCCCTCTTCTATTTCTACTCCCCCTTACCATCATCAAAACCAAGAGAGGAATGATACATAGAACCCAAAGAAACATCATCTTTGAGTATGAATATAGATGGTGGGCAACCTGCAAATAAATGTACAAGAAGAAAGAATGGGAAAGTGTAGGAGAGGGAGGAGAGAAAATACAAAAAACAATGACAAAAAAAATGAGAGAGTTTGGAGTTTGCACTTACCTCTTTAGATCTTGTAGATCGAAGCCCTTCTTTACTCCTCCAAGCTCCTCCTCCTTCACTCCTCCAAGCTTTCCTCAACTCTCTCTTCTCCAAGCTCTCTTCTCCTCTCTTTCTCTTCTCTTCTCCAAGCTCTCTTCTCCTCTCTTCTCCAAGCTCTCAAAAAACATAAGTGAGCAAATAAGATGAAGAATAGAGCTTATAAGCTTTTCATTTCATCCCTAACCCTAAGCTAACTCACTAACTAACCAAGCTAACACAAAAAATCAAAAAAATAAAAATAAAAAAAGCGCATTTTTTAAGTCTCATAATCGGATCCGTACGCCGCGATACGGAACCGTTCGCGATCCGTACGGATCCGTACGGCAGAACTATGACGGTTCGTCCCGACGATCTGCTGCCTCGAGCAGCGGATCCGGCTATGCGGAATCGCGATTCCTAACGTACGGATCCGAAATCGCGGGAATCGCAAATTTTTAGGAGCATGATTCAGTCACGGATCTCGTACGGTTTCGTACGGGACGCGGTTCGGGCCTTGGAGCCGGGGGGGGGGGGGCGTGCGTTTCCTAACATTAGTCGATGTCTCATGTTTCCTTGAGTGACAGTGAGTAATATGTTTTATTCATTGATGATCACCTGGTGAGGACCTGGATTTATTTCTTGAAGACCAAGAGTGAGGTCTTCAAGCGGTTTTAGGAGTTCAGAGCTCTTGTGGAGACTCAGACAGGTTGGAAGATCAAGTCCCTGAGGTCGGACAATGGAGGGGAGTACACCCTTGGTGAGTTTGTTGATTATTGTGCAGAGGCAAGCATTAGGAGGGAGTTCACAGTTCCTTACAACCCCCAGCAGAACGGGGTTGCAGAGAGGAAGAACAGATCCATCGAAGGGGCTGCCAAAGCCATGCTACATGATCAAGGGTTACCATTGTTTTTGTGGGCAAAGGCCTGCAACACTACTGTATATTTGCAGAACAGGAGTCTGCATCGTGCCTTGGGGCATGTGACTCTAGAGGAGGCTTTTTCTGGGAAGAAGCCTGATGTTGGTCATCTTTGTATCTTTGGGTGTATTGCATACTCCTACGTACCCAAGGAGAAGAGGACCAAACTAGAACCCACCGCAGCGAAGGGTATCTTTGTGGGCTACAGTGAGACCTCGAAAGCCTTTTGGATTTATATTCCCGCACGAAGGAGAGTTGTTGTCAGGTGGGATGTGAAGTTCGAGGAGGACAGGGCTTTCAGGAGGTCACGAGAGTTAGAGTATCTGGATCAGCCAAACCCTCAAGAGCAGCTGAGTCAGGCACAGGGATCCAGTGGGCAGGGATCAGGAGGATCCGGAGGTACATCGATTACGGTGTCAGGTCCATCAGTGAGCAGTGGCTCGCAGAGTCAGAGGGGTGGTCCTTCGGGCAACATGCAGAGCAGTCCGCAGAGCAATTCACTAGGGAGTCCACTGATGGACAGTTCACATAGTACTTTAGCGTCTACAGGTTCAAGTTCAGGCAGGAGGACAGCAGACAGAGAGTCGGGAGTTCAGGCTCCTAATGATGAGGAGGAGTTTCATTATCCAGTGGGAGAATGTTAAAATTGGACAACTAGGTCCAAACTCCAAGTTCTAATGCTCAGATGAAGATACCAATATTCTTATTGGGTTCCTCTTTCGGAGAGGTGTAAGATCGATCTAAAATTGATCATAATCTGATGAGCAGAACATTTATTTTGAATTTATTTTTAATAATTTCAAATATGTGCAGGTCGGCCTTAAGGTTTTACACCCCCAGCAGATGTGTCACACACCCTCAGTGATTGGTATAAATAGAGTCAATGTTGGAGGACTATGTGTCACACACCCTCAGTGATTGGTATAAATAGAGTCAATGTTGGAGGACTTTCTCACTCATATCATCCTCACACATCATCTCCTCTTTTGATTTAGTACAAGCTCCTTGGAAGCAATTTCGGTTCACACATGGGAAAGAAGGACGAATTTACTGCAGCTAGGGTTTGGACGAATTTACTGCAGCTAGGGTTTGGACAAAAGTTTGACCAGCATTGACTTTGGTCAACGCATGGTCCAAAGAGGCTGAAAATTGGTGGAGACTTCGATTTTGGAAGGCTGTACATATTGGCATAAGAACCAAGGTCAAAAGGTTGACCGAAAACTGAGCTGTGTTGACTTTCTTGTTGTTGTCCTGCATTGACTTTTCTGGACAGCGTTGACTTTTCTAGGGTTGACTTTGAGTTGACCGTGTGGTTGTTTTGAGGGCTATTGTGACACATGCTGGGTTGGCTGACCAAGGAGACTTTGCTGGTTGAAGCATCCTGTTGACCGTCGTAATGCACTACCACATTTTTCTGTTTCTGGTTTGTCTTCTGTAGATCCACTGGTATGTTCTATCAGCATTTTACTTGATTGTTTATGTGATTGCTGTAGTGAAAAGTAAAGTTGCATCAAGCATAGAACATCTACATAAATTTACATGGTATCAAAGCAAAGGTGAAGACAAGCCCTATTTGTAGCAATCACCGAAGAGGATAATGGGTTCCACAAACTATGGCTTCAAGGAGGATGACAAATTGACTGGGAATGATGACTTCCATGCTTGGAAGATGATATTGGATCTCAAATTGGAAGACCAAGATGTCATGGACTATGTGCAGGGTAAAATCCAAGAACCTCCATCCACTGCTACTGCTGGCCAAAACAAAGTACAAGGGAGAGATCAAAGCAAAGCTGATGATCAGGGAATCCATTCATATAAGTCTGGTGGCCTACATCTCTGAATTGAGCACATCCAAAGAGATGTATGATAAACTGATCCTCATGTTCAAGGCCAACAATGCGAATCAAGTACTATTCTTCAAGAATCAATTGAAGAATCTGAAGAAAGGCACGGATGAGTCTGTTCAATCATACTTTCTGAAGCTGATTGAAATCAGGAACAATCTGCTGGCTATTGGGGAAACAATAGCTGATCGAGAGATGGTACTCACCGCACTTGGAGGGCTCTCATCTGAATGGCATGTGTTCAACACTACCATTCTAAATAATAATGTGATACCTGACTTTGACGAAGTACTATCAAGATGCGTTCAAGAAGAATCAAGAATGAAGGAGTATGGAAATGAAGGAAGTGCTTCATACGCTGCTCATTCTAGAAAGAAGAACTCTGGTGGCCCAAAGAACAAGGGAAAAGCAAGGGCCCAAGGAAAGAAGGGCAAGTGCTTCACTTGTCATAGGCTTGGTCACCACGCTAGAGAATGCCCTTTCAAGAAGGATTCTCCCGATGGTGATGATAACGACAACAACCGAAGGAATGGAAATCAAAGGAACACCAGATCCAAGGGAAAGAGGAAGGCTCCCTCCGGCGGAAATGATAAACCTTTCAAAAGGTCAAGAAACTCTAGGTATGAGAAATCACATGTTGTTGATAAAAGAAATGAATACATTCTTGTATCTGCCCTCTCTGTTGCATCTCCACCTGACACAATGGATGTCTGGTTGATAGATAGTGGTGCCTCAAGGCACATCACTTGGTTCAAGGAAGCACTCTCTGATATGGTTGAGAAGGATACTAATCTAGAAATTATCCTTGGAGATAATGCCACATATCCCGTGAAAGGGACAGGGACTATGAGCCTCCACTTGTCTCAAGGTTCCTCCACTTGCAGGATGTACTCTATGTACCAAATTTGAAGAAGAACCTTGTGTCTATATCGGCCATGGAAGACAAAGGTTTCAATGTGGCATTCACCTAGGCAGCAAACATGTAACAGTTATCGTGCTTATCTTGGACACAGACACATCAACAAAGTTGGAGGAAGTCCACTGGGAGCTATGACATGTGATACTATCTGACAGACTGAACTATGGCACCAAAGGTTTGGACACCTTCACTACAAAGCCCTTCCCGAAACAAGGAAGGTGGTGATAGGGATGCCCGAGTTTCCAAATAATCATGAAGGTGTATGTAAGGGTTGTCTCGAAGGAAAGCATACAAGGGGAACTTTCCCCTCAAGTGTCACAAAGACATCTGATGTCTTGTAATTGATCCATTCTAATCTATCTGGTATGCTGCCCGTGACATCCTTGGGAGGATGTTCATATTATATGACGTTCATAGATGACTTCTCTCGCAAAACCTGGATATACTTCTTAAAGAAGAAGGATGAGGCCATGTGTTCGAGACTCTGTTTCCTTGGGGAAAATATGACAGAAGAAGATCAAGATTTGAGAACTGATAGCCTTGCACCAGTACACAAACGAGTTAGGGACTTCACAGAAGTTGTCAAGAGGAAGACCACAACCTGATTGTTACTCTTTGAGTGCAAATGGCACCTAGTGGGAATTGTTAGAACAGACCATTGTGAGCCGCCCATGCCATGCACCACATCAAGGTTCACCGGTTTTCTTAACAAGCTACAACACTGCGAAAGACACAAACCGGGAGGCCTGATTTCTCCGTTTCTAGAACTGTAACTTCCCAGGAGGTTTTCCAGTGGAAGGAACCCTTGCTGCCTAAGATTAGAGTTTTTTGGATGTACCGTCTTTATCATGTGCCGAAAGAAAAGAGAAGCAAGTTGGATGCTTCTGGGAAGAAAGGAATGTTTGTGGGCTATAGTGAAACTTCGAAGGCCTATAGAGTCTGTGTGCCTGGTCAAAGGGAAGTGGAGATATGCCACGATGTCACCTTTGACGAAGATACTTCCCTGAGAAAAGTAGTCAATCTTCCGAGATGTGAGGAAGATCATGAAGCAAGGCCTGGAAATCAAGAGGAACCAAAGGATGAAACAATGCCTGATGTTGAAAGACCGATGGACCCAATTGATCCACCTCCTTCACTGGGAAAGAGACCATCATGGCTCAGGGACACTCTCGAGGATGCTGAGGGACATGCGGCCCCAAGGGGGACATTCCGTGAAAGCAAGAAGCCGAGTAGATACCAAGGGTATCTAGCAAGCATGAGTACTATTGTACAATCCGAGCCTGGATCCTTTGAGGAAGTCGTAAAGCATCAAGTCTGGAAGGATGCTATGCACGAAGAGTATGAATCCATAATGAAGAATGATGTCTGGGATGTGGTTCCAAGACCGAAGGACAAAGCAGTTGTCACCTCAAAATGCTCTACACAAGATCAAGCATGGATCTGATGGAAGTGCTGAAAAGTTCAAGGCAAGGTTCGTTGCCCATGGCTTCTCTCAAAAGGAAGGCATAGATTATGATGACACATTTGCACCTGTGGCCCGATATACCACCATTCGATCTATTATAGCCCTTGCTGCTACAACAAGGATGGAGCCTTCATTAGATGGATGTGAAGACCGCATTTCTGCATGGTGCGATAAAGGAAGAGGTATATGTGGAGCAACCTCTGGGGTTCAAAGTCCAGGATCGGGACACCCATGTCTGCAGGTTGAAGAAAGCCCTCTATGGGCTGAAGCAAGCACCTAGAGCTTGGTACGAGAGGATAGATAGCTCCTTGATGAAGCTAGGCTTCACTCGAAGTAATGTTGATCTGAACCTTTACTTCAAGGTTGTCAAAGGGAAGCCTCTCATTCTGGTGTTGTATGTAGATGACCTCTTCCTGACAGGTGCTGACCCTCTCATTCATCAGTGCAAGAGAGAGCTCGCTGCTGAGTTCGAGATGAAGGACCTAGGACTGATGCACTATTTCCTAGGCCTGGAGGTCTGGCAAAGACCTGGCGAGATTTTCCTTTCTCAAGGAAAATACATTGTGAAGCTTCTGGAAAGATTTAGTATGGTGGACTACAAGTCTGGGTCGACACCGATGGAGCTCAACTTCAAGAAGTTGAGTGGCAGCGCTGCTGGGCCCGTATTGACAAATCCTACTGAGTATTGTCAACTTGTAGGGGCCCTGATTTTCTTAGTGAACACCCATCCAGATATATGTTTTGCAGTGAACTCGTTGAGTCAACAAATGGTTGAGCCTCATTACCTTCACTGGGTTGGTGCCAGGAATCTTCTGAGATATCTTCGGGGCACGATAAACCATGGGCTGAGATACACAGCCGGGAGCGTGACACTCCTTGGATATACTAATGCCGATTGCGCTAGCAGTGTAGTGGATCGTAAGAGCACATCGAGATGTGTGCTTCAATCTTGGTTCTGCTTCGATCTCATGGATGAGCAAGAAGCAGAAGTCAGTGGCTTTGAGCACCGCAGAGGCCGAATACATTGCAGCGAGTATGGCCTGTTGTGAAGCAGTTTGGTTGCAAAATCTCTTTAGTGAGTTGTTCGGACATGTGCTAGATACCACCGTGATACTCTGTGATAACCAGAGTGGGATTCGCTTGTCCGAGAATCCATTGTTCCACGATCGATCCAAGCATATTGATATCAAGTACCACTTTATTTGGGATATGGTACAGCGAGGCGTCGTAAGGCTCAATCATATAGGAACTGATGAGCAGGTCGCGGATATTCTCACTAAGCCCCTGGGGAAGGTCAAGTTCCTGACCTTCCGTGAGAGTCTTGGTATCGTGGAACGACCCGATGATGTGGGTCCTGTTGGACGATGAACTCTGGGAGCTCTAGGGGGCTTTGGGGATAGCTTCTCGGAGCTATAAGCACTCACGGGGCTAGGCTTGCCAAACCTTGTGGTGCTTCTACCCCACCGTTATGATGTTTGAGTCGGTTCACCTCTCATTATCTATGCCCTATATGCATCCTACCCATTGAGTTCAGGGCTCATGAGAAGTACCTCTCATTTGGCCAATGAGGTGGGAAAAGCTAGAGACTAGTAGCAAAGACTGATGGACCCATCAGAGATTGCCGTACTCTCTAACTAGGATGGCATGGTCCAACCACTTGATCTGGGATCAAGTATAGTGAGGTTTCGGACCTCCAACTGACTTCGGGTCAGGTAAACCAACTTCGGGTTGGTATGAGACTCCTTGTGAGTCCGATAGAGGTTTCGGACCTCTGGGCTGAATCTATCAGCCGGGGAATGATGTCTTTGTGACTGAACCACTTCTGTTCTGAAATAAAGAGGCCAACATAGCAAGTTACGACGGGATGACACACGACGTTTGATTGCACAGGTGGATGGAGTTCTCCCTAGTTGAGAGGGAGTGTTAAAATTGGACAACTATGTCCAAACTCCAGGTTCTAATGCTCAGATGAAGATACCAATATTCTTATTGGGTTCCTCTTTCGAAGAGGTGTAAGATCGATCTAAAATTGATCTTAATCTGATGAGCAGAACATTTATTTTGAATTTATTTTTAATAATTTCAAATATGTGCAAGTCAGCCTTAAGGTTTTACACCCCCAGTAGATGTGTCACACATCCTCAGTAACACCCTCAGTGATTGGTATAAATAGAGTCAACATTGGAGGACTTTCTCACTCATCTCATCCTCACACATCATCTCCTCTTCTGATTTAGTACGAGCTCCTTGGAAGCAATTTCAGTTCACACGTAGGAAAGAAGGACGAATTTACTGCAGTTAGGGTTTGGACGAATTTACTGCAGCTAGGGTTTCCACGAAAGTTTGACCAGCGTTGACTTTGGTCAACGCATGGTCCAAAGAGGTTGAAAATTGGTGGAGACTTCAATTTTGGAAGGCCGTACATATTGGCATAAGAACTGAAGTCAAAAGGTTGACCAAAGACTTAGTTGCGTTGACTTTCTTGTTGTTGTCTTGCGTTGACTTTTCTAGGTTGACTTTGAGTTGACCGTGTGGCTATTTTGAGGGCCATTGTGACACATGCTGGGTTGGCTGACCAAGGAGACTTTGCTGGTTGAAGCATCCTATTGACCGCCGTAATGCACTACCACATTTTTCTGTTTCTGGTTTGTCTTCTGTAGATCCACTGGTATGTTCTATCAGCATTTTACTTGATTGTTTATGTGATTGTTGTAGTGAAAAGTAAAGTTGCATCAAGCATAGAACATCTACATAAATTTACAGAGAACTGTGCTAAGGGAAGAGGAAGCCCAAGTGGCTTCAGGATACCTTGAGAGAGGCCACATCTGTTGCTGGGCCTAAGAGGCCGATCAGAGAGAGCAAACCACCTGAGAGGTTTTGTAGCTATATGGCAATGGTTGCCAACATCATTGACTCTGAGCCTTCTAGCTATGAGGAGGCAGCTAGCCAGCAGATCTGGAGAGAGGCCATGCAGTAGGAGTATTCTTCTATCATGAAGAATGATGTTTGGGAGGTGGTGCCAAGGCCTGAGGGCAAATCTGTGGTTACTTCCAGATGGCTTTACAAGGTAAAGCATGCTGCAGATGGCAGCATTGAGAAATTCAAGGCAAGGTTTGTGGGTAGAGGGTTCTCCCAGGTAGAGTGGGTAGATTATGAGGAGACCTTCGCTCCCATGGCTCGATATACTTCGATCTGCTCCATCATATCGATAGCAGCAGAGATGGGTTGGAAGATCCACCAGATGGATGTGAAGACCGCATTTCTCAATGGCTTCATACAGGAGGAGGTGTACATTGAGCAACCACAGGGCTTTGAGGTGCATGGTAAGGAGTCCCATGTGTACAGACTGAAGAAGGCCCTTTATGGCCTGAAGCAAGCTCCTAGAGCTTGGTACTCTAGGATAGATACATACTTGCAAGAGATGGGTTTCACAAAGAGTGAGGCAAATCCGAACCTTTACTTTATTGTGATAGGTGAAGAGCCTCTCATTCTGGTGTTGTATGTGGATGACTTGGTCATTACGGGTGCAGAGAGACTCATTGAGCACTGCAAGAGAGATCTTGCGTCGGAGTTTGAGATGAAGGACATTGGCTTGATGCATTACTTTTTGGGTTTGGATGTGGTAGGAGGAGGGGCATTTCTTCCTGGGGTAGGAGAAGTATATTGTGGACATCCTTGGCAGATTCCACATGGAGGATTGTAGACCCATGTCGACACCGATGATCACCAACTGGAAGAAGCTTCATGCTTCAGACTCCGAGTTGGTGGATCCCACATTGTATAGACAGTTGATCGGTTCCTTGATGTATTTGGTCAACACCAGACCAGATATATGTTTTGCAGTCAACACGATGAGCCAGTTCATGTGTGAGCCCAGGAGGGTGCACTGGGTTGCTGCAAAACACATTTTGCAGTACTTGCAGGGGACAGTGGATTATGTTCTAGATTATAAGCAAGGAGATGGAGTGAGATTGGCAGGTTACACTGATTCTGATTGGGCAGGTTGTGCTTATGATAGGAAGAGCACTTCAGGGTTCTGTTTTGGGTTGGGTTCGGCAACGGTGTCGTGGTTCAGCTGAAAGCAGCAGTCAGTAGCATTGAGTTCAGTGGAAGCAGAGTACATGGCAGCCACTCTAGCTAGTTGTGAGGCCGTCTGGCTTCGCAAGATCGGCAAAGCATTGGAATAAACTCACGAAGAATCCAGTATTTCATGACAGGTCAAAGCATATCGGCATTAGATATCACTTCATTAGAGACTATGTTCAGAAGGGAGCTGTGAAGCTTGAGTATATTCCCACCGATGAGCAGGTTGCAGATATTCTTACCAAAGCCTTACCACGGGGCAAGCATGTTTACTTTAGAGACAAGATGGGTGTTGTGAGGAACACCTTCCTCAATAAGAGGGAGTATTGAAATTTCGTTACCAAAGGATGGGTGGTTCCCTAAGGCTTTGATCTTTGGCCTAGGGAAAAGTGTCCAAAAGAATTTAATTTTTCTCCTAAAGTGACTTTATAAAGTTATAAAGTCAAATCTAATTTAAAAGTGACTTTAAGTGATAAAGCTACAAAAGTCGAATTTTAAAGTGACTTTAATAAAGTCAATGTAAAATTAGAAAGTGAAAAGTGACTTTGGAAATAAATGACTAAGTGGGTCTTTATTAAAGTGAGGTGAATTAAAAAATAGAAAGTGAGATTTAAATGAGCATTTAATCTCAACCATAGATCTAAAGCTATCTCAGCCATTGGATTTAGGGATTCCCCAAAAGTCACTTAGAGTTTGGTTAAAGGAGGAAAAGGAGGGAAAAGGTCATTCATTCTTTCATGAGCAGATTGAGAGAGGAGGACAGAAAGCAAAGAAGAAATTTCTGAGCAGTAAGGAGAAGGAGGGCAACAGCTAAAGACTTCAGCAAATCCATACAGCAGCAAAGAGGCACGGTTCCGAAAGCAGAAATCCATATAGCAGGAATGGCACATTTTTCGAGGAAGGAGGCACAGTTTTCAAGAAATTCGTACAGCAACTTCAGCACAGTTTTCCAAGCAGATTCTAGGCACAAAAATTGAGGAGAGAGATTGCTCTTTGGTGGCACAATTTTCGAGGAAATCCGTACAACAGCCTCAGCACTATTTTCGAGGCAGAAGGAGGCACAAAAATCGAGGAGGAAGTGTTGTTGTGTATTTCATACAATCTGTACAACAGTACGGGCTGTACGGTCGTATAGCTAGGCACAAAAATCGAGAAAGGCAGTCAGCATTTAATGTTGTTTTAAATGCTGTAAAATTTTTGTTTTGTTAGTTTACTGTTCAACAAGTTTTTCAAGGCGGTGTATAAGCACAAAAATCGAGATAAGTACATTTGTTAAGTTGCTGGAATTTTTGCTGTAATTTTTGTCTCACTGTAAAAGTTTATCAGAAATAAGAAGAGCTTTCGAACTGGTTTTCCCCCAGAGTTGTAGAGGGTTTTTCCAAGGTCTAGTTGACCAAAAATCAGCGTGTCAAAATTCTGTGTGGGGCTAATTTATTTTCTGAGTTTTTATTTCTGCATTTCAACATTGTGAAATTTCCAGAATTAGTGTTTTCAGAAAATATTTATTTTTCCAGCTTGTTGAATGTATGGCCTATGGGAATGGGCATTTAACTATATGGGAGAAATAAGGAGAAATTGAAAACCAATGTTGGGTTATCAAATTTCTACATAAAGTGCATTAGTTTTCTTTGAATTGGTTAAGCATCTCGTGGGTTAATCTCTGGTTGAAGTTTGCGCTTGTATCTATTAGCATTTATCTTGTTTGAGATTGTTACCTCGATATTGTTAAGTACCCTTGCCATAAGAAGATTCACATAAGTACTTGAGTAACACAAATAATCTTAACTCGAGATAAATTTCACTCATCATCTGGCATAAGCGTTCTACGATCTAGCCTCCATTAATAATTTACCTCCTAGCATAAGCTAGGTTGATGACTCTTAGGGCAACCATTTTTTAACTAGCTTGAGAGATTCAACTCTTCCTAGCGGTTAACACAGTGACCTTGCAGTCGTCAAAACCACAGTCTATGCAGGCACTGGGTGAGGGGAACAAAGGGGGAGGCATTGTTAATCAGGCCACTGCCTGCTTCCCATTGACTTCTATTTCACAACTTACTTTGAAGATTGTTTCTCAAAACAGTTAGGGGAAAGGTTCCACTTAGATTAGGCATATAATTAAAATTAACCAAAATCACTACATCTCACATAGGTCCTAGGACTTGCACATCATATAGGTTACTCAATCATTCAAGTAGCGTGTGTCCATCCATTCACTTGGCTTCAATTTACGATAAGCAAGAATTGTGACTCCATTAAAGAACTGGTCTCATACTTTAAAATCCAATCTAATTAATAATCTTGCTCAAATTCAACCAAGTGGCTAGGCCACTCATCCGTGTCTCCCAAACAAGTTGATTCCCAACTTGTCTTCCTTCACCTCATTTCATAGGGACTACCCCCCATAATCTGTTGTCGGGACACAGCTAGAACGGAGTGTGCGAGGATCAAAGTGACAGCCCCCGTCCTGAACAGTTGTCGCGGTGCCTGTACAATCTGGGTAACAACATTTTTTGGTGTCGTTGTCGGGGATGAGTTTGCTTGCTGTCGGGGTTTACGACAACCTCCATAATATTATAATCTTTCATCCTTCATTCATTATCCCACCAACGCCACAACATTTTTTGGCACCCTTATTGCATCATTCTTCATATGTTCATTACCTTATCCCTTGTTCTCTCACTAATCTTCTCATCTTGTTCATTCTCACCATTAGCACCTGGACATTTAGGTTAGTTTCCTGTTTGGGTGGCAACTCCACTTATTGATCCATTCACAAGAACGTACTCTAGAAGGAATCTTGGTAGCCTAGTTAATCTCGCTCCCAATCCTAAAAAGGTTCTAAGAACCCGGTTAAACAAGTTACATTCTAGAGATCGTTTAAACTTTCTCGAACAGGAAGCTCTCCTTGATCTCCGTTTGCTTTTCATCAGTCCTCCAAATCAAGACATCATGGGTAACTTCTACGGGCCTTGCAACTTCACCAACATCCAGGGGTATCCGCATGATTTTCCAAATGAGTTAACGATGAACAGACTATCTATCTTCGAGGGAAATAATGGTATCAACGCCCAAGAGCATATAAAGAAGTTTACCATTTTCCTCCAGAGATATGCTCATTCTACGGACTACAACCATGAAGATGTTAAGATGAAATTATTTGTTTTATCATTGGAAGCTAGTGCACTTGACGGGGTCCACGACAAGGTTGATAATGCCTTTGACTCTCTAAGAACCCTCCTTAATGCATTCAAAGACAAATATGGGGATAAGAAAGAGGGGAAATACTTGGTAAAAGATTTTTAACACCATCAAGAAAAAGGAAAATGAAATAGTGATAGAATTTAACGAGAGGTTCAACAAGTTACTGAAAGATATGACTCAGGATTACAAGCCTCCCGACAAGACAGTCTTGGAAACATATCTTGAGGCCTACCATGTAGAAGTTTAGTATGAAATAAGACGTGCCACCCTGTCACTCTAGCTGTTGCCCAAAGCACCGCTAAAGAATTGGAAAATGTTAAGAAAGAGTTAGGAAAGTCAGAGATCCCTAGCTATGAAAGAGGTCCAAAGAAAACTAAAGAAGAGTCAGAAACAGTAAAAGAGTTGACTCGATTGATTAAAGAGATGAAAATTGGGCATGCCAAAGAAATAAGCGACATGCAGAATCAGTTGATAGGAATAGAAAGAAGCCAAATGTCGATTATGCCTCCCGGGAACAATAATAATAACAAGGGAAAAATTAACAATCAATGGCCAAGAAGGAATTCCTTAAATGATCAAAGGCCTCCTACACCACTTGAGTCAGGAACAATAATAATAACAAGGGCAAAATTAACTATCAATGGCCAAGAAGGAATTCCTTAAATGATCAAAGGCCTCCTACACCACTTGAGTCTGCTAACATGGTTGATGAATCTATCCCCTTCTGCAAACCTTGTGACAGTGTTCATGAAGAAAGCACATGTGTCTTTGCTAGAAGTATCTTAGAGAAAGGTAGAAATCAACAAAATAATAATACGAGTCAAGACAATCTAATAAAAGTTGATGTACTAATATGATTTCTTCAGCCTTCGCAATAAATACCTTCAATCAAGAAAAGGACCCCATTACTCAGACATATGGTGAAAAACCATATCAAGAACAAGTTCTAGAGCTTGCAAAGAATAGGGGTTATACATATCAAAACAAAGGTAAAGGTCAAAATCAAAATAAACAAGTTCCCATCGAAAGATACAAATCTGGTTTGAATGTGGATTGGACCACATGGATAAATAACATTAAGATGTTTGTACCAATGCTTGAACTTTTAAAGATTCCATCTCAGAGAGAATCTTTCTTCAGGGCTTTCGGTATGGCTCAGCGGGTCAATGTCGATAAATCTAAAGACGAAGAGATTAAGTTAAAAGATATTAATTGTTATATGACTAATGAGGATTATCAGTCGTTCTTTCTTACTTTGGACATAAATGACAGATTACTCCACAATTGCATGCTAGATTCTGGTGCATCTACGAATGTTATGACCAAGAAGGTCATGGAGCAATTAAACTTAAGAATTTTTGGACCATATCATAACATTTGTTCAATGGACTCTAGAAAGGTGTTCAATGGACTCTAGAAAGGTTGAAGTCCTTGGTGTAGTTAAGGATTTACAAATTGCCTTAGCCGATTATCCTTACAGAATTATTACCATGGATATAGCAATCATTATGTGTCGGATGTGTGGGAAATGCTTCTCTCCAGAAAGTTTGCAGTTGATTTAGGTGGATACATTTAGATGGACTTATCTTATGCCACTATCCCCACAGCAACAGGTGGAATGGTCAGATTATACAGAAAGGTAGAAAGAAGGTACCACGTGGAAGTTCCAAAGAAGTTGGAAAATGGTGAACAAGTTGTGCCACAAGAGCATGCACCTCATTTTGAATCAAAGATATGCCATTTTTTCCACCACCCATCCCCTTCGCCAAGCAGAAAAAGAGGAACATTTCAGTATGATGCAGATATACAGCGCAGTGATGAGCAATTACACTAACCAAAAAGAATGAAGTATCAACAAGGGACATTTGAGAAGCAGCCAAGTGATCTACCAGTCAGCAAACAAATGCCCAATATTGTTCCTCATCGATGACATCTGATGCCATAGGGCAACGTTTTGTATAGTATCTCTAACCCTATTCCCTTTTCTTTCATGTCTTTCGATAGTTTTACTTCTCGCATTTATATTATGTCATTTATATTTCTATTTATTAGAGTATATTTTTATATTTCAACGATATTTTCTATATATGCATGATGATTTTGACGTTGAATGGATATACATTTGATGGACTTTTGTTTTCTTGGATGCAGGATTCTAGGGTTCTCATGTTACTTCATGGAAGCAACGTGTCCCTATATGGAGCTAGATGTTGCACTCAAATTGTTAAAGTTCGAAGAAAACGAAAGTATCAAATTTTTCAACAAGGATTGGATCACCTATCAACAGTCCATGTATCACGGTCAGCCCATTCTGCAAGTTATATGATGTAAATGATCCTAGCAAGACCTTGAGTATATGTAACAAGTTAGGTAAGCTTATGATTTTGGCAACAAATTTCATTCTAGGAGGTTTTTTAACCTCACTGATTATCTATGTTTCTAAACACAACTAATCAGACAAGCTTTTTCCCTCTAGCTTAAACCCACAAAACTAGGGTGAAATTTATTATCGAAATTTTACTTGACTCCTAGTGTTTTAGTCAAATCTAAGGTAAAAGTGATTTGGGAATAATTTAAGCTAGTTGGCTTAATTATTTTATTACAAATAACTTGGTCTACTAGATCATATTGTGTCGCAGATGGGTTATGTGTCTTGATGGTCTAAGCCAAATGTGTATTCACCCTTTGAGGGTTGTAAATGTGAAATCTTATGTATTAGAGGCTGGAAAAATATTAAATCCTCTCGTGTAAATTAATTAATTTTTTTGGCAAAATAAAATTAAATCCTAAGCCAAAAAATTAATTAATTAGAGTCAAGTTAAGTTGTCTTAGGAAAATTAATTCTCCAAGTGGAAAAATTCGTGGGTCTTAAAGAAATCAATTTTTAAAGGTCCTCCGCCAAAGGAACATTATATATTTCAAGAAAATTTGGACCCTTGGACCTTGGTGGTTAAGTCAAAGTCAATTTTTTTGAGGAAATTAGCTCAAAATAATTAATTTTGAGCTAATAAAAATGGAATTAAATGATCAATTCGAAAATTCCTCAAAAATAAAAATCAAGGACCAAGATTAAAAAATCTTGAAGTGTTCATCGACGGCCAAGATTATTTTGACAATGATCAAAGAAACTGGTCGTTATTTTTCCACTTGGAGGATTTATCTATAAATTAGAGAGTCAATTGAGTCTCTAGTCATCTTGATCTCTAGCTAGAATATTGTTGCTGAAGCATTTGAGTAAACTATTGTCCCGCTGGGAACTATTTTTCTGCCATAATAAAATACTTTGGGGTGCAACTCAAGGTGTACTTGTTCATTGATTTGTGGTATGTACTTACTACGGGCATCCTAGGTTATGCTTATATGTGATTATTTTGAGATAAAACATATTGATTACAGGTACTTCAGTCCTTGGTTTCCAAGTTCCCAAACTATGGACAAAGATCATTTTGCTTGGATCCTAAGTTTCTACATGGTGGCTTAAATCTTCACTAAGGCTGTAGTGTGCATGGATTTTCCAGAACATTTTTAGACATTCATCAAAGGAAAAAATATTATAAAAATTATTACTCAAAAATTCATTTAAAAACCTTGTATAATTTGTAAAATAATTTTGTAAATTTAAATTGTAAATTATTTTTTCTAACTTGGCTTGGGGTTTTTTAAGATTTTTGTATATATTTGGGGTTTAAGTGTTGTATTTTTCAATTTTGCAGGTTGGAATCTAGATCAAGGGATCAAATCAAAGAAGCGCTAGATATAGGCCCTTGAGGGTAAATATCTAGTCTCTAGAGAATTTTGCAGTGCTACCCACTAAAAATTTTGCAACAAAATTCAAATCCGAACCCTATCGGGCCCTGATCCGACCTCTCCAAGGCCAGATTCAGCCCTCTGACCCCCTCTGTCACCTTTTCTCAACCTTTTAGGGCAGTTCGTAGCCTTTAGAGGCCTTGGCCTCCCTTTCCTATCCCAGTGTTAGGGCTTTAGGGCCTTAAAAGGCCTAACCGTGGGCCTTAGGCTACACGGCTGCCCTCCTTTGACCCTAGTGGCTTTCCTTTAGGCAGGTTATGGCTTTTTAGGCCTTGATTTGCCTCAAAACCCCCAGCGTCAAGCCCTTGAGCCTCTTCCTCCTCCAGCGATGTCCTTTTTCGACTTTTTCTCACCTTCTTCACCCCTAATCTACCTTTCTAGGTATCTCCTCCCTCAACGTTGGCCTTCCTTGGCCTAGCGTTGGCTTTTCTTGGCTTCTTTTGCCCTAATTTGCCCTAAAACCCTCATCTGATTTTTCAGCACTAATTCCTTGGTTTTGCAGGTTTTTTGGTCCCTAAAATCTCGATTTTCAACCCTCATCTGATTTTTCAGCACAAATTCCTTGGTGGTTTTGCAGGTTTTTTGGTCCCTAAAATCTCGATTTTTAGGTGGCTTCTTCATCCAAAAATTTTGGGCCATTTGGGCAAGTGCATCTACAAGGCTCTAGGTCTAGGGTTTGACCTCTAAACCCTTGTTTTCTCTCTGTTTTAGTACAACAGTTAAATCAGTGAGAATTAGGCCCTAAGATCACATATAAATAAAATTGTTTAAAATTACAAAATATTGATCTTCCTAATTTTTGGCCAGTCGGGCACACCTTAGATCTAGCCTAGATCTAATTTTTATGCTTGTTGGAATTTACTACATTACTAAAAGTTTCAGATCTAAAATTTATGAAGTATACACTTAAAGAGGGTCAAAAAACTTAAAATTTTCAGTTTCAGTGAAATTTTCTTATTTTTGGGTGTTTTGGGCATTGTCTTTAGCATTAATAGCCTGTTGATCTGTGGTCTTACTGCTGTAATAAATATATCAGATCTGGAATATCTCTGAAAAATACATCTTAAAGGGGCTAATACATTTGATTTTCAAGTTTGTCAAGTTATTTGGTAGTTGGGTTAATTCTTGTGACATTGGGCAAGCATATGCACATTGAAATTGATATTTACTTGCTGTTGTTATAACACTAATGAGTGCTGAAATTTTCTGAAGTACCACTGTTGATTTGATTATTGAGATCTAACATTTGTGTGTCTTGCTCTAAGTTTGCAAAATTTTCTGAATTTGGCACCTAAAGCACTCATACATTTAAGCTCTAGATCTCTAACCTTGTGATTGTTATAAGTTATACTAATACTTGAAATCTAATTGGCTTCATTGTGTTTGATATCTAATCAAATCATTGCTCTAGGTCTTTGACATCTGGGTTGATCATATTAAACACTTGGTATCTAAGTCTTCTATTGGTTAGCTCAAAAGTGGTGTTTGGTTTATCCTAAGTGATATTGAATATTGTTGAAATATTGGCATTTTACATCTTGTGGATAATCATTAATGGATAAAGTGCTTTAGTTTTCTTTGAATTGGTTAAGCATCGCGTGGGTTAATATCTGGTTGAAGAGTGCGCTTGTATCTATTAAAATTTATCTTGTTTAAGGTTGTTATCTCGATATTGTTAAGTGCCCTTGCCATAAGAATATTCACATTAAGTAGTTAAGTAACACAAACAATCTTAACTCAAGATCAATTTCACTCATCATCATACATTGGCATTCTAGGATCTAGCCTGCATTAATAATTTACCTCCTAGCATAAGCTAGGTTGATAGACTCTTAGGGCAACCCTTTTCAAACTAGCTTGAGAGATTCAACTCTTCCTAGTGGTCAACACAGTGACCTTGCAGTCGTTAGAGCCACAGTCTCTGCAGCGCCGAAAACACTGGGTGAAAGGAACATATGGGGAGGTATCGTTAATCGAGCCACTGCCTGCTTCTCATTGGCTTTCATTTCACAACTTACTTTGAGGATTATTTCTCAAAACAGTTAGGGAAAAGGTTCCACTTAGATTAGGCATATAATTAAAATTAACCATGATCGTACCATCTCACATAGTTCCTAGGACTTGCACATCATATAGGTTAGTCAATCATTCAAGCAGTGAGTGTCCATCCGATCACTAGGTTTCAATTTACGATAAGCAAGAATTGTGACTCCATTAAGGCACTGGCCTCATACTTGAAAATCCAATATAATTAATAATCTTGCTCAAATTCAACCAACTGGCTAGGCCACTCATCCATGTCTCCAAAACAAGTTGATTCTCAACTTGTTGAAAAGTGTAACTAGGATCAGTCTTCATACTGATTATGAAATTATGTATTAATGTAAAGAAGAAGACAGATAATAAAAATGTATTTTGTTGTGCTTGCTTCATGGGTTTCATGAGCAAGATTTTTATTATAGGTCAATAGACTTCTTCTTGATGTCTATTAGGGTTGTCTTCTAGGTATAAGTATAATTAAGTGTCATATATATGAAGTATCTAGTCTAGAGAAAATGCTCCAATACCTTGCCATAGTAACAGTGAAAGAATGGATTAAGTCAGCCCTCCAACAACGCTGGAAGATAAACTCAAATGTTATATTAAAGTCGAACTAATGCACAGTGAGGAAGTTGGTTGTATGGTCGGCCAAAAAGTCAGGTTTTGTGCCCTATATATACCCTAAACCTGCGGCCTATTTGACACGGAAAACTGCGGATCACTCTGAAAAGTCTGCAAATTTCAGGAAGATTTGAAGTGCAGATTCAAGGACAGAGAATTGCGGATATCAGCTAAGTTTATACAGCGTGATAAAGTGTGGTCTAAGTGTGGGTTAAAGGACAAGAAAAGGTGTGGTCTTATCTAAATATTTGACAGTGAATATTTCTGAGATGAAGTGCAGAAAAGGGACAAGATCAATTGCGGACTTCGGGACAGAAGTCAATTCTGGTTTAAGTATAAAATAAGGTTCGTATATCACAGTGTGTTATCACAGCAAGGAAGAGACTTCCGCTCGAGAAAGTAATGAAGGTAAATCAATGATTTACCTTCCTGTTCTATAGTGCCTAAACGGAAGTAATACTCCTCAATTGAAGAAACTTTAGTGGTATCCAAAGTAAATGGTTTCAAGCAATCTTGTCTAAGAGAAGTCTGTGGAAAGAAGAATGCTATGCAAGATACAAATACATTCTAGAAGATAAGACCTAGAGACCGAGTTCTTGTATTGGTGCAGCACAGTGCATGTTGGTGCAAAAAAGAAGCGTCGGCATTAAAGGTCAACAAAGAAGCAGTGGCAAGGTCTTGGATGCATTAATAGGTTAAAGGTCTAAGTCTTGGTCATGGTACTTGTCATTTGAAGATCTATAAGAAGAATTCCTTAAGGGTTTTCCTCTTCAAGAGGGAGAGGTTTTGCCCTGGCTCGAGGAGCCTAACTTTGCGTCTTTTGTATTTTTGGTAATTGACTTGATGAAAGACTAAATAAGCTAACGAAGAGAAGACATAAGTTACTCAAGTAAGCACACAAGTAATTATCAAGTAGAGAATTTGAATTAATCATCAGCCGTACAAATTCTCAACACTTGTCTTCTTTCACTTCATTTCATTTGAACGGTTGTCGCGGTGCCTGTACAATCCGAGCGACAACAACCCCCAACTTCATGAAAAGACATCGATTCCTAGGAAAAAAACTATACCCTTATCTGTCTCTGACCAATTACGGAAGCAAGAAGACAAATTGTGATATTAAAATGAACAATGATTAGTATTAGACCTTCATTGTCCAGGGAGAAACATGACATAAAAGTTGTTAGGGTCTTATAAGTATAGGATTCATAATTTGGAATTGACTTATGATAGTCTTGTAAAATATGTAAATACCTTGCTTTCTGCAAGTTGTTTTCCCATATTTTGTAAAAAATAAAAAAATAGAAAATCAAAAAGAGGGTAAAAGTCCTAAAAAAAATATCAAAGAACTTAGAAAAAATATAGACCCCAAAAGAAAAAGAAATAAAACATGAAAGTGTGCGAGTCCAAATGCCACTACTTTTTACTTTTTGCTGATGATTATGGCAAAGTGTCAATAAATGCCATAATCCATGATAAGTTAAACTGTGTAAACTTGACTTGTCATGATTTCAATTTTATTGTTGTAGAATAGTGAATAAAGATTAATCAGACAGTTTAATCCTGACTAATCAGTAGATAGGTAGAGAATAAAGAGGAGCTCATCAGTTTAATTTGAGCCCTCGGATGAAATAAGGTAGAAGTAGATAGTTTTTATTGCTTTCAAAAGAATAAATGTTCAAGGTTGCTAGCTCAAATGCACTTGCAAAATGGAAGAAAAAAATGTTAGATTAAAGTTGGGTAGGTAGAAAGAAGTGGGAAGCATGTAAATATCCATCACCGGGCAAAAATAACTAATTTCCCATCCCTTATAGTTATTTTGCATTCTAGACTTTCAGTCAAAGGGGCTAAGATCATTTCTCTTACTTCTGTTGGGACCGGACCCAAGGCTCAATGACTGTTAGTTGAAATTGTTGAATTTCTATATTAATCCCTAATTATCATTATTTACCTTTCATTTCATCCATCACAGCTCAAAATCTTAAGTAAAGAAGTCTTCTTACTTAATGATACATGAAAGCCCATTTGATTAACTCCCTCCATCATACATAGCATAAAAACCCTCAAAAACATTATATCCTAACTAAAAGTGATGACATTATGAATGATAAAGCCTTGCTTTAAGTTTTCACTTTTCTTAGTTATATTAGTTTATTTTTGATGTATTACATTGTCCCTTGTCATATTAACTTATAATTTATCTATTAAATCCCTAAAAATGACCTTTTCCTATTTAATATAATTCCTTTTATTAATTATCCCCTAAACCCACTATTATAAGCTTTTATGCCAAAGTAATTATCCACATGCGGAAATAAAAAGCCCCAATTATAACCCCTTTGGCATGAAATTAGCAATATGTAAATATCCCGCCCCCCTATAGTTATTAAGCCCCCATGGTTTAATAAACTATATAATATAATACAAAAACAAATAAGTCTTCGAAAGTATAAAATGAATTTGAAAAATAAAAATACTTTCAAGCTTATTCTAAAGTTTAATTTAAACTAAACTTTAAAACCCCCGCAGCCTTTTGCAAGAGCTAATATCCATGTTAATTCCCGATTTTTTTAAACTAAGGTTTCAATTGATTTATAGTTTTACCTTTCCCGATGTATGAAACCTCACGTTTTATGTCATAAATAACCCATATTAAACCCTTTATGAATCTCGCCTCACGCGCCTCCCCAACCTTACATATAAGCCTTTGTTTTAAACGTATATCATGCCAAAACCCGCTTATATGTATAAACCCATCGAATCTATAAAATAAACTTTGGTTATAAAGAAAATCACCCAAAGGTTTTCTATTTCCATTCCGCTAGCGTTGAAGTCACTCGAGCCCCACCATGCTTTCCAACCGCACCTTCCCCTTTAATCACAGTCGTTCGCTTTGATTTCTCAGATCTAATGGCGGAAAAAGATTTTCGCGTTCGCAAACCAAACATTCGCCCAAATGCCAAATCTATGCAAAATGGGCAGTTTTCGTGAATCCACCTCTTGTGACATGTCGCAATTTCATTGCGTCGCGTTCATTTGACATAATACAACTTACAGCCTATAGCTTGCGCGAAAACAAATTCCTATTTTCGCATTCGAAAACACAAAACCACTTCCCGCCGATGATTAGACCCGCATTAAATATGTATTGCAATAAATTATATCCAAGATTAAAACCTTTGAATATATTGTTTACATACTTATTTGCATATTCCCGACTATTGAGCAAACTCCGCGTCACTGTGTTAAGATCTTCACCCAAATTCCCTGTTCAAATCCCGAAAAAGCCCATTTTCACCATAGATTTCTATTTTGAAGACCAGCAACGACTTTTTCGGATTCAGCTATTTGAACCAGAGCTCGAATTTGACTAGAAAAGTTGCAGAAGACCTTCCGTCCTTCAAAATACCTGCGGCCAAGGTATTTCTCATCAATTTTAACCTGCAATTTCTAAAGTTAAAACCATTTATAAGTGAAGCCAAACTTGAATTAGAGAATTCATCCATATAGTTTGCCCAAAAATGCTCAAAAACAGGGCAAACCCTCGCAATTTTTTTTCCAGAAATTGTTGTTCACGTAAAAGCCTTTTTAAAACCAAAATTCCTCAGTTAAAGATCCCTGAAAGATCAATTCCATAGCTAGAAAAGGTTTTAAAACCTGCAGATCTCCTCAAACACACTTTTACAGTTCAGATCATTCAGAAAACCTGTGTTTTCTGTCTTATACTAGTTTTTACCCATCCCAGATTCCTGAATTCAGCAATAAAGCATCCATTGCGACTATCTTTCCCTAGAAATTGCTGAATAAACTCTCTGATTTTCAAGAAATTGAACAATTGCAAACTGTTTGATCTTGCTCTAGTTGTAAAAAATGACTAAGAAACGAATGACACCCAAAGCTGGGGGGTCTAGGCCTGTGAAACCTAGAGGATCCAAACCTCCTAAGTCAGAAGCATCAAAAGCCATCAAATCCACTCCTGCACTCACTGCAAAAACCACTGTGTTTGTCAATCCCCTTCAGCCACCAGTACCTACTGAAGAAATCATCCCCTTGACTAATGTGGATTATAAAATTGCAGATCTTGTCGTAGAATTCAATCTAGTGGAAATTCAAAATTGGTGTTTTGATAAGTTCCTAGATAAAGATGACATGCCTATCTGGGAGACAAATTTACCTAAATATGTAGTCCCAGTAACACACCCTGGCTAGGACCTTGTGAGGTTATGTCAAAAACACTATGTACCAAATCAGAGAGCAATTGTGAATGCTGATAGGGAGATTCTATTTTCTATCACTGCAGAGTCTATAAATGAAATGTTACAACTACAGTTTGACCCTAAGACAGTCCCCCTATCCATTGAAGCATTAACTCAGTTATATTTGGGATTGGATTTCCCTAAGAGATTTATGATTTTCCAGAACTTTATGCCATCTCATGTGGACATTCCAAAGCTAAATCCTCCTTACTCCACTTCTAAATTTCCTGAAGGGTCCAGACATGTGATATCTATGCTTTCTTTCATACTAGGATACTTCACAGATGAATTCACTGATGAATCCATCCTTGGTTTTTTATCTACTTTATCTCCTGGTCAACCTCCTCCTCTGATTTTTTACTGTGCCAGATTTATAGCTAATAGTATCCACTATCAATTGACCAAATTGCCCACTGAAGGGGTATTCAGATACTCTTCCTACTTATTCCACTTGTTTTTGTTTTCACAAGCTGATCATTTTCCAATAACATTGCAAAAAATGGATGTAGAGGGTAAACCTCTATCCATTATCTATTAGACATCTTTGTTGAGAAAAGAAGAAAATGAGTTCAGTTATTCAGACTTTTCAGATTTGTTCATCCAACCAGCTATGAGTTTACTGTACAAGGCAGATCAGCCCAGGATAAATGAGGAAATAAAGAAAATCTTGTAGTTATCAAAACAGTGCAAGATGGGAGATTGGTATTTGTATAAACAACATACAGAATTGAGGATTTTTGGGTCCAATTTACTGCCTTACAAATTGCCCAAGCATTTGACTATCAGAGTCTTTGCATTAGAATATTTAAGGCGGGTTTTGAATTCTAATGCCATCAACTTCATGGCTTCCAAAAAGAAGATCCAATTCAAATTGAAAAATCAGATTGGTCCTTTCATTGTAAATAACAGAGAAGCTGATAAAGAGATAGCCAAAAGATTGTTAGAGCTAAAATTTCATAAAATCTTCCCTTGGAATTATGACCCTTAAGGTCTTCGCAACAGTATAAGGGTTAAATGTAAACTGCCTCCTTTCATACATGAACCCAAGCCTGATATTGAGAAATTTGCAAATCAGACAGTATGGCTAGAAAAAACTTTGATAGATACAATTGCTAGTGCACAGTCAACACAAAAGAAAAATACCACACTTGCCATGGTAGCTTCAAAACAGCCAGAATCTTCAAACAAAAAAAGCAGAGATGAGGGAGCTTACACAGCAGAGACTACTACAGAGACTAAATTTAAGCTCATCTACAACAAAAGGCAAAAGGCCCAAACTCACTACTGTAGAGAAAGAAAAAGTAATTGAAATTAAAGATATCATTGAACCAGAAGTAAACAATGATGAGACCACTGTGATAGTTAATGAGACTAACAGAGATTGAAAAGGAACAAGCAGCAGCCAAAGAAACAGATACACAGATGATTGAAAGACAGAAAAGTATGGAGGCTTCTTCCTCACAAACAGCTGAGGAAAAAGACCTAGACATCAAAAAAAGGTACAAACAAATTAAACAAAAGAATGAAGAAATAAAAAGTGAGATTTACTCTCAGTTTCTTAAACAGAAGCCAGGGAATCAGAATAGGTTACTTAGTGCCTTTGATTATACAACAAACAAGATGATCATGTCTTTTCTACAACCAACCACTCCAACTCCAAAAACAGTGGTTGATTACAAAAAGACAGAATTTGAAATAGATGCTAAAAGTATTCATGAACTTGACCAGATAGAATTTCATAGGCACAACTCATAAATGCTATATTCAACAGTTGTGACAAAGGCCATGAGTCTTACAAAATTGCAAAATACAGTTTTGAATTTGCAGGATCAAATGAAACTTGATAAGGCATCCCTTTATGCCAAAGATCTAAGGATTAAGTCCTTAGAAGACTTAGTGTTGCAAGTGGGAGTTGATCCTTCCGATATTCAAGCTGCTGAAATACTGATTAAAAAGAAAATTGAAGACATTGCTGCTTTGAGGAAACAGCTGAAGCTTCCTCAAAGTGAGCACCCTCAAGCTAAGGAAATTCTTCAAGAACAAACAGAAAAAGATGACATGATGCAGTTGATTGTCAAATTGACTGCTCAAATAAAGGACATGGAAACAAAATTAGATCAATTAGTAAAGGAAAAAGAAACAATGAAAGAAACTAATGTTCCAGTGGTCCCTACAGTTATACCTATAATCACTACAGCTGTGGCCTCCACTTTGGGAGAAAAATTGGCACCAAAAAAGTCATTGGCAATTGCAGTGCCAGTACAATCAGCCACCACATCAACTACAGATTCTTCAACCACACAGGTACAGCATACAGATGATGCAGGTCAGATAATAAAGGCTATGGAAGAAATGACATTGAAAACTAATGAAATTAATAGTTTGAAAAAGACAATTCAAATTCTTGTGGCTTCCAACAAAACTGCATTAATAAAATCTAAAGGACATGAGCAAAGGGCCAACAGACTGGAAGAACAGGTGAAGACTTTATTAAAGCAAGTAAATTTTACTGAACAAATTTCTTTTATAAGAAATTACCTATGGACCAATATAATTGATGTCATTCATCTTCAATGGCCATCAATTCAAATTATCTATGAGCAGAGAGATTTGCTTCTAGCAGCTCAAGTTGAAATACAAAGGACCAAAGAAGAATTAGCAGATAAACCAGCACAAGCCTTGAAGCTAATTACTTTCTTAAATAGTAAAAACAGAGCAGAGCTAGAGGAATTACAGGTACAGGATAGGACAAAGACAATATTGCAGATCAAGAAGGTTCTGACAAAGAGAAATCTAATGAACACTTTAAAGGAAAAATGTGATGCCATGATTCTTTCAATAACCAAGTTCTTAACAAAATACATTATGCTAAGACAAGCTGGTTATCCAAATATTCATGTCTTCAATGAGAAGTTGATGAACCAAAAAGAGTATGACAAGAAGATAAGGGATTATGCAAAAGAACAAGTCAACAAGCCACTGCCACAGGGCTCTCCCACAAGAAAGGTTATTCTTCAATGTATTGAAGACTTGTTTTTTCTTCAAAATGAGATCAAGCATCTTTTTATCTTTAAGCCTAATTTTGCCAAATACACAAGATGCTGATGAAAACTTAGGAAACTCAAAAATGTAAAAATACCAAATGCAGAACAATGGCAGGCTTTTACAGATTTAATGTAGCAGTGAAAGGGCAGGACAGTGAAGAAAACTACTTTAGAAACAGTCAACTGATTTTTTATTGTTGGCAGTTTTCTTTTTACAGCGGTAAAGGGGTGAAATCAACAGTCAAAATGTATCAGAGCTTAAAGGGGCAGCGTTAAAGTGTGTATCAGAAGAAAGAGTATAAGTGAAGGCAGCACAAACAAAGATATTTCCATAAGCAGCCAGTCAGCAGGACAGCTTGCCAATAAAGGCTCATTGATTAAATTAAGTTGTTCTATATATTTTGGATAAGAGGACAACTTGCTAGTTTGTTAAGCACTTGTCCCTCTTATTTTGTAAAGATATTTTGTATTTCCTAAAGATATTCCTACATCTCTCTAGGATATTTGTAAACAATATTTTGTATAAATACTTCTGCATTAGAGGTATTAAGTGTGGAATAAAATTGCTAAGATTACTATAGACTTTTTGTTGATACAGTGGAGGCTCTCATGTGTTGAATTCAAAGTAGCAAACTGGACAAAGCTTAAGTGGCATCATAATTTAGGATTCATGCGATAAGTTGAAGAGTGAAGTACATTTCTTCTTGTCACTATTTCTTTTTTGAGTTTCATGCAATTAATTATGTGTTTGATCTATCTTAATGAGTAACTAGGAATATTACTGCAGGACTAGCCTTTTGCTCCCTGTTTTTAACTAAGTTACCATTTAAATGTTTTCTACTGATTTCCGGTGTTAGGAATCCTTCATTGCTCCTACTCCCATTTGACCTCTGCCTCCTTCTTCCATTTTCCAGATCAAAGGATCCTTCATTGCCCTTTATCCCGATCATACCATTTCATCAAAAACCTTTCACCAAATCTCTAAGGGTTATCTACCTTGCCCTGAATACATTTGTACCCCTTTGGCCTTGCCTTCTAGTACTACTATCTAGACTTAGACTCCATAGCCCAATGGACAAGTAGATTTCTCCTTAGTTTAATCCTAAGTGATTTTTACCCACTAAAATCTTAAAACAAAACCAATTGAACTATCATAACTAGCCTAAAAACATAAATCAAAACAAAGATAAATCTTAAAGAGAGAGCCCTCTCTGAATTCTAAGAAGGCTAGATCTTAGGATTTGAAGTAGGTTTGGAGTTACCCCTAGTGTTCTTTGACTAAAAACTCAAATCCCACAACTTAAGAAATTACTAGGGTGATAACAAATGCAAGTGCCATAATTGATGTGAACGAACCTATCCCTATAGATTTTCATATAATTAATGTGGCCAAAGCTTGGCAGTTTGTATTTACACAGTTGTAGAGGAACTTGAGGAACTTTAAAGATTGTGGACGAGCATGGATTGTCTCCATAAGTGATTTGGACTTCCACGAAAGAAAAAGGCCAACTTGGATTTTTATGGAAGAAGTAGATACTAGAAAGACTTCAAGTTGGAGCCAAATCAAATATTCCAAGACCTTTTACAATATCTCATACTGACAAATTGCCTTCCCAATCATAAACCCTTGAAAAGTATTAAGAGGAAATATCAAAACCGGGACGGCAAACTCTATTGGCATACAAACCCCATAAAAATTAGCAGTGCATGGACATATTTTAAAACACAATGTTTCCTGCCATTCAAAGCGCAAAACAGTCAATAAAGAAAAAAACCTAGCTGGATATCCTTCGTCCAAATTTTTCCCAAAGATTGGCAAGCACACTAAGTGATTATTAATTATAACTCTTTCCACAATATTCTAACCCACGAAAACCAAAATCAACAAAGAAATTCCATCACCGAGGTAATGAAGTACAGAAACAGGACTTTGAAAACACAAAACCCTTGATCCCCCTGTCAAATTCCTATTAAATTCATTTTCTAAATTAAATTCTGAGAGGAAATATTCGATAGTCCAGCAAGGTCTCAAAGGACCTTAAAATGTAAGCATAAACATAAGTAAGGGATAGAGAGATACTTCATGTCCTTCGTGGCAAGTTAAAGAGCAGGCGGTGCATACGCCAGCATTGCCTGCAGGGATGCATGTAAGGCATGAGAAAACAGCCTGTCTGTTCATATACCCCTTTGGATACGTGCATTCTTTCCCCTCATCTCCTCCCAATACCAAATCGGCTTCCTGCACAGACGCACGTCATACAATAACCTTACTTCATTAAACCCTAGTTCAAAAAATGGGTTTCTTCCCCAAACTTCACAGTCCGAATTTCTGTCTAGAAATTTACCAATTCTTGGGCGTCCACGCTCTCTATGTACTCGTCAATGGTGAGTGTGTTCTCATTTTCATCCTCAAATATATCACCCATTTTGTTGAATAATATCTGCAACCGCCATGCAACAAAATGAGTGTCTCTGAATATTGTGTATGCGAGAACCAAAGTACCTTACAGTAAATGGCAAGACGGATAGAGATTTGTATTCAAACCGCCAAAGCAATGAGGCTTTCTACATACAGAATCCTGGCAACTTCACCGTGACTCTCCAACCAAACGAAATTGGATCTCTGCAAAAGTGCCTTCTGCTATGTGGGCTGAATTCTCTTCTCGCAGCAATACGCTTAAACACTTGGGGAATGTAGCGAACGCTTTAAATAAAGCTGGCAATCAAAGCAGCAAGATGCTCCAACTTCAAATGTTGTCTTTAAATGTGAGACATCCTGTTACAAATTTTTTTTTGTGAATGATGTTTTTTTCCAATTTAATTAATGGCATTTGTTTTCTACCGTGGACAACGGGCTCCGCGGCAGCATAGGGTAATGACTACACACTCCGTAAAAAAAGATAGATCAAACCGGCAAACGAACAGCACATTTTTTAAGTGATTTTTTAGAGTTTTTGGGTGGATATTTGGGAGTAGTTTTTAAATGAGTGTTTTGATTTTTGGGTCGATTTCTGGTTGAATTTGGCTAAAAATATTGGTTGTTAAATATTGGCACTTTGATTGTGAAGATTTCACATGTCAAAATTTCAATGAGTCTTTGTCAAAGTTAGACAAATTAAAGCGGAAAACTTTCTAAAAAATCTCACTTAATAATTACTCAAATGAAATATGTGAAATTAACCAATTTAATTATCAAAACAATTTAAAATGTGGAATTTTTTTTTATTTAAGTAATTAAATTTAGGGTTGGCATATAATTAAAATAGGCATTATGAATATTTTTTATTATTATTTTATTTTATTTTATGGTGAATTGTTAATTTGTTGGAATATTATAGGTGAAGTTCAATAATTAAACTTAGTGGTTGCCACAAGGGGTGGTCCCCTACTCATCATAGAATTTTTTTATGAGGATCTTATTTTTAAATGATCTTTCATATCACTTTTAATATTTCCTTTTACCATTTTCATTTAACTTAAAATAAATAAAAAACACAATGTATATCTGCAAATATTGAAGCTAATGCAATTAAACTTTGAAGAGATTAGGGTGAAAAACAACATGCAATTGCTAAAATAAACTTCCAAAGTTTCATTTTTAATTAGATTTATTTTTCAGAAAATCTAACATTTTAGTTTAACTTTCAATAAGATTGTGTTAAAATGATGTCTAACATGTGGATATTAGATATTGTCAATAAAGGTCTTCAAATTAAAGTAAAGGTCAGTTGAACTTACTGAAGAGAAGAGTCTGCTACTCATGAGGCTCAGTTAAAGGGAAGTTAAGATGAAGCCTTTCCTAGAGAAGAGTCTCATACTCATGGGGCTTAGTTAAAGGAGGAGCCTCATCTTGCAGGAATTCCATGGAGGAGGGAAAAGATTCCATGAAATTGAACATTCTGATCAAATTACAGGAAGCTTTTGTTAAAAAAATGTCTACCTTCCAGCCTTGTATAAATTATTCAAATATATTAAAATCTACTAGAACTTACCCGAGTTTAGGTGAAGTCTCAGCTTGAGGAAATTCTAGTACTCATAACTGGGACGTGATAGGGTTGGAACAATTTTTAATTTGAAGCATTGATCAAATATTTAACCAAATAGTGATAACAAAAAAATACTAATCAAGACTTTATTAAATTACGAGTATGCTTGTTCACTCACCAAATACATATTGATAGACTTGATGAAGAAAGTGGAATATAGCCTCTCACTGAGCTATAACTCACTCACATAAAGAAAACAACTATTTCTATAAACATCACCTTGAAACTCACACAATCCACTATGTCAATTGCCCTATTATCTTTAAATCTCTAGTTTAATGGGGAAATTAATTATTTATCGCTCCTAACACTATTTTAAAATAAAATGTATAACATAAAAAACTTACCCAGTTCTAAAGCCTCATCTAGGAATGTATAACATAAAAACATACCCGCTTCTGAAGCATCATGTAGGCTTACAAAATGTGACCAACGTAAATCCATTTTAACTTTGGATCCACCTTTCGCTGAGTGAAAAGAGGTTTGCGTCACAAGCTATTTGATATCTCTCTCTGCGCTTGGTAGATACTGAGTTAAGATAGATCTAGGTTGGTTTAATTTTACCCTTTAAATATGTTATGTTCCACATGAATACCATGGGTTCTCATACCATGTTTCAATACCATGGGTGAATACCATGAAATTATTTTTATTTTAATGTTATTATTTTTATTATTTTTATTTGATTTTAATCAAGTAAAAATGTTTTCACATAGTGTGATTTTTATTTTTAGGGATAAACAACACATTGTATTGCATTACAACCAACCTAGATCCATTTTAAATATGGAGCTATCAAGGGCCAAGAGGGATCAAATCTCTTGAGATGCAACCCTCTTTAGAGTGAAAGGAGATTGTATTTTATTGGTAAAAAGTGGAAAAACCGGTAAATGGGCGTCAAATTTAACCCCTACTTGCCACTATAACACCAAGAAGAGCTTGTAAGCTAAATATACTAGGAATTTATGACTTAGCAAGGGTAGAGACTCCATGATAGTGGGGGGCCTACTCCATGAGCTTTATCACAACAGGCCAAAGATGGCCCCCCATGGAATTTTAAATTAGGTGGAGGGGATAACATCTCATCCCACAAGGAGACATAATGTAAAAAAAGACTTGAACTTAAAACTTCTTATCCAATAAAGCAACTTTCAACCAAGTGAATTAATGCATAATACTAGGCACTATGAATATTATATATTGATTTAATGTGGTCAATTGGGTCTAGTTTGAGTGTTTGTGGGATGGAGTGTTATCCTTCCCACCCAAGTTCTATTTCTGTGAGTGACATGTTAAACTCCTAATAAGTACATTATTGTAATGGCTTTGAGCCATGTTATTGACTTGGCCTTATGCTCGAAAGAATCTAGAGTTTACCACAGGTAAGATCTTCAAAATGAAAAGAAGTACTTGAGATTTTTCTCATATTTTATAACCTAAAAAAAATATTAATTTAATCTCAACAACTTTTTTCACTATTCTTACAATGTGAAAATTTAAAATTATCAATTAAGCGAAACTAAATGTAGAAAAAAAAATATCCCCAATAAATTGCACTTTCTTCAACGTCTCCTTATAAAAGTGTTTTACTAGATTTGGGAAAATTTTACTTTTTGCATTGTTAAAATAGTGAAATCAAAATTGTTAAGACCAAGTCAAGTTGTGATATTCACAACCTCTATTTTAACTACTCTCTATGTGATTTAGGTTGGATTGGGCTAATTAAATCAATCGATTTACATGTGTTTTGAGTTGGATTTTATTATTCAAATTACAATGATACCTCGTTAGAAAAGGCACAATCTATTAGCTTGTTACTCAAGCTCACTCAACCTCCTTTAAAATGAATAAAGTCCACATTAGCCAACTCATAAATGTGATTACCCACTCATAAATGTGATTACCCTCTCTGCTACCTTTGGATGTGTGTTGCCAATAATCTATACATTATAATTCCTAAACAAAGATAGTTTAGCATTATTAACTTCAAAAAGTTTGTCAATTTTGAAGATGGCTCTAGGATGCAAGTTCTTAGGTTGATGGAAATAGTGTCCTTCCTAACTCCACTATTTGGATTTATACTCTAACTTTGTAGACTAAATTTCATTCATGGTTATTCTCGTATGTTTTTGTTATTATTGTGGATACACTTAATCTCAAACACTACACCACATCTAATAACAAATTTAAAGAGTCGTGATTTACCTTCAAACACCCCCTAATGTCCTTTTGATTTTCAAAGAGGGAAGGAAAGGAATTGTTAGAGTGGTTCTACCATTGTCGTGGCGACACTATATCTCCACCACTAGATCACATCAATAACAAATTTAAAGACTCGGTGAATTACTTTCAAACACCGGCACTAATGTCTTTTTGATTTTAAAGAGGAAAGAAAAGAGATTTTATAATGATAGAAGTTATTTCGCAACATTTTAATTATTATTGATATTATTACTAGTATAGATCTATTTTAATTACTGATTTACTAAAAACCAACTAAGAGGGATCGAATTTCATTATATGTACATTTTTTTTATTATAATACAAAATTTGAAAAAAAATTACATTTCAACATATTTAATCTCATTTAATGCTTGGTAAATACATGATTAAAATATATTTATAGTGGTAATTTTTCATTGTTTAAATCTCATTCTATGTAAATCTTTTTTTAGAATACAAAATCTGAAAAAATATTTGCATGTCAATAGTTTTAATTTCATTTAGTGCTTGGTAAATAAGTTATTAAGATAGATATATAGTGGTAATTTCTCATTATTTAAATTATATTTTTAAATATTTTATAGTTATTAATATTTTATGTTAAAAATTGAATGAGTTATAGTTAAGTAACTACATTGTTTTACTTTTAATTAATTTTCCCTTTCCAACATCGAAATATTTTACAAAGGTAAACATTAACACACACACATACACACATAAAAGTTCTATATTGATATATTTATAAGAGAAATAAAAGTTTTTTATATTAAAGTTATATATAAAAGTTTTTATTTATTTTAAAGTTATATAAAATTATATTATTTAATACAGATACCAAAATATTTTATTTATTACTGGAAAAGTGAAATTGAAATATCCACAAATCAAGTAGAATGAAAGTGAAATATCAACAAACATTATTAATTGTTGAGTTATTCTATTTTTAAATTTTTATTTCTATGGTTATTTAATTTTTGTTTTGGCCCACATTAGTGAAAATTATTTTTGTTATTTTTTTGAGGACATGACATACTGAGCTATTCTCACAAGCACATTAAATAGAATAAGCAGAACACTATTTTTATGGATAACGACAATGTAGAAAAATCACTATGTACAACATTTTCTATGCTAATAAAGGGAACTTTAGTGTAAACACATTTTATACACCAATAAGAAAACTTTACCACAAACACATTTTCTATGCCAATAAAGGGAACTTTCACATAGTCAACCACAATGTGCATAAATCATGATATACAACATTTTCTTTGCTAAAAAGGGGAACTTTGGTACAAACACATTTTATATGCCAATAAAAAAAACTTTATTATAAGCACATTTTCAATGCCAATAAAGAGAACTTTCATAAAAACACATTTTACAAAGAATTTTATTTGTTAAATCTCCTAATACCAACCTAGATTTATTTTTTCACAACAATTATTTATTTCCAACATTTTATTTAATTAACAAAATAAATCTTAAATTACCTAAAAATAAAATCATTGGAATTTAAACATCTAGAAATATATGTAGTGGAAATAAATCAGAGAGGTCAATTCACACATTGCAATAAAAATAATTCACCCACAACAATTCTCAATCTTTTATTAATATAGAAATCAAGGTTTCAACCCACCCCCACAGAGAATTTACAAAGAAAATTACAGTGAATGGAACCTGCAACTCCACCCCACTAGAATACTTTGGTCCAATGAAAATTGGTCAACTGAAAATCGACCTCTTTTGCAATTCGGCATGAAGAATATCATCCCACCTCTCACTAGAAAATCAACCTTTGCGCACTCACAACTCGGCCCTAGCAAATCAACCTCCCCAACAATTGCGCCTCCTTATCACTTCAACAATTCGGCCTCTCCAATTCCCAATAAATCGGCCTCCTAGAAACACCACAAAATTCTCCATGTATTCTTCTTCATTCTCCTCACTCAAACTGAGCCTCAATCTCTAGAGAATTCACTATCTCCTTATTGAGAAAACCGCTTTCCCAAATTTGTTGTAGTTTCCTCCCTCTCTTGTGTTATCGTGTCTTCACCTATTCACTAAATTTCTTTCATAATCTTCATTAAGCCCAAATCCCTGACCCTAATCTCCCTTCTAGAAGATATTGGAGACAATGGTTGAGATTATTTCCGAGCCACTTAAATAATTAAATTATTTATCCTTATAAAATGACTTAATAGTCCACAATAATTAATTTATTTTAATTATTGTACTTTTCCTAAGCTAGATATAGGAAATAAGGCATAAATTACTTACTCCACCAAGAAAATACCTAAAGATACAACAAATCATCTTCCACTTGCTAAGACACTAATCATATGTAGAAGACCTTCTCAAGCTACCACAAACTTCAACTCTCCCTCTTAGGAAGGAAGGGATTCTCCATCACCCTCAGCTTATCGCGATACTTCACAAATTTCCCTTTCGCTAGAGGCGTAGTGAGAATATTTGCCACCTGCTCCTCTGTGGAAATGTACTGTGATCTCACAACACCTCTTTGGACCTTGTCTTTGAGGAAGTGATATATGATCTCAATGTGCTTGGATTGATCATGAAGTACGAGATTATCAAATAGCTTAATGCAACTCTAAATATCACAGTGAATCATTGTTGGCCCCATCTCTAGATCAAATAGTGCTACAAGCATCTTGCGAAGCCATACTGCCTCACAGCTTGTGATACTCACCACCATGTATTCTACCTCTGTTGAACTAAGTTCCAATGATTGCTACTTCCTATTTTACCACGAGATCATAGTTGATCCCAACCTAAAGCACCATCCAAACGTGGATTTTGTGTGCATGACACTCCGTGAACAATCATAATTTGTGTACCCATGCAGTTCCACTCCTCCAACTCTGAAATATCTCAATCCAAAGTTTATCTTACATCACAAGAACCTCAGCATATGCTTCGTTGCCACCCAACGAACATGTCTCGGCTCTGCCATGAACTAGTTGAGCGTGTTCAGAGCAAAACCTAAATCCGGCTTAGTGTTGACCAAATACATCAAGGAAATTATCAACTACATGTACAATGTGGGGTTCACCAACTAGTCTTCATAATCACTTAGCTTCTTCAAGTTAGTGATCATTAGTGTACACATAGGCCTGTAATCCTCCATCCTAAACCTCCTCAAGATCTCGACTGAATACTTGTCCTATCCAAGGAAAATATCTCCTGGATGTTTCCACACCTCCAATCCCAAAATATAGTGGATAAAATCAATGCCCTTCATCTCGAACTCTAAAGCAAGATCCTCCTTGCACATCCCTATGAGCTTCTCTGATACTATTGAGAAGAGACCGTCAACATAAAGTATTAAGATGAACTACTCACCCTGAACAAGTACATAGTACAAGTTGAAGTCCTCCTCACTCTTTGTAAAGCCCAAATGAAGAAGATATCCATTAATCATAGTGTATCATGCACGTGGAGCCTACTTCAGCCCATAAAGGTCCTTCTTTGACCTGCATACATGAGACTGTCTCCCATGGACCTCAAAACCCTAAGGCTACTTAGTATACACCTCCTCCTCAATCGTCCCATTAAGGAAAGCATTCTTCACATCCAACTAATGTATCTTCCACTCCATCTTTGAAGCAATGGACATAACTATTATAATGGATGCACATTTGGCAACAAGTGTGAATGTATCTTCATAATCCACTCCCTCCATCTAAGAGAATCCTCTCACCACAAACCTCGCATTATACTTCTCGACACGGTTGATGACTCTCATCAATATGTATATTATGAGGGTCATACTGCCATCCTCTAGACTTAAAACTATATTTTTCTCGTATTTATTCACATTTTTGTTATATTGCGCTTAGTGAGAAGAGTAAAAGGTGTTTGTCATAGTATGTGGCCTAGTGTGGTTTAATTGCAGGAAAATGGAGCATTTTTTAGACACTTACGATGCAGGGGGCTCGAAGGAGACAACAAGGAGAGAGTCTAGGGGGTTTGTCCACCTCCTTAACTCCCCAAATTAGCTTGGGATCACAACATTCTCTCTCATCAATTTGAATCCATTGGTAGCCAAGCCACTACTAGTGCAAGTGAAGCTAAAGAAGGACAAGATCCACCATTTTCGAGATGAAGGAGACAATCACTCATATTTTAAAGGGAGTTGCTAGAAGATACCCTTTTGTATAAATAAATAAAAAAGGGGCTCATAAGGATTCAAATGTTTTGTTCAACTAGGTGTAGCTATTGAGCTTGAAGCTTGACATTGTTACTTTGAACTTTTTATGTGATGTATGAGACTTGCACTTTTTGAAAATGAGAAGGTGGATTTTAAGTTGCATCTAAGTTAGTTTCATAGGGTTGAGACCCTTGGGTTTGGGCCCAACATAGAGGATTCGGTCCATCTTTTTATATTTATGTTTCTTCTTAATTCCAAGCAGTTCATAGTTGCTTGCATTCCAATAGAGATTAATCTATAAAAACCTATGGTTGCAGCCTCTACATCACCTCTCTTGTGGGAGAATGAGTGGAAGGATTCACAACCACAATCCAAAAATATTTTTTTTTTATGATTTCTTGGAAATAGATTAGTGTTAGTTATCTTGTTTTACATTTGCTTTATGTAGCTTGGAAGTCAGTTTAGTGATTAGATCAGTGTTCTGGCATAAACTAAATGTTATTTAAATTCAAATCATCTTTTCCATCATAAGTTATCTCATTTTGTCAATGATAAATGGATGCATGCATGTGATTGATTTTAGGGATGTGTTGATCTGCAGGGAAGGGCACCTTTACCACTTCCATCTTGAGCTCCTTTATCTTATCTTTCCACCTTCAAATTTTGTCCCAAAACTTTGTTTCATAATTCATTTTTCCTATTATATTGTGAGCACTAATCCTAGTGCAATACAGACCTCTAAGAGGTCTTGAGCTTGGTTAGGCGCTCAACCCAACCTTCCTTCATTTGCTTAAACTTCCATCCACCTCTCCATACCCTCAAGACATCATTTTCAACTTCAAAATCCACTCAGAATCCCTCATGTAGCAATAAAGGACCTCCTGTAGCAACCACCTATAGCACCACTTTCCTTCATCATTTTTTATCCCCACTGCAACTTTGACTTAGTCAAGATGAATAATGACCCCGGCTGTGATTTGATGATTAGGGAAAGCTCCTAGGAGACTCCAACCATTCCTTTTCTTCACTAAAAAACAGAGTAGAATTAGTCTCTTTCATTACAAGTGTGATGCAAGTATGCTATTGATTTCAAGCAAGTGTGAACTGGGTAGATGATGCATGAAATTATGATTGGTAGTTTGATGAATTATGCAAGATAAAATAGTCTCCTTTCTACAAGTGTATTTGGTAGTCTGATGGATTTTGCAAGATAAAATAGATTTATTTCTGCAAGTAGATTAGGCTTTGTCATTTCATGAATTGATTAGTTAGCATTTACAAGTTGAGTCAATGACATTTCCACTTTCATAGCTAGAAGTAATTTCCAATTGTACCTTCATCAGTAAGCTTTCATTCTAATTTAGTAGGAGGAATGGTCTCTCAGCACTTTTGATCTAATTTCATGACTGAGGGTGGCATGAGTAGAATCCAATCCGTTGTGCATATAACACTATCACCTCTAAGTTTGTACAAACCCCAGGTTGATAATTTGATCTGAGGAGCCCTTGGGAGTTGCAACATTCTTGGTGCAATACGAGGGCTCACCACTTTTTTGCATCGCTGTCTAGGAGGTGTCTAAGTAGATGATTGTTTTTGCTTAAAATATTTTTTTCCACTTTTTGTTTTGCATTTAGTTTTGAAAAAAAGTGAAAAACAAGAAAAGCTTTCTTTCATGCCTCGTAGGAGTAGGGATAATCAAGGAAATTTTATACCAAAAGCTTTCTTTCATGCCTGTTTTGCATTTAGTTTTGAAAAAAGTGAAAAACAAGAAAAGCTTTCTTTCATGCCTCGTAGGAGTAGGGATAATCAAGGAAATTTTATACCAAAAACCCCCACACCCTCAACCAATCAACCTTCACTCTTCTCCGGTGACTGTGAAATTCCCTCTCTGACTACAGGGGATTTAGGAGACCCTCTAGGTGAGCAACCTAGAATTTTTTAAGAACCTACTAGGGAAGTATAAGAAGCTACTTCACCTACCCAAGCTATGGTTGAAAATAGAAACAATGTGATTTTTCCCATCAGAGAAAACAATGGAGAGTCTAGAATTAATAACATAAGCCATGCTTCCCTTCCACACTTCCATGGCCTAACCTTTAAGGATCCTGCCACCTTCATGTTTGAATCTGTTATTATTTGTAGCACCTATTACTATGCCTCTTATGAACAAAAGCTGAAGTTTTTCCCCTCTACCCTTAAAGATGCAACCTTGCGCTGGTTTATGAGTCTACCTGGGGGCAACATCACTTCTTGGGCTCAAATGCAACAGTCCTTCAATAACAAGTACAAGGATTATTGTAGGTCCAAATAAACCAAGGAAGAAATCTTTAGGATGACCCTGGGACTTAATGAGCCTTTAGAAGACTATGAGGAAATGTTTCAACTTAACTATAGGAGGGAAACTGTACCCTTGATCCTGAGTCACTCAAGCTAGTTCTTCTTCGAGGGATCAGGGAGGAAGTGTTGGAAACCCTCAAAATGTTATATGGAGGAGATATCTATCAATTTTCCTATGATGACATCAAAACTGTGTTCAAAATTCACTCTAAGGATGCTAGGAAGAAGGGCAGGGCTAGTCAAGGGTTGGTCAGTTCCTCTCCCTCCACAACATCCATAAAAAATGAGATAGGGAACATGTTGGTGGATTTAAAAAGTGAAATGTTGAATACCTTTACATTGCATATGGATACCATCCAAATCAATAGAAAACAAGAGGAAGTAGAGAGGGCTCTAGTTATTTTCTACCCTATATGCACTAGAAAACATCCTAGGAATGAATGCCCATTGAATGTCATAGAATTATTCTTATTCAATGAGGAAAACCATGCAACAGACAAATTCCCTTCCTTGTCAGGCCTAAAAGTTGTATACCAAGAGGTAAAAGGTGGGTAAGAGCAACTTTGCTTCATTAATCAAAGGAGGCCTCAAGGACCTCGACCATACCAACATGGCATGCAAGGTGCACCTTATTCTTATTACAATCCAAATTAGAATGCACCTTTTCAACCTTGGTACTCTTCTACTCATCCATCATGGTCCACACATCCTTCCTAGCCTTGTGATCCTCCTCCTCAACCTGTCAACCATCCTTTTCACCCATATCCTCCCCAACCTCCTCAATGGAGCAACCCATCACAAGGGTGGAGGCCTCAACTCAACCAACCTTTTGCTTTACTGCCTCCACCCCAACCTCAACCACATATCACTCATCCTACGCCACCTAAGAAACCTCAAATTCCTGCTCAAACCTATTTGAACCTGAACAAAAAGCAAGCACCAGAGGTCTACAATGGAGAGACATCTTATCTTGCTTATGTTGTGGAAATTCAGGAGATCAACCTTTGGTATGGGGGAGTGCTCCCAGATAACCATCCACTTGAAGGTTTGAAGAAGAGAAGGAAGAGAGTGCTCCTCAAGTAAATCCACCTACTTTTCCCGAAAGGTTGATCCACCCCATCCAACACACACCAGAAATGATTAAACTTCTGGGAGAATTAAACAATTTGTGTGTCAAGATACCCATTCTCCAGACTATCAAGGATGTACCCATCTATAATAAGCTTATCAAGGAGAAATGTTTCAAAAATCCTGGGAAAAAAAGGAGATACAACCCCACCATCAATGTTGTTAGACAATTATATGATCTTATGCTAGGGGGAGTGATCTTTCCAAAATACCTAGACCCTCGAAGCCTAGTAGTGGATGTGCACATTGATGGCATTATAGTCCCTAGTACTTTGATTGATCTTGGGGCTGCAATTAATGTGATGACTAGGGACACCATTCTAAATCTAAATCTCCAAGGGGCTTTGAGGAGGACCACCACAGTGTTGCAACTTGCAGACAAATCCACAATAACTTGTGAGGGAATTTTTGAGTATGTCATGGTCTCCATCGACTCTTTTGAGTATCCTACTTATTTCCTAGTTCTCCAGCCCAAAACCAAGTTGAATGGTTATCCTCTCATCTTAGGAAGACCATGGTTGGGCACTGCTGATGCCTATATTAGTTGTAGGGTCAGGAACATGACTATTAAGAACGGGGCCTTATAAAAAAAAATGGTAGTATACCCTCCTACTCAGCCTTCTATTGAACACTATTTACCCTTGTGGTTAAAATATGAGGAAGAGGATGAATTCTATCACATAAAACCCTACCCAATTTACACCCTAGATATTGTTATAGGAGGGGGGCAACCCGATGAACATGACCTCATTGACCATATCCTTCAGAACCAGCCTCATCCTACCATCCCACTTTATGAACTTGTGAAAGAATCTGAGAGTAGTCCTTAGACCGAGTTATGCTTGGTTGACTCAAGTCCTGAACATGTGAAAGTTGTAGAGTTTGGCCCATCCATAACCTTAAATATCCACCCCTCTCTCTCAGCCAAACAAGAAGAACAATTGTGCAATATACTGAGGGAAAAATTAGATGCTTTTGCTTGGGACTGTAAATAAATGAAAGGGGTGCATCCCTCGGTTCATACTAATCATATTTACATCAAAGAGGGATGCAAACATGTGCGCCAACCCCAGAGGAGAATGAACCTCGCTCTTAAGGACATTGTGAAGGAAGAATTACAGAAGCTACTAGGTGTAGGGTTCATATCCCCCATCTCAGATAATGAATGGGTGTCCCCTCTAGTTTTAGTCCCAAAGAAGAATGGGAAGTAGAGGATCTGTGTTGACCATAGAGAACTTAACAAGGCCACAAATAAATACCATTGTAGGAATTTATAGGGTAAGTTCCTTAGATCAAACACCAAATATCACCGCTCACAAATAGATCACAGATCATTACACCAATATTTGACACGGTTAAAACCATCGAAGAGGGAAACAGTCCTCGGTCTGAACCAATGCGGCCACTTCAAGAAATTTATTAATATGAAGAAAGAAAAATGACATAAGCTTCTCTCATAAAACGGTTACAAGACAAATGACCCTCCATGCTCTTTAAAAAGAGATCATGAACCAATCAGGTGTCAAGCCACTGATCAAGTGTCGGTAATACCAAGGAGAGAGTGAACTATCGGATCACTACATATCGTGACTGTCAGATAGTTACAAATGTACATAGTAAAAAAACACACTTTACCTAACTCTACGCTAGACCAAGTTATGCTTAACTATTTCCTATGTGTCGGAATATCCTAACAACCCCCCTTAAGAACAACTTGGGATAGTATTGAAGGATTTATAAAGGTGACACAATAGGAGACTATTTCCTATGTGTCGAAATATCCTAACATCCCCCCTTAAGAACAACTTGGGATAGGATTGAAGGATTTACAAAGCTGACACAATAGGAGAAGGAATGAGGCATTAGATCCTATCCCCCCTTAATGATAACTTTCCTGAACTCCAAGCATAGATCAAAGTTTGGTAAACTTCGCTTTTGTGAGAGCCTTTGTAAAGATATCAACAACTTGATCATTGATTGAACAATACTGCACTTCATGAACACGATCATGAATGATCTTTCTGATGAAGAGTATGTGTAGCTCAATGTGTTTCATGCGCTGATGATGAAATGGATATTTTCATAGTTGAATGGCACTCTGATTATCACACCAAAGTGTAGTTGGATGCTGCTAATGAAGGCCAAATTCAGTCAGGATCTAACGAAGCCATAGGGCTTCCTTGCTGGCTTCAACTGCACCACGATACTTTGCTTCTGCCGAAGAAAGAGAGATGGCACTTTATTTCTTACAAGACCATGTAATGGGTCCTAAACCAAGAGTGAATACATAGCCTGCAGTAGACTTTCGGTCATCAGGGTCACCAGCCCAACCAGAATCAGTGAAACCAATCTACAATGGAGATGCTCTTGCACTGTGACGAATCTCGAACTTAATTGTGCCTCGAATATATCGAAGTATTATTTTAGCTGCTTTCCAATGACTTTCATGAGGTTTTTCATGAACTGAGAAACAATACCAACGACAAAGAAAAGGCTAGGACAAGTATGGGTTAGATACAGAAGTTTACCAACAAGTTTACGGTATAAGGTAGCATCAACTTCAGGGGAAGTACAAGTGACTGAAAGCTTGACTCCAGGCTGAAAGAGATAAGGGGCTGGCTTACAATATTCCATGTGAAAGTGGCGTAGAAGATCACAGGCATACTTGGACTGAGAAAGGGTAATACCTTCTTTGGATTGCAACACTTGAAGACCAAGGAAATAATGTAAGTGTCCTAATTCTGTCATTTCAAACTTCTTTTTGAGGCTAGACTTCACATGGTTTATATGGTTGGGATCACTACCAGTAAGGATAATATCATCAACATAAAGGACAAGGATGATTAAGGACTTACCCACTTTCTTGGTGTAGATAGTGTTGTTGGAATGACATATAGAAAAGCCATTATCTAAGAGAAAGCTATCCATTTCGGTATACCAATCCTGAGGGGATTTTTTGAGACCATGAAGAGACTTCCTAAGGCGACAAACATGGTATCAGAGTTGTTTTGAGGGCCGCATCTGTTGTTGATCAAAATCCGAAGCCGGTTTGACTGCATACGACTACCGTTTTCCAGATCTACTGTTTCTGACCACTTGGGTCAAGAGAATTGGTCTGTCGTGTTTGGAGCATCTGATAAAGTGAGGAACCCCTTTCATTTCATGCGAAAAGGTTTCTGGTTGCCCAAGTTATGTCATTTTAGATCTGGAGGTATAAAGTATCTTTTTTTGCAGTTATATTTATTAATCTCTCTGTTTATTTATGTTTATAGTTTTTTTATCGGATATGTACCCTCTTATCTGTATATGCTCTTTAGTTTGCATTGTGTGCGATCTGGCAAATCAGAAACAAGAAGACAATATTTTTCTGCTATGTATGCTCTTTCCCCGCGACTTTGTTCGATCTCAGGAAATCAGAAATAGTGAGCAAAATAGTTAGTTGCCGGTAAGACTAATTGGAAATTTAACGTTCTGCCATAAGGCTTTTATTTTTTTTGTTTGCACGATTGTTTTTTTGCAGGAAAAAGCACGCAAACTGAAGAGCAAAAAAAAAACCATGCCTCCTTTCAAACAATTACAGAATCATTTTTCTAGCTCACTTGCTGTAAAGTTACTTTATGAGAATATAGGTCTTCGGTTCAAGTCTCTTTGTCAAGCTTCATTTTCTAAAAAACGTTTTGTTAAGTTACTTTTTCTTAAAAAACTTTTTGGCAAGTTCTTTTTTTTTAAAGAGGGTTTTATTAAAAAATCACATGTAAAATTAACATTGTAAAAGTGATTCTCACTTATTTATAAAAGTGGGTCACATAAAGTAGTATTTTTTTTTAGAAGTTAGCTTATCATATTAAGTTTGGAAAGGGGGTGGGGGGATTTTTTTTGTTTAAGTACAACCTCATCATCAACTTTCAACCTATCACATAACTACTCAACATCTACTACAACTTGTTTTAAAAAAGGCATAACTTCTTCATCCAGAAGCTGTTTTTAGAGCCGTTTTTTTTAACCGACCTAATTTTTCGAGATCTTTCCGTAGGAGTGTTGGATTGAAGGGTCTTGACCCAAGTTCGGTTTTAAGGTTTTCCAACAAACCCTTGTACTACTGGCCCTTTTGGAAATGGCTTGCTTACACAAGTCAAGGTCTCACCCGAAGTAGTATGGGAGGGTGTTGGAAGCAAGTTTCCACACCCTGAGAGAGAGAGAGAGTTAATTGAAGGGGGTCCCTTCTGATCTAACAGACCTGTGTCAGAGAATTATAATACAAAAACCCTTAACAGTGTATTGGTGGAATACCTTCAGCAAAGCTCATAAATCATTCAATAGTATGTTAACGGGAGCAAAACATCCAAACCTAACAAGATCTATGCATTCATCTTCTTATACAGTATCACATCCACATGTGCATCAATAATCATTAGTATGTAACAGATAGATATAAATAACATAGAGCACGGCCAATAATCATAACACATAACACTTCAGCTATCCCAAACAGTCTTCTCATTTATTAACATCTGGATCTAGCTTACAAACTCTATCTATTAGCCCGCACACATAGCCAGTGGGGTCCGCACACAATAGGACTCGGGGTTTCCACGCACACAGACAGCAGGAGCCCTTACCCTGACAATCGACACAACGGATCCACAAGTTCGTATCGAATCTTAGTTACTTCTTAGCCTTTTCTAGACTCGGTTTATCCATCTATTTATAGCATGCTAGCCTACGGTATCCTATGGTCTGCAAACCATGGTTTGCGGACCCTTGGTATACCCTTTGACCCATTACAATTCATTGAGGGTTTTTCCCCACCCCAAACCACATGCAGTAGACTAAATATTACAAAATATTACAAAACTGGACAAAATTGTGGTTAGGGAACCTCGTTCCAACAGTCCCCCAACACAATCTTGTGACTCATCCCGAGTCACAACGTCGGTAGGGTCTTCATCATGTCCTTGAGTTATTCAATCGTGGCAGTGAACGGAGTCAGAACACGAAGGCTCTGCACGGCGACAGTCTGCGTGATGTCCACCAGCTTCTGCGAAGTTGGTCCTTTCATTGCAGCGGTGACACTGTTTAAAGTCTGGTTCAAATGTCGCACCACCCCTTATAAGTCCTGAAACAACTTGAGAGATTCATCAGCCCAAGGTGTCATATGGTCGCTGAGTATTTGCTTCTTGCGCCGGAGCCCCACAATTTCATTGCGAAGGGCGTGGTTGGTGCGAAGACGAGCTAATCGCTGGGCGGGAACAAGGGTGGTCATCGTGGCTTCCATCTGTTCAAATTCTTGTTCCTTGTGGTACAACTCCTGATCAATTTGTCGGAGGAGAGGGTCGTGATGTACCTGGGACCATAGTTCCATAACAGTTTCAAACAGATTGATGCCTTGACTGATCTACATCGTAATAGTGGTCGGCTTCTGTAACCAATGTTTCTCGTTGGGCGCGCATTTCCGAAGGGGTATTAGGCTGGAGCTTGGCCTGCAATGATGCAATCTAAAGTTCGAAATCGGCCTTGAAAATTCGTACCTCAGTCTGAGACGCCTTCAAGGCAACGACCAATCCCTCGACCTTAGCTTGTGGCTCAACGGAGGCAGGAATTTGTAGAAATTATACAATATGCATATATATCTTGGATTCTCTTGATCTAACAATTATATGCCATTGTTAAATATAGAATCGCTTCTACAAATATTTTACGAAATTAAAAACAACACAATTTCCAATCACATGAAGCAAAGAAGAATAGATCAAAACCACAACACCAGATATTTCCGGGAAAATATTACTGCTCAAAATTCCTCTATCATATATTGTATTTTCCACAAGGAATCATGAAACAATCTCATACAAAACTCTAATCTAAGAGCTCTCAGTACAATATACAATCGTCTCACACTGCCATGCAAAAATTGGCAAGTTCCATAGCCAATTTACTGTCTCCAGATAGCTTGCCTTGCTCACGCAGTTCCTGATGAATTCAGTCCTTAATCACAATGAATTTCAGCCTTCCTCAACTGCGTTGAGTATCATGGGCATCCTGTGGTGTTATAACTACACTTGGGTAGCCTGGTAATATCACAACTGATAGTTATCTTCCCTTTCACCTAGAACTCAACTGGGTCTCCACTGGATCTGACATGCATGCAGTTAATAATAGTAAACACATTAGTTGCATGTGGGATCACTACATGTTAATTAATTAATATTTAATTCACTTGATCTCTCACTAGTGTATCTGCAGTTACAACTAGCACAACTAACTTTAACTCACTTAACTAAGTTAAACTGATTTACATCTTGCATTAACTAATACACCACTGCACTTCCAACTCTGTTACAACTAGAATCACTCTGTTACAACTAAGTCCACTTGCATGTCCCACCAACCAACCTTAGAACTCGAAATTCCTTCAGTTAACTGGTATTCCACATCAGTTAACTGAAATCAAGTGCTTCAAGGGAATAGATTATTATTTATTGTCTAATTATTATTAAGAGATAATAATAATCGACATGCATTCTATTTTTAGACATGCGATCTACGAACAGACTTCCCACACGCATTCCATAAATAGAACCCCATCCATAAATAGAATTTTCTCAACCATCTATAAATAGACTCCCGCTATAAATAGAATATGCTCACCATTCGAAAAATAGACATACACCTAAAAATAGCATGTGTGGGCGCTTAATTTTCACTAGGATCATGGATGTTGTTTCCGGATTCCAAAAATAGAACCCCATCCATAAATAGAATTTTCTCAACCATCTATAAATAGACTCCCGCTATAAATAGAATATGCTCACCATTCTAAAAATAGACATACACCTAAAAATAGCATGTGTGGGCCCCACCTAGTGTAGGTGCTTAATTTTCACTAGGATCAAGGATGTTGTTTCCGGATGCCAATTTCATTGTTTCTTGTTGCAACGTTCAACACTCCCTCTCAACAAGAAAGGAATGTCTTTGCATGCGACATGCAACTCCATGCATTCGCCCTGCAACCTTTGCATGTGCCATGCAACTCCATGCATGTGCCCTGGAACTATTGTATGCAACACTTATCTAGTGTTTCTCACACATGCAACACTTCTGAAAATGAATATCCTCCAAACAAATAAATCAGTATAATGCATATGTCATCAAATTCTTCTGACTTATGCTGGTACCAACTGCACATGTCTTATGGATCCACTGCACTGTTGACCTTTGCATCCATGCACTCTGCACTTGTTGCCAAATTTGATCCGCGCTCCAGTATCCGACATTGTCACTTTGATTTCATGTCCTCACGACATCTACCTGCATCAATCCAACTGATCCTACTACTGCTGCTCTGTGGGCTCCTCATAGCCATGTTCAATTCATGAGATCCACACCATCTCAATGAATCCTTCCCATAAATTTCCTGTTAGGATTATCCATGCATGTCGCCCCACCTCTCACCTGGTGCTATAGCTACATGCACTCCCTCTATACATCTAGCATGAAATTTCTTTGCATGAGTGGTTGCTCCCACTCCATGATCCTCATCTTGTGGCTACTCCACATCCTGAGGTTCACTCTTACCTGCATGCAAATCCTGCTCCCTCTAAAGGGTCAATTACATGGCTTTCTCACACTTCTCAATGGTAGGAAGCTCTGTAGAAATCACATCTACATCAAATCTATAGAGATTCTTAACTCGAATCCCAACCTTATTGGCTTGCCCTGTTTCTTTGTGTCACAGGAAAAATTTTCCTTCACTAAAGACAACATCATAGCCTCTATCCTCTAACATTGCGACTAAGACTAAATTTTTCTTCAAACCTGGAACATGCATAACATCTTTTAAATGAAAGAGTTACCTGACACCCTCTGAAAGGTAATGGTACCAATGCCAGTCGTACTGTATCGTCCATCGTCACCCAACTCAATATGCATCTGGAGATCTTTCTCCACCAAGTCATTGAAAAGTTTCTTATCTCCCGTCATGTGAAAGGAAGCACCACTATCCAAGTACCACCCCGATCCCAATGCATTAGACACCATGCATGCGATCAATGAGAATTCAAGCTCAAATTACGAGGCAAGAGCCTCACCAGCTGCAGCTCCAACAGCCATCTTGTTCTTCTTCTTATGTGGAAAATTTGTGGCAATATGTCCATACTCGTGACAGTGAAAACACTTCACTTTGGACATGTTGTGCTCCTTGCCATCTTCACCAGCCTCATATTTAGAATGTAATTTCTTCCCCTTCCCCTTCTTCGCCGTAGCAGCCAAAGCACAATCCTCTTCATCATCTTGCTTTGATGAAGAGCCATCTCTGGTGTTCTGCCTGAACTCCTCCTGCACTAGATCCGACCAGAGTCGTTCCCAATCCGGCAGTTTTTCCCGTCCGTTGACAGAGTCTTGATAACTGTGCCAACTCTTAGGAATTCCCAAGAGAGCCAAACTCACCAAATCATCATCTGAAACACTTACTCCTACACTCCCAAACTCATCCCTGCATTGGACAAACTTTGTTAATTACACTGGAATAATGTCGTTCTTTTCCATCTTGATCTTTCTGAGTTTATCCTTCAGCACAAATTTTCTATGGATGTTGCTACTTTGGAAAAGATCCGTCATAGCCTTCCACATGGCATATGGAGTGGCTTTCCCATGAATACTTGAGACAATGTGGTCTCGTACACCTTCCAACAGAATCCTCCTCGCCCTTGCTACTTTCTTTTTCCATACATCAAGTAATGCAACATCCGTCGAAGTGGGCTTAGGAACATCTTTGTCGATGAATTCCTTCAAGCCATTATCTTCAAGCACGAACTCCATCCAGTCCTTCCATGCAATTCAGTTCAAGTTTCCCTCGAGTGCATACTCTAACCGCAAACCATTGAAAGCCATTTCTATGTTTACTCAACTTTCACACCAAGAAATTCTTGCAGAAAATTCGAATTGTTTCCACCAACAAACTCAACTACTGCTTCAATACTGAAATCTTCTTTGCTCCGATACCATGTACAAGATTTAATACAATTATGTATGTATATCTTGGATTCTCTTGATCTAACAATTATGTGCCACTATTAAATATAGAATCACTTTTACAAATATTTTGTGAAATTAAAAACAACACAATTGCCAATCAAATGAAGCAAAGAAGAATAGATCAAAACCACAACACCAAATATTCTCGGGAAAAGCTTACTGCTCAAAACCCCTCTATCATATATTATTACATAAGGAACCTCATGAAACAATCTCATACAAAACTCTAATCCAAGAGTTCTCAGTACAATATACAATCGTCTCACACTGTCATACAAAAATTGGCAAGTTACTTAGCCAATTTAATGTGTCCAGAAAGCTTGCCTTGCTCACGTAGTTCCTGATGAATGCAATCCTTAATCACAAAGAATTTCAGCCTTCCTAAACTGCGCTAAGTATCATGGGCATCCTGTGGTGTTATAACTACACTCGAGTAGCCTTCTAATATCACAACTGATATTTATCTTCCTTTTCACCTAGAACTCAACTGGGTCTCCACTGGATTTGACATGCATGCAATTAATAATAGTAAAAACATCAGTTGCATGTGAGATCACTACATGTGAATTAATTAATATTTAATTCACTTGATCTCTCACTAGTGTATCTGCAGTTACAACTAGCACAACTAAATTTAACTCACTTAATTGAGTTAAATTGATTCACAACTAGCATTAACTAATGCACCACATCACTCCCAACTCCGTTACAACTAGAATCACTCTGTTACAACTAATTCCACTTGCATGTCCCACCAACTAACCTTAGAACTCGAAATTCCTTCAGTTAACTGGTTTTTCCACATCAGTTAACTGAAATCAAGTGCTTCAAGAGAATAAATTATTATTTATTGTCTAATTATTATTAAGAGATAATAATAACCGACATACATTCTATTTTTAGACATGCGATCTACGAACATAATTCACAATGCATTCCAAAAATAGAACCCCATCCATAAATAGAAATTTATTAACCATCTATAAATATACTCCTGCTATAAATAGAATATTCTCACCATTCTAAAAATAGACATACACCTAAAAATAACCTATGTGGGCCCCACCTAGTGTAGGTGTTTAATTTTCACTAGGATCAAGGATGTTGTTTCCGGATGCCAATTTCACTGTTTCTTGTTGCAACCTTCAACAAAATTACTTTTGGCATGTCTTCACAAAGCCGGTTGATCAACTTCTCTAAGGAAGCTTGTTGTGCGATGGTGGCGACGTGCGCGGCCTAGACCTGGGTGGCCTCAGCAGTTTGAGTCATAATAGTCTGCTCAACCTCGCTGAGGTGTTGTTGTGCGCGGATTTCTCGGTGCTGAAGTTCGATGGTGATGGCGGTAAATAAATCATGCTGTTGCGCAGCTGCCAATCGACCAACATCAAGGTCGATTGTCGAGCATGCCTAGACTTGAGTGCACAATTCGGCAGGTTCCATTATAAAAGAAGCATTGGGGAGAGGGCATATTCGGTTGTCCGTGATGGTCGTCAGGGGCTGTAATTGGGACCGGCTGGCCCACGTGAGTCTGCCTCTCTTGATCCAAGCTCGCTTGATTCTTCGTCGCTTGATCCATGCTTGCTTGATTCTGCCTCGCTTGATCTACGCTTGCTTGAAGGGTATCCGCTTTGAGCCGGAGTGCTTGTAGATTTGCTTGCAAGACTTATACAATAGCCTTGTGTTTTTCTTCTCAAGTAGTCCACTGATCGGAAGACGTAATGGTGACAACGTCAACAATCTAGTCAAGGTCATCCTCTGTCAAAGTAACCTTTGTGTTGGTGCCAATCTTACTGGCCTTACGCTTCTTCCTAGGCCCCTGAGGCAGCTCGCAGGTACGTTTAAGACTATGCAAGACTGCCGTACCTACGTCATCAATATCATTGTGTTGATCTGGCTAGGAGTCTGGTTCTTGCTACGCGGTAGTGATTTTGGGGGTCGTCGGCTGCGTGGAGGCAAGAATCAATGAATCCGTTGTTGGGTCAGGTGGAGTGGTAGCTTTTGACACTGTGTTGTGGCCAGATGCGCCTGCCACGTCTGGGTCGGTTGGCTGGGCTGCGACCTTCCACTCTAGCGGCCAAGTGGCAATTATCCGTTCAATCTCAACTTCGGTAGTCATATATGGAAGGTTATGCCAGGTGTGATCTTTACGGGTCCGGATGTGCACATTGTGCATGGTTACTTGAAATGCTGCGATATGCTTATATTTTCTGTAGACTGTTGGGGATAGGTGCGAATGAGAATCAATGGCCGCAGATATGGCCCCATCATAGAGTATCCAAAAGGACTTATTCTCCTCAACCCGTTTCGGGTCCTTTGATTCCCATAGGTTGGAAAACCTCGCCCCCTCGCACATGCCAGGCATCGCTTCTTCCGGAGTCTCCCATGCAACTAAGATGATTAGCAGTATCAACCAAGAGTAGTATAAAGCTTTTCCCTGATCCTGAGCTTCGCACACATTGTCGAGAAATTCTGCAACCAGGTACTGGGACCAATTAAAACAGACTCCCTTTCTGCATTGGCCGACGAGTTGAATTACATGGGAGGGGGCAGTCGTCGCTTGGCATTTTCGCATTAACTTGCAGGCGAGAAATAAGGTACCCATGCATGTCCCTCGATCGCTGACTGTATCAATCTGAAAGACCCGTTTGTTGCGTGAGACATGGTACCTTTTCCGGACATCTTCAGCAATATGGTGCTCGAATTTCTTGCTAGTACCTTCCCTAGGATCGGGTCCGTGCATAGGAAGGCCAACAATTTGGTGGATGAAAGTAGCATCAATCGGTATGCAGCCCTAGAGCCATAGGCATCCATCATGAACAAGTACTAGCAGCTGGCGAACAACGAGGCTGGTGATGTTGTATTGACCAAAGTGGGGGAGGCACAATAGGTTCAAGATGCCTGCTCCAACTAATCCCTTGACCCAAGTCAATGGCTCTACATTTAGTACATTGTCTTTGAGGACTTGTTCCAGGTAAAACTATGGAGCTAACGAAGGGAAGGAATCCAGGTTCCCCAGGTCGTGGTCATCGAATTTTATATGGGGGAGGTGGCCGAACATTCCTCCCAGCTAGGGCACTTCGTCTAGGACCAAATTCCGAAGGCAGGCACGAACGACATCAACATTGGGCATGCATGCTATTGTCCTATGTGGCCTAACATAAGGTGGTAACCAACCACGTTAGCGGAGTCACCTGCAGTCCTTCTTCCGTGAGAGCCATTGGGCGCTGGGATGTAGTAGGCGATTGCCCCTTAGGCGCTTTCTGAGGGGACCGCCTGATCAGAGGGGAAGTACGAGGCTTCCCACCAACCCACTTTTCCTGTTTTACTTTTTCTTTTCCATTCCATTTTTTCGGGGTAGAGACAGTCTCCTCTGGCTCAGGCGTTACCTCCAAGACCTCATAAGATCCAATTTCCTTTGAAGTTGTGGCAGGTAGAGGCTCATTAGGGTTTGTAGCGGTCATCCTGGCTCGGAAGATAAACTCGATTTTGCTACTGTCAGATGGCGTAGCTCGCTCAGTCATGTGGATGACAAGGAGATAGATGAGATGATATATATCGAAGTAGCCCCTTGAACATCAATTTAATCCCGTAAAACTAACAGTCCTCGTCTTATAGCCTTTGCGAGGGAAGAACGACTTGTTGGTCCTTAATTGTCTTTCATCATTACGGGAACGGTAAAAAATCCTCGAAAATTGCCACATTAATTGCCAATTATCCGCTTCGTCGAACAGTAGGTGCGGTTCTCCATGCTCTCGCTCCGTTTCAACGACTAGTTTTTTCCACCGCGCACAACACCTATGCTTGCATCGCACCCACCCAGACCTCCAATCCTTCGCACCATCCCTGTGCATCCATTGCTTTTGTCTAGGTGGTCGTGACCAGGTGTGCGCAGTATCCATTATACAACTACTCTGGCCGTATATTCATTTGATCAGCACCGAGGAGTCCCTATAGGGCTTCAACCGACTCCCATTAACATATCCCGACAGAGAATCACTGCGCAACATAGCCAATCTGACCACACCGCCATTGGTAATTTCCTTTACTACATACAGGCCTAACCAGTGCCGTTGGAACTTCCCCGGGTGTCTCGCAAACTGGCTATCGTATAGTAGTACTAATTCTTCATTCAAAAAGACCTTCTGCCGAATATGTCGATTATGCCAAGATTTTTCCCGCGCCTTCTAAACCTGTTGGTGGAATTGAGCAATGAACTTGTCTTCTTCCAGGGCCACCAGTTGTGCCAAGCGTTCCTCCATGATGTCTGGGTCTGCCATATTTGTGAAGGCTGAGATGCGCAAGCTGGGAATGATGTATTCCATAAGCATGATAGCCTCCTTCTCGTAGACCATTTGGAAGGGTGTCTTCCCTGTGAGCTTCTTACATGTAGTCCTATAGGCCCAGAGTACAGAGGGGATGTGCACATCCCTGTCGCTCTGTTGTGCGTTACAAACCTTGGTGAGCGCATGTTCCAAAATTTTAGTAAATGCTTCTACAGTCCCATTCACTTGTGGATGATATGGGGTACTCTTTGCATGGTGAATCTGGAATTCCTCAGTCAGAGCCTTAATAGTTTCATTAATGAAATGCGTACCTTTGTCACTCATCAGTATCTTTGGGCACCCAAACTTGGTCAGGATATTTTCAAAAATGAAGTGTGTCGCCGTGTCCGCAGTACAATCCTTGACAACCTTAGCTTCTGCGCACCTAGTAACGTAATCTATGGCAGTAATGATATACCGAGCACTGGTCTTCTTTCTTGGGGGATCAATGGGGCCTACAAAGTTGATGGCCCATTTGTCGGATGCCTATAGGGCCATCTGCGGTTGCAGGGGAATCTCATCCCGTCGTGAGGGCTTCCCGGTTCGTTGGCATGCGTCGCAGGCCCAATAATACGTATGAGCATCCGTGTGTAGTGTGGGTCACCAGAGCCCGAACCGTAATATCTTTTGTGTAGTAGCTTTACCCGCATAATGCCCCCCCCCCCCCCCCACGATTCCTCCATGGGCTTCAGCTAGGATAGCCGATCTTTCATGTTCAAGGACGTACCTTCACAACACCTCATCCACCCCCAGCTTGTAGAGTTGTCCTACAGTGATAGTGAAGTCGGTTGCGTGGGCGACCAGTTCCTTTTTATGTGGTATTGAATAGCCATCGGGGGCCTTACATGTGGTCAGGAGGTGGATGATATCGACAAAGTGCTCATCAATTACCTTAATAGAAAACAATTGCGCGTCAGGCAACCCGTTGTCCAAGTTAGTCGGCTCTTCCCCATTCTCGATCCTGGACAAATGATCGGGTCCGCCGTTAAACCTCCCTGTTTCACGATGATTTCAAAATCATATTCCTGAAATAGTAGCAGCCACTAACAGATTTCCCCTTCCCCCCCAACACAGGCTTATTAACTAGGTATTTCAAAGCCGAGTGATCTGTGAACATCTTGAAGTGCCCTCCGAGTAAATAATTCCTATACTTTTGTAGGGCAGATACCATTGCCAACCCCTCCCGCTCTATTGTATAATAGTTACATTCTGTGTTTGAAATCTTTATGCTAGCGAAGGCCACTGGGTGATCAATATCCCCTTCTCCAGGCTGCGCCAAGTGATCTAAAAATGTGAGAACTAATTATTTCTCATACAGAGATTGACTGTTGGGGCTTTTACTGGTTATTTCACCTTTCAAAGAAAAGGATGAAACCACAGGCTATCTGGCCCTCAAATAGACTCTGCCTAAAGAAATAAATAGTAAACACTCAATTATCTGGTTATGAAAGTATTTGCTGCTGGTTCAAAGTATTCATTAACCTTTAATAGATGTGTGCAAGCTTTTAGAAGTGTTTTGCAATGGAACAAATGTGTTTTGTTAAGTGTATTAGTCCTTTTGTGAATGGGAGGCTGATTTCAATTTAATGTTTAACACATGTAATTCTAAAAATAAGCAGCAAAATTGACACATAATATAACTCAGCATATGTTTAGGCAGTTCACCCCTCCTGGGCTACATCTGCCGGGTCCAAGGCCCCCAAATGGGCATGCCTTTGCTCTTATTATGCCCTTAAATTGGTTATACAAAGTGTATAAAGCCTAAACAGGCATAAAAAACTGCATAAATGAATTCAGAGTGCTGGAAACAGTAAGAAATGACAACAAATTCACCTCAAACAGATGAACATAGCCCAATACAGCTCTCCATTCCCAAAGCCCTGGTGGCTCCTCTAGCTAACCTGCTGATAAAACCCTTGAAAGAATGCCTTAATGGCTTTGTAACCTATTCCAGTAGCTTCAGAATGCTCCAATACCCCCAAAACAAAAAAAAACATTTGCTCAATTTGGACTTTCCTAGCCAAAGTTATCTCCAACTGAAGTTTTTGCCCAATGTTAAGCAAAAATCCCACTAAGTGTGGTTTAGTTGCAGATAGCTCCACTAATTTTGGCACTGGTGCCATTTTTGGGCGGACTCCTCCAAATTAGGCGGAACTGTTTCAATGGGCAATAAATGTTAGGCTTCAGCGGTCACATGCTAACTGCAACCGTCAGAGCATTAATCGTTAACTGTTTACTTTCCCGCCAGTTCTGATGTAGCCTTGGGTTTTGGAGTTTGGGTTTTATGGTAAAGGAATGGGGTTGGGCCCTTTACTTTTCCGCCCACCTTCACGTATTACCACGTGCCTTTAAACCTTCCATGTAACCTTTTAAAACATTACATATGCCACATTAAATCTTTGAACGTATGCATTTCCAGTTTCGAATTTTAATAACATGTGTGGTTTTAATAATTTAGATTTTAATAAGGTTTAATTTTTTTTTAATAATTAATTAAAACATATAATTAGTAATATAATATATGATTAATAAAAAACATATAAATATTAATAACTATATAATTTAATTAATTAATTAAACCTTAATAAAAAAATAAAATTATCCCAACACATAATATTAAAAAAATTTCCTTTCAAAATTGAAGGTTATTGGGCGATTTCAAAATGCAATATCTTCTCCAGACGGTAACGGATTTGAGTGCCGTTCACCGCTACATGATCGTTTTGACGAGATCTTTCTCGCCATTCTGGTTTGAACCAATTCCGAGCAAATAAATTTTTGAGCATTTTTCCAAGTAGGACATGATCACCTGATCACCAAGACAGCTCCCAAGGCGATCCATGATGCTTCTACGTGGACATGGAAGATCTTTTCCCAGTCGGGGAATATTTGGATAGGTGCAGTCACCATCTTTTCTTTTAGTAGCTCGAATCTTTTTTGGCATTCGTCATCCCAGAAGAACGACACATCATTTTTCAGCAACTTTTCCATCAGAGTGGTGATCAAAGCGTACCCCTATATGAATTTTCTGTAGTAACCTGTGTGACCGAGGATGGAGCGCAGCTGTTTTTCAGTGTTTGGAACTGCCAAGTTGATGATAATCGCGATCTTGTCTGGGTCAACCATCAGTCCCTGCTGACATACTACGTGTCCTAATAGAATCCCAAACGGGACACAAAAGATGAATTTCTTAATGTTCAGCAAAATTTGGTGTTTCCTGCAGGCGTCCAGCATCATGTGCAGATTCGACACATGGTTCTTTACTAATCCAAACATTGTTCAGTCATCAAAATAGACTTCTAGGAACTTGTGAATGAATTCTTTGAATACGGCTACAACAATGCGTGAAAAGATGGCAGGGGCATTCTTTAGGCCAAAGAGCATGGAAGTGTACTGAAATGAGCCCCACTCCGTCGCGAAAGTTGTCTTGCTGCGATATTCAGGTGCGATGCGTATTTGATGGTTCCTCGAAAACCCATCAGTAAATGAATAAGCTTCCTGACCCCCCAATTATCTAGGATTTCATTAGAGAATGGTGCGGGGAATGGATCATGTACACATGTGTCATTTAATTTGCGTAGGTCGACGCAGATCCTTATCTCTCCTTTAGTCTTATTTTCCTGGACCACCATGGGACTTACCCAATCTGATTGTTCTACTGGTTCAATGATACCCGTGGCCACCATTTTATCGATTTCCTCCTTGACTTTTTGTTTGTATTTCGGGTTCAGGCGATAGGGCCAATGTTTGACCAGTCTCACATCTAGCTTCAACGTAATCCTCATAACTCTGATGTCCCCTATGATCCCCTTAAGTTCAGAGAACTTGGTCGGGAATAGATCCTGATATTCAGTTAGGAACTCTGCGAACTTTCCCACCGTGCCATCATCCCAGTGATCCCCAATCTTGGCCATCTTGGGTTGCTATTCCGTGCCAATATTGATTTCCTTTAGTTTCAAAGGTTTGGTTACATCAACTGCTTGTAGCAACAGACCCACAATAGCCTGTTCTCCTTCTGACTCTTCGATCATTGTTAGGATGAATTATAAGCGCAAGTGTACGAAAAAAACTCAATTTAGTTGTGCATAACAAATAGCCCTAACATCAAAGATGGCTGCCAATTTCTTTATATCTGTAGTTAGTTGACCAAGATAAATGCTACAAAAACTAGATCTATGCAGTAAAAGACATTAAGCAGTAAATAAAAGTAAGATTTTCTCCATGCATCCAATAGACAAGACAATAATATTTTCAAAGAATTTTTGTATTTTTGACACCTGGGAAGGGAACATTGAAAAATGTTACCAGTCCCCCTCAATGGGATGGGTTTTTGTATGACCTCAAGACTTCAAATCTAAAATCTCTCTCTCTTGGTGGTGTAGAAAACCCAGACAAAAAATGGAACTCATAGGGAGTTCACAAGAAAAATGGTAGCAAAATATGACAATGATGGAGGATCAAAGTCAGACCAAAAGTATAGATCCATAGTGATCTTTAGGCAACAAAAGGTAGTGAGTGAATGGAAAAACCCTTCTATTTATAACAAAATATTGAGTTAGTCTAGATATTGGTGCATAATTAAAATATTATTAACCAAATCTAGATCCAATTTTTATGGAATATTTTATTATATTTGTTGGAAGGAAAAAGAATTTGACTTTGGTCAAATCCCTTTATTTGTAAATAATAAATAAATAAATTATTTATTTATTATTTTAAGGATGTGGTTGAGTAATAATTAAATAAATAATGATTTATTCAATTATTTATAAATAATTTAGTCAAATTTAACAAGGAATATTTTTTAAATAAGGTTTAAATAATTATTCCTAGAAAATAATAAGAAAAATAACGATTTATCTAATTAATTTTCCTCCTTTTTTTTCTTTCTTTTCATAGTGGTTCACGTTCCTATGTTCCCGCACACATGTACTAGCTACATCCACGGTCTTAATGAATCGCAGTAAATCCTCCCGAAGGGATCTACTGTCGACCTAACACTGAGGGCCTAACCCTGCAAGCGTCTAGGAGATTTGATCCTGTGACCTCTCAATCTGGGAGTACTTCCAAGTGGGGACTCAACCAATTGAGCTAACCCTTGGGGCTATTAATTTTCCTCTTTTGGGTTAAATATGACCAAGAATATTAATTAAACTGCTGTTTAACTAATTATTATTCCTTGAGGAAAATCAAACAAATGTGGATTTATTCAATATTTCCTCATGGGGTTTCCTGTTTAGACCATAAACAACTTAATAAATATGGATTACTAAGTTATTTTTCACAGTGAAAGCAATTTTACTGAGGGTAAAATTGGTCTTACATGGTGTACTTTGGTCCATCTAATAGTAACAAGTTAGATGACCAAAAAATGGTGTAACAGATTTCCCCCTAGTGTGCGAGCTTTAGGAGGAAAAGAACTTGAGGAGGCAAGACTTACAGGTGCGACAAGTCTCTTTTATGAGTGAGTACCTGTGCTATAGGCGGCGGGGGAGGCATACCTATGCCTACTAAGACAAAGTACAAAGAATAATGCATCCAGTAAATAAGGGACTGAACTATATAGTACATGATGGCATGAACATGAGCCAGATAAAAACATGATAATGGATCCCACATACATATTGTGCCTAGGATAACAGCCAAGACTTATACAATAATATCTGAGTACATGAGATATAAGTACAACCAAAGAGGCCCTGTAAACAGGAAAGGGCTCTGAAAATCTGAATGATACATGCAAACTAAAAGGTGCTGCAAGCGGTTGAGGCTGACACCATCAAATCTATGGAGCTGCATCAAATGCTGTAATGAAGAGGTCATCCGGGCATGTGGGGGGCTACCTGAAGGGCCACCCCCTCATGAGGTCTGAAACATCTCACACACACCCGGGAATCACTGGTACAATCTGCTGCATTACTAAACCATCAAGTATACGGATCTCGATCATGCCGTAAGGAGCTCGAACTAAGAAACAATCAAGTCAAAGGGAAATAAGGAGTCCCTTTGCCTAATCTGAGGCACCAAACAAGAGTGGAAGCCGGAACCAAGGTACACTGCCCTCTAGACCTGTCTTATGGAATGAATGAGATGATGTCAACAGAAGGAGGTCTGCCATGGGTGAGGCAATAAGGGATCCTCAACTAAGGCACGAGAGAAAATAGTAGAGCGACTAACAAACTGACACCAGGGATGATGATGAAATGGGTGGTACTGAGTAGTGGATGGACGACTTCCCTTGTTAGAGCATAAAGGACATGGATGACCTAAAAAAAACTGACACAATATAAAAGGGGACATGGGACAGTAGGACTAAAGGCCATAATGTGCGACACAAGAGAGGAACCAAGCAATGAAGGATGGAGGACTATAGCGGGATACAAAGGGAATCAGGATAGACTCCATGGATGCGATGATGACTCAAATCGGATGTTATAAAAAAGGGCGACTCGATGATGCTGCCACCCAGAAAAGGTCCGGTGGGGATTGTAAAGACATGAGTACAAGATGGTTACTCACGATGAAAATTGACATGATAATGGACAAGTATGGAGGCAAAGTAGTGCCCCAAGTACAAGTGTTGCAAGTGAATAAATTCGATTTTGAGGAGTGGTGAAGTGACCCTTCTTGGAAAAAAAAGTGTCTTGGTGAAGGATCAAATCACAAAACGTCATGAGCTGGCTACCTAAAAGAAATATAACATGCAGTTATGAAAGGAAATGCTAAGGGTAATATTTCTTAAGATAGAGTGCATTGCGAGGATTAGGAAGGGGATGTCCTTCAAAATCCTCTAAGAGGTATGCCCCCTTACATAAATCCTTATTGATGATGTAAGGGCCTAGCCATAATGAGTCAAACTTCCCATGACCGAGGACATCATGGGCCTGGTCATACACCAGAATGAGATCACCTTTGTGAAAAGTACGAGGGTGGACTTTTCGAGCACACTGAGCATTGGTGCGTCTCTTAGCCGCTTCAATAGTTTTCAATGCAACACGACGGTCTTCGGAAGCGCGCTCAAGCATGATAAGTCTTTGTTCTAAAGTTTGGGTGTCAGGGAGAAGTTCAATGGCTAGATGAAGGGAAGGGATTTCACAATCAATCGGTAAAATTGCCTCCTCTCCAAAAACAAGGTGGAAAGGAGTAAACCCGGTGGTTGTTTTAACAGAAGTTCTATAGGCCCACAAAGCAGGGAATAGCATAAGGTGCTAGTTGGTTTTGTGCTTATCCACCGTCCGTTGAAGCATGGTTTTAAGGATTTTATTAACTTCTTCAACTTGGCCATTACCTTGGGGGTAATAGGAGGATGAATATTGGTGCTCAAAGCGCAACAGTGAGGATATCTTACGCCATATCTCATCTTCATGGTCAGAGACCAATTGTTTTGGAACTTCGAATCGAGCGATAACATGGTAAAAGAAAAAGAGGGCTGCGATAGTTGCCGTGTTGTTAAACGTTGGCATGCCCTCATCCCATTTTGTGAAATAGTCAACCGCCACGATGATATACATGTGGTTACTAGCAAATTAAGGTCGACACTCCATAAATTCTATGGCCCACTTACAAAAGGGACCAACTGAGATTACAAGATGGAGGGGAGTCGGAGGGGCTCATGCCTTAGGGGTGAAATGTTGGCAATTGGAACAGTGTTTGACTGCGTCAATGCAATCACCGAAGAGAGAAGGCCAAAAATACCCAACACACATGATTTTCTGGGTAGTGGCAAGACCAGAGAGGTGGCCACCACAAGCGCTGCTATGGTAGGCATTGAGGACTTGCTCATCTTCAACATGCATGAGACAACGACGAAGGACAATATCTACACCGCGACGATAAAGGTCGTCACAGATAAGAAGGTAGCGGGGGGCCTGGTGTCGGATACGTCGTCGAGCATCACGATCAAGATGGAGGGTGAAATTTTGGGTTCGCAAATAAGTGAGGATGCCACCATACCAAGGTTCATCTGTAGTAATGGCAAACAAATGTTCATCGAGAAAATCATCATTAACTGGAGGATCCTGCGTACTGGTAGGTAATTTAGAAATGAGTTCAGCGAGGGCTAAACCTTTCTTACTTTTGGGTGTGACAAATTCAAGATCGAATTCTTGGAGGATAACGATCAAATGGGTGTAATTCCCATTGATGATTCAATGGCTCAATAGGAAGGCCATAGGGTTGGAATTAGTCACGACCTTGGTGGAACGCATGAGGATGTAATGACGAAGTTTTTGGACCGGGAACACGATAGCCAGTGCTAATTTCTCTTCATGTGAGTAGGATACGGGGGGGCCTACCAGGTTCTTACTGACATAATAGATAACATGCTCAAATCTGTTGTCATCTTCCTGAATAAGGACCCTAACGACCGAATGGGTGGAGGCTGAGATGTACAAGATGAAATCCCTATCAAAGTCAGGGGGACGAATCAAGGGAGTCGATGTGAGAGCATGTTTCAGGGCATCAAAAGACTCATGAGCATAGTCATCCCACACAAATGGAATGTTAGATCTAAGGAGTCTAAGGAACCCATGCGCGGTGGTGGCATAGTCAGGTACGAACTGTTGAAGGAAATTAGCTTTACCTTGGAGGCTTTGTAACTGGAGTAAAGTATGAGGAATAGGAAGCTCAAGGATGGCTTGAACTTTCAAGGGATCAAGTGTTATACCATCTTAGACACAATACACAAAAGACACACTTTAGCGGGTGGAGACGGATATTATACTTGCAACATCGGAAAAAGATGGTACACAAATCATGGAGGTGCTACGCCCAATGTTTAGAACGTGTAGTGAGGTCATCTAACTAAGAAAGGATAATATGAGCCAGGTCATGGAAATAGTAAGACATGGCCCGCTGAAAAGTGGTTCCGACGTTCTTAAGGCCGAATGACATGACCCTATAAGCGAAGGTTCCCCACAGACTAATGAACACACTCTTAAGCTGATCAACACGACGGATAAAAATCTGGTTGTATTTAGAGAAACCATCCATGAAGGATAGAACCTCATGTCCCACACACTCGTTAATGATTTGGTCAATGAAAGGTGTGAAGAAGTTTTCTTTGGGACAAGTTTTATTCAGGTCGCGAAAGTCAGTGCAGACATGGATGGTGCCTTGTTTCTTGAGAACGGGAACTGGATTGGACACCTAAGTGGTGTATTTTATGGGATAGATAAAACCAGCTTGCTTGAGCTTATCGATTTCAGCTTTGACAGCCTCTCGTCTGGAACGATTAATGGGTCTCAACTTCTGACGGACAGGATTGGCATTAGGCCATGTATCGATATGGTGTTAGACAATGGCATGATCAAGTCCAGGCATTTCTAAATAGGACCAGGCAAAAACATCGTGGAATTCCTTGAATAACTTGGTGTAAGCCTCAATTTCTTCTCGGGTGCATTGGCGCCCAAGGTGATGTTTTTTTCTACCCCTGGTTTGTCAGAAATATCAATTTTAATCGGGTGTAGGGATGAGATTTTTAAACCAATTGACTTGTTAGGAATGAAGTCTTTAGTTTCCACAGCATATTGGTCATGGGACTGCTATGGGAGGAAGTACGCACGATGGTGCATATCATCCCATGGAAAGTTAAGGTCGGTCATTGCTTCCATAATGTCTTCATCGAAATGGAAGATGGGGTGACTGGAGGAAGAAAGACCACTTGATGCAATAGAGCTACCTGAATTATCAACATGTGGAGAAAGGCTCACATGCACAACATCATGAGGGATGAAAAAAGAGTAAGCAGATAAAGGACCTACCGATGTTGAGCCCAGGGTGATCGCTGAAGAGAGGTCAGGCGAAACAGGAGGGGAAGCATCCAGGGGGGCTTCCACCGAGGGTTTCATAGATGATGATAGGTAGAGGATGGTGGCCGCAGGCTCCGTCACCTTGACATCAGGAGGGGGAATGTCAATGGGAGCTGGTAAATCCTCAAGCTGGCCCGAAGCATACTGCGCAAGGACAGGAGAGGCAGACTACTTTTGTTCAGTCTTGTACTCCTGAACTACCTCCAAAGAGGCACGGTAATGCATGAGGCGGGGACAACGGTAGGTATAATGGCCATGGAGTTTACACAACGCATAAGGTTGGTTGGTGTGAATAGTCTTAGGGTTATTGGCTATAGTTGGGGAAGAGACAGAGGCTTTAGGGACCATAGACTCAGGGAACGCAACATTAACCATGGGCTTGATACGAGGCAGCTTGGGACAATGATGGGTGGCATGATCGACAACATCACACAAAACACAAGGTTGGGTACGCTTTGGAGGCTGAGGAGGAGCAGGGTAAGTCAGGGCAGCCTTGTCTTTAGATGCCTTCTTGCGAGCTTTTCCCCCTTTACCCAAAGTAATCGCAACAGGAGGAGGTTCCTGTTGAGGTGGCTGAGGCATGGTAGCAGAGGGAGGGGTCATGGGGACCAGTTGAAATAGGGTAAAAGAAAGATAAGATTTGGGCTGACCAGGCGGGGTAGCAGTTGGGGGATCAATGTACCAGATGGGGATCCCAGGGTTAGGTTAGGAAGGGATAAGGTAGCCATAACAGGTACCGAAAATACTCTAGGAGGGGGAGCTAGGAACGGTATTTGATCGGAGGCGTAATTTCCAGGTGAGACATCTCCGAGATGGTTAAGGCCAGGAGGAATCATGCTAGGAGGGTAGATAGGCTCATGGATTCCAGTTGCAGATGAAGGGCTAGGAGGAGGGGGTTATGAAGGCTGAGTCGAAGTGCTAGGAGCACGTTGCGGAGGGCGGGGTTGCTGACTAGCCGAAGCAGGCCACTTGAGGGAAGCCCGAGACGATTGCATCATGCAAACATTCGACGAGCTGGAATCAGAGACAGGAGGAGGAAGACCAGGGAAGGACCCAAGCAAAGAGGAGTCTTTTTAGACTCCGGGTGAGACACTGGTCAAAGGTACGACGATTTTCTTATTGGCCACCGAAGATATGATGGACTTAGGGGAGGTCTGAGACTTCGATTCGTAATAGGTCAATTGGTCAATGGTGACTATCTTTCCGTTATGAGGAAATGACATCTTGTGGTGAATCGCAGATGGTATAATAGACATCGCATAGGTGTAGCTACGACCCAATAAAATGTTGTAATCTAAGGGGGAATCAATGAATTCTACGTCAACGCAAACAGTCTTTCCCGCAAGAGTAATAGGACAATTGTGGAACAGTCTAATGGGCTGGGAAGAGTGACCATCCCACGCTCTAAGGGTGATAGTGGAAGGGGCCAAATCAGGTGATTTGAGTTGCTTCCAAACCGAAGAGGACATCACGCAGGTGGAAGCCCCCTCATCAATGATACAACGGGAGACGTTGGAATTCCGGATCTTGACGGGGATTTGGAAGGCGACAGAAGCTGGAAGGGGAGGATGATCTGACCGGTCAAAATCGAAGACGATCAAATGATCATCTGAAGGATCTACAATGCCCATATTTGGTAGTAGAGATTTTCGTTGTGAAGGGCACGACTAGAGGAGTTCCAGCATTGAGATGGCAATAGGAGATTGTGCCAAATCATCTACTATACTATATGAATGGGTAGCTTTTCCAGAAGCAACGTTTTGGTGTAATGGTCCCTTGGGGATCTTGGTATGAACCTTCACCTTAGGCTGAGGGATCTGTAAAGGACGATTGGTTGTCGAAAGAGGCTCTGTAGAACCTGAAGAAGGGGGCTTGGGGACAGACGTAGCGGGAGGCTTGTTGTACTGATGGGACTGAGTCTGAAGGTTGAGGTCAACGGTAATGGGTTGGTCAGAGTTCATCATGAGAATCTGGTAATCGGAGGTACAAGATGGAGGAGGTTGAGTGGCCACTTGACCTTCAGGTGGTTGGGTAGCCATGAATCCTTGTTGAGGGAAAGGATTGGTAAACACAACCGACTGGATAGGTGCAACATTGGAAGGAACCGAAGGGAAGGCTTGCTGTCCTCGCGATGCTGCTTGAGTCTCCCACATTTGACGCATCTGTGGTAAAAGAGGAAAAGCGTAGGTGTAGTGACCATAGAAACCACAACAAGAATAAGGCTTATTCGTGCGAACATGCCTGTCCTGCTAGGGCTGAGTGCCTTGTTGCTGGTTAGCAGTGTTAGGTGCATTCCCTTGGGGATTAGGTCCTGGATTACTGGTGGCAGATTGATTTTGGGTGCCTTTCCTCTTCTTTTTGTAAGTAGGAGGATTAGTCGCGTCCTGCTGTGCATACACCTGCCCCTAGGGGGGCGGTGGATGCTGTTGCGGGGGTTGAGAAGGCAAGGGAGGCGGGGGTGCTAATGCTGGAGGAGCTGGAGCACCAGGCTCGGATATTGATAATGAGGAGGTTGGGAAACATTATGGTAAACAGGTTGGGTAAAAGGAGGAGGCATGCCGTATCCTGGATACATGCTACCGGGAGGGGGAAAAGTGCTAGAGGAGCTGGCCCCTCCCTGAGGGAAGCCATAACCCATGAGAGGATGATTATACGGATGAGAAAGAGCTCCAACGATACCGTCGGCGGCATGCGATGCCCCCGGTGCGTTGGCATCACCGGGTCAAGGGAGATCAGGTAAGATGGTATAAACATAACCATACTGTGTGTAGATCATGTCATATTTTAACGCAATCTGGAGAGCGGATTCCTTAGTTTGAGGGAAATGCGATGCGACATCTTTTCCAATATCAGGCAAAAGGGATCTAAGGAACCAGTCCATGTAGACACGGTCTTCGAAGGTAGGGACTCGACATAAGCTCTTTCTTCTCCATCATTCCTAGACATGATCGGATAGGCGGGTCGCAGACGATTGACGGAAAGAAGTCAAAAGTTCCGTACTAGTGTCATAACGAAGGGGAAGCCGGAAATAAGACAAAAAATCTCGAGCAAGAGTCGCAAAGGTGGTATGAGAGGAGGAGGCCTTATCAACATACCACTTAGAATCTTCCCTAGTAAGTGTATGTTGGAACAACCGAAGATGGATGGAGTCATCGGTAATGGAGTTAGACGAACACCACATGTGGAAATATTGAACATGGTTTGTAGGATCTTCTCCAGCAAGACCTTCAAACTTGGGGATGTCGAAAGGGAGCTTGGTTAGCATAACAGGCCAACCAATGTCATGGCGTATGGGGTCATTGATCAACTGGTTAAAATCGGGAAGACTGAGGTCTGCCATATAGGGGAGAAAGGGAGCAGCCTAGATAGTTCTTGTTGTGGTCCCACTAGTAGTATTCCCAGCATTAGGGCCGGGGCTACCACTAGCGTTAGGTCCTAAACAAGACATGGTGAAGGTGACAGGGGGAGAACCGGGGATGGAACCAGAAGGGGAACCCAATGAACTAGAAGAGGAGTCGGAATGCGGACTCAGTGGAGGACTAATTCGAACCCTATGTGGAGGAGTAAGTCTTCCTAACAAATATTAAGGATGAAGGCCAAGAAGTCTCCGGGATAAACACCTTAGGGGCACAATGATGAAATAACAAACACAGATCACAAAGCGAAGAGAGACCAACAAGGCAAGGAGGTGTAGGATCAAATTATTACAATGTCGAAACAAGGGTAGAGAGGTGCAGGATCAATTGATTACAATGTTATAGTCTTTGCCTGGCGGTGTTAATTAGGCGTTCTTCACTTAGGGTGTGTGTGTTAATTGTGTTAATTTTAATTTTTAAACCCAGAGGTTTGTAGAGAAAAAGAAAAAGTGTGCTGTATAATTGTAAATAAATCTGTAGATAACAGTAAAGTAAACTGAATATAACAGAAAATAAACAGCTAAAGATGCATCAATCTAAACCCAAGGAGGCGGGCCTCTCAACGACTAGTCGATGGGTGGGCAAAAATCTAGTCAAAACACACCAAAATAGCCAATGGATATAAAGTCAGGAGGGACAATGATCTAAAGGTTAGATTTGCTGGAAATAGGTGCAAAAAACAACAAAATATCAGAGGGAAAATTGTTGCAAATGGGGTGGCGAAAGGATACAAACTGGAGGGGACCCTAGAGGAAGACCCAAAAAAACTAAAAGGAGGTGTTTTGGATGGATGAATAACCAATCTGAAAATGATATGAAGGTAAGGGATCAGTTATGAAAAATGGCTGAACACACTGAAATTTCAGACGACCTGCTGCAGCTAAAACTCCTCCTAGAAAGGTGGAGGGTACTGAATCCCTAGGGGGCTAGGTTCCCACTTTGATGAGTAAAACAGAGCAAGTACGGGTCCAAAATGGGCAGAGACGGAGGTCATACAATCCTGAATAGAGGCCTAGACAAACCCAGAAAAATTCCCTCAAAAATTTCAGGTCGCAGTTTCTGACCTGTTTTCTATAGAAGTCGTGGTCTAGGGCTATTTTCTGTGCCTTGAAGGTACAGGTCGCAGGTTTTGGCCGAAAAAGTGCAACCCACACTTTCGGCACTCTCGGGGGTAGGTTTCAGAAAAAAATTTCATCTCAGCTGCCGCTGATACCTATCACTTGCGCAATAGGTCCGAAAACACACGGAAGTTAGAATTTTTTATTGTTTTAAGGTTTTATAGGTTAAAAAAAACATCAAGAAAAGAAAAACAAGAAGCTGAAGAAAAATCCTAGGGTTTGAAGCAGCTGGTCATGCAGGGATCTGAAAAACGACAGAGGTCGTAATCGTAAACCCTTGTGGAGTCACCAGTTGTTAGGATGAATTCTAATCGCAAGTGTACGAAAAAAGCTCACTTTAGCTGTGCATAACAAACAACCCTAACATCAAAGATTGCTGCCAATTTCTTTTGATCTGCAGTTAGTTGACCAAGATAAATGCTACAAAATCTAGATCTATGCAGTAAAAAACATTAATCAGTAAATAAAAGTAAGATTTGCTCCATGCATCCAATAGACAAGAAAATAATATTTTTAATTTTTTTTTGTATTTTTGACACCTGGGAAGGGAACATAGAAAGATGTTACTAGTCCCCCTCAATGGGATGGGTTCTTGTATGTCCTCAGCACTTCAGATCTAAGATCTCTCTCTCTTGGTGGTGTAGAAAACCCAGACAAAAATGGAACTCAAAGGGAGTTCACAAGAAAAATGGTAGCAAAATATGACAATGATGGAGGATCAAAGTCAGACCAAAAGTATAGATCCAGAGTGATCTTTAGGCAACAAAAGGTAGTGAGTGAATGGAAAAACCCTTCTATTGATAACAAAATATCGAATTAGTCTAGATATTGGTGCATAATTAAAATATTATTAACCAAATCTAGATCCAACTTTTATGTAATATTTTATTATATTTGTTGGAGGGAAAAATAATTTGACTTTCGTCAAATCCCTTTATTTGTAAATAATAAATAAATAAATGATTTATTTATTATTTTAAGGATGTGGTTGAGTAATAATTAAATAAATAATGATTTATTCAATTAGTTATAAATGATTTAGTCAAATTTAACAAGGAATATTATTTAAATAAGGTTTAAATAATTATTCCTAGAAAATAATAAGATAAATAATGATTTATCTAATTAATTTTCCTCTTTTGGGTTAAATATGGCCAGGAATATTAATTAAACTACTGTTTAACTAATTATTCCTTGAGGAAAATCAAACAAATGTGGATTTATTCAATATTTCCTCATGGGATTTCCTGTTTAGACCATAAACAACTTAATAAATATGGATTACTAAGTTCTTTTTCATAGTGAAAGCAATTTTACTTAGGGTAAAATTGGTCTTACATGGTGTACTTTGGTTCATCTAATAGTTACAGGTTAGATGACCAAAAAATGGTGTAACAATCATAATATTCCAAGTATCTTCATCGCAGGCTTCTATTGACATATTTCTACAGTTTATGATGTTCTGTAGCTGCGAATCCCAGGCTGGCGCAGCACGTTCATGCTCAGGGTGGGACTCACTGAAGACCAGAGCATCTATATCCTGTAGGACTTCATCCAATTACTCGGTGCCTCTTGTTAATCCAAACATCATTACAAAGTCTCCAGCCATTGTACTCCAATGCCTGGTACGTTGATGTAGTTCCACGTCTAAATACCAGGTGGTATGGATTGGTCCTAATGTGTGAATAAATCTGTGGACCCATTCATTCCCTGTGCCCTCATTCCATACTTCTTTCCAGAGAACCACACGTCGACACAGATCCCCTTGCCCCGAGAATATTTCTATTGGCGGTCTAATTGGAATGTGGAATCATAAGGGTATCATCCTTCGACATTCCCCCTAGTCCCGGAAATCTCCTTTATGAGTTTCCCACCAGCAAGCAGGGGTTGGGTGCATGGCCAGGTCCAGGGCCCAAAATCTCCGCTCCTTAGGGACGTTTGCTTCTATTTCTTCAAGGAAATTTTCAACATCACTAGAGCCATCAAAGTCGGGTACTTCTATTACCTCTGAAGGAATTCATCGGAAGCTTTTCGTGATCTTAAGGCACCTTAGTGCAGACACATTGTGCAACCGGTTTTTCTAATTTTCTATCTCTCCATCTGAATCGGCTAAGCACTCGCTATATTTTTCCCAACATAACATGTCGTCAGTCGTGGGGTTGATCGATTCATCATCCTGGGCGGTTAGTTTGTATATGTGATCGACATCTTCTTCCTCCTATATTGATTTAGTGTACCGCTCTCCTTCTGTTGGGTCCAACGGGACTATCACCCTTGTGCCTTCGTTTTCAAAGACCATGCTCCTCATTTTTAGATTAATGATACCTCCCATGTCAATAGCCCAATCCAGACCCAAGAGCGTAGGATAAGGGTCCGCATCATCTACTATATGGATTACCTCAAAATCAGCATAAACCTTAACACTTGCAATATCTACCACCACCCTCGTTAGTCTTCCTAATATGATAATCTTCTGTTGATTAGCCATTCGTATTTGAATAGTCGACCATTCCAGCTTAGGTTCTCCCATTCGTTGCCAGGTATTCTTGGGTAGGAAGTTAGCATACGAGCCCAAGTCAAGGATAGCTTGGTCTATTTCATAGTCCCCAATCTGTGCAGCCATGCGCATTTCTCGTCCCCTCATTTTTTTGTTTTTGTATATCTTGTTAAAATTTTTAACCTCGGGCTGTAGAGCAATCTTTTCTGTGAATTTGTCTATTAGGGCTTGGATATTTTCTACGGCCTTGTGGTTGCGCAACAACTTCATACATGTCTGGAGGAATGGTTTAACTGCTTCATTTGATTGTTGATCTATCACACCCTTCGCATTAGGTGTTTCGCTTCTGGTTATCTCCCTCTAGGCTTCGATGAAGGTTTCTTTTTCCTATTTTAGGTCTAAACCTTTCGCTTTTTCCTCAGCCTTCCGGATTAACGATTCAGTTTCAACCTCCTCTTCGGCTCCTCCGGTGGAAATGCTGTTGCGTGTGATTACATTGATACATGGCCCATCATCCCGTGGTTCTACCTTAACCCTTTTCACATTCTGCATAGGTGTTTGCTACTTCTCTTGCATTTTTGCTACTAGTACCGGGCAGTCTTCAATGATGTGATCGAACTGCCGAAAATATCTGCAAGAATGGTGTGCTTGGCTTAGGGAATCTCGTGCGAAATTTCCTACGTCACCATAGTTATATCAGATCAGTTGTCCACGTCCTCGACCAACACTCACCCCTCGCCCTCCTCCCCTTCCTATTGCGGGGAATCCCCCCCATCCCGAAGGAGACAATGGTGCTTAGGGGTCTACCTACACCCTGTATAAATTGCCCCTATCTACCATGAGGTCGAGGGTTCGACATTTTTTCTCGTCATGACCCATAGACGAGAAGAATCTGCACCACTGTTGTTTCAATTCCGGAACATAAGAACCCAACCGTGGGCAGTGATTTGTATCATGTATTCCTGCCACCCGACAGTCAACACACCATAGCATAGGACTGCTAGGGCTAGCCATTTCCCTAGGTCGTATAGGGCTTGGTCCCTCGGCCTTCATGTAGTCTGATAACATCGAGCATTGATCTTTAGTGTGACCCGGTACCTTACAGCGTATGCACCAAACGCCTGGGCTGGTTTCCTTACCATGATCGTTTTGCAATATCTAAATTTCTAAGTGCATTGCCTCTAATTGGTTCTAGATCTGTAGGGCTGTGAACTGTGTATCATCCCTCGGCGCAGTTTCTAATTTCATGGCTATTTCCAGAGCTTCCTCTTGGGAGCCGATCTTTTGCTATCCCATGGGTCCATGCAAGTGTGGTAATAACATAGCAATAAACCATTCTTTGTGTTGCTTATCCTTGTAGACAAATCCCCCATCGCTGATAAACTTTTTTAACGTTTGGTCAGCTTCCCAAACATACTCCGTAGGTCCCTGCTTAAAGCCCTTTAGTTCGACTACGCATTGAGCGTATGACTTAGGCTTCCAAAATTGTTGCTTTAGGGCGTTCTTAATATCTTGTATGGATGCGTTCACATCCTGACCAATATATCCCATAAACCAATCCAAGGCCCTCCCCTCGAAGGCTATGGATAACTGCGCTCTTTTGATAGCATCATTGTTAACGTTCTGTGCGGTCCATATAGACTCTGATACGAACCAGAATCGATCCATGTCCTCGTCCCCTACGCCCTTAAAGGTAGGTAGCTTCATGTGTGTAGCCATTTCATCCTCTAGTGGTGGTGGAGGAGGTGTAGGAGATTTCTTACCCTTACGGGGGTTTGATACAGGTGTGGCTGGGGGGTTGGTTCCACCTTGCGCAACCCCTCCTTGGTTAAGATCAAATGATTCCCTTAAGGGACTGTAGACCAATATTTTTCCTTCTTTATTAACCCGGTAGTATTTACCGCTTCGTGTCATGCTCTCACTCTGATCGAAGGCCATTCACTCGATGTGGCCACCTAAGACACCCTTTTCAATCGATAGCATCTTAATCAACAACAACAAGGTTTTTAGGAACTTACCTCTAAATCCCTTGAAGAACCTTTGTTTTGCTTCTGAATTTGACACAAATTGATCAATAGCAAATTCTGTCACAAATCCGCCCAATATACTGTCAACCCAGTGATCCACAGTTCTGGTAATCTTATTATCAGTCTTTTTCCAATTGCTGGATCAATTCGGGGGTCCACTGTCTGACCTGATCGTCCTTCCAGTAGGTCTAAAATTCTGCCAATCAAGCCAACCATTCTTGCAACTCGTGTGCGAAGGATATAAATAAGATCTCATGTACTTCCGTAAAAATATACCTATTTTTCCACTCTTCCACGAATAGCTTTTCACTTCTGTTTTCTTTTAGGGCACATTCTTGAATTTGCTTTTCAAACCAGTCTTCTAACTCAGGTTTTAATGCTTTCCAATGACCTCGTGGAATTACCCAATCCCTCCCTCAAAATTCTCCCGATCCCAGCAACGGAACCATTTGTTGGCTTGAAGGGTCTTGACCTAGGTTCGGTTTTAAGGTTTGCCAACAAACCCCTGTACTACTGGCCCTTTCGATATTGGCCTGCTTGCACAGGTCACGGTCTCACCCGAAGTAGTATCAGAGGGTGATGGAACCAGGTTTCTGCACCCTGAGAGAGAGAGAGAGTTAATTGAAGGGGGTCCCTTCGGATCTGACAAACCTGCGTCAGAGAATTCTAATACAGGAACCCTTAACAGTGTATCGGTAGAATACCTTCAACAAAGCTCATAAATTACTCAATAGTATGTTAACAGGAGCAAAACATCCAAACCTAACCAGATCTATGCATTCATTTTATTATACAGTATCACATCCATGTGCACATCAATAATCATTAGTATGCAATAGACAGATATAAATAACATAGAGCGCAGCCAATAATCATAACACAGAACACTTCAGCTATCCCTAATGGTCTTCTCATTTATTAACATCTAGATCCAGCTTATAGACTCTATCTACTAGCCCGCGCACATAGCCAGCGGGGTCTGCACACAGCAGGACTCACTGTCTCTGCGGACACAGCCAGCAGGAGCCCTTACCCAGACAATCGACACAATAGATCCGCAAGTTCGTATCAAAGCTTAGTTACTTCTTAGCCTTTTCTAGACTCAGTTTATCCATCTATTTATAGCATGCTATCCTGCGCTATCCTATGGTCTGCAAATCATGGTTTGCGGACCCTTGGTCTACCCTTTGACCCATTACAATTCATTCAAGGTTTTTCCCCACCCCAAACCCCCTGCGCTAGACTAAATATTACAAAATATTACAAAATTGGACAAAATTGTGGTTAGGGAACCTCGTTCCAACATTGAGCAATTAGTTTCAACTTTTTCAGCTTCATTTTTAAAAATAATGGAAAGTTCATGCCCTGTTATTCTTAACAGCACCAATTATTTCCAATGGCTATCCTACATGGTAGACTTACTTAGAAGTAAAGGGCTTTATAGAACAACCACAAGACAAGTATCTAAACTTACCGATAGAGATAAATTGGTTAAATGGAAAAATAAACAAGATCAAGGACGAGGTTTGATAGGAATGTCCATTGCTCAAGATCTTAGATTTCATATCCAAGAAATTGAATCCCGTGCTGAAGCTATGAAAAAACTTAATAATGTTTTTGGCATTAAAAATGAATCAGAGCCCGCGAGCTTGAAAATGAGTTTCTTACTTTGGACCCCAATAATTTCTCCTCTATTGAAGGTATTTTGTCCAAATTCAAGACCCTTAGACTTATTTTAGAAGGTTTTGAGGTCAAAAAGGAAGATGGTAGCCTTATCTATTCTGTTCTTGCTAAGTTAGGACCTACATACTCTGTATTTGTTTCCACCTTCCATTCCACTAGATAAGCCCTCATTTCTCAATGAACAATCTATAAGTCCCCCTCCTTTGATGCCTTTTGCGATTATTTGATAAGAGAACAAGAAAAACTCTTACACCTTGGTACTATTATGTTAGGTCCCTAGTTTACTAGTGTAGTTCCTTATTGTTGTTAGTGTAACCCCCTTATTATTATTGTTGTACCCTTGTAACCCCCATATTGTTATTATTGTTTCCTTACATTATTATTGTTAGGTTGGCTAGGATTATATTGTGACCCCATGGACTCCTATATATAGGAGGTTGTGTCATTTGTATCATCCAAGAATTGTTTGTATATGTAATGTAAAGGAGGTTTCCCCCTCGAAGTGGATTATTTCTAAGGCGTTGATCTCTCTTTTATTCTATTTTTGAAGTTGGTTTCATAAAATTTGGTGTCAGAGCTTTGGATTCTAGGGTTTCTCTGCTCCAAACAGGTCATCGTGGCATTTTCGCTATAAATTATCTTATATGAAGGTTCAAAAGTTGAATTTTTTATCACGTGAAACCGAAATCCTGAGGAAACTCGTTTAAAAATTTCAGATCTTGGTTCGCAATATTTGTGGAGATATGATCTATAGAAGTTAGGGTTTGTGCCAGCTCCCGAATTTCATCTAAAAGCGGTGACCTTGGGAAAATCATCATAACTCTCCCTTTGAGCATCAGATTGGAGTTTTGTAAGAAGTGGCCGAAAGTAAATGGACTGTAGTTTCCTGTGTATCAATTGCAGAGCCAAAGGAGGAAACCGTGACACGTGGCATGCCATACAATTGTTATCTAATAAACCAGTCCATAATTAGGTCACTGTGGGAGATTGGGCATAACTTTGTCTTGAAGCATCCAAATCAGGTCAGACCTGTGAAATTAAAAAGAAGATTTAGTTCCTAATCAGGTCAGACCTGCGACATTCGGAAGAAGATTTAGAGGGCTACTACAGTTCCAAATTTCAGATATTGAAGATCTGAAATCCCAGAGATAATCTAGTTTCAATATCGAGCTCCTCAAAAGCAAGAAAAACGTGTGTATTTTTTTTCAATTTGCATAAGTCTTGTTTGAAAAATCAGTTTGAAGTGATTCTAAGGGCATATTGAAGCATAGATATCGGTATTGGGTTGTAAAATTCCCCCTAAAAAGAATTCAATACCCATCAAGATCTTAGAATACTCTACTATGACTCATGAAGATGAAGAAGTGAAACATGATATATCGAAATTACAAGAGCAAGTGCACCAAATTTCGCTCTTGCAAAGAGCAACAAAGAATGAAATGGAAGTTTTGAGGAAAAGCGTGGAAGCTAAGATGGATGATTTGAAGAAAGGTGTGGAAGCTAATATGTATGTTTTGAAGAAAAGTGTGGAAGCTAATATGGATGGTTTGAATAAAGGCGTGGAAGCTAAGATGGATGGTATGGAAGAAAAAATGGAAGGTTTGAAGGAAGACATTGATGGTTTGACAAATTTGATACAAGAGATGATTCCTAATGGTGAAAAGATATTAGAGGAAACTCATGATGAGAGCAAAATAAATGTTAATCGTGATTTCATAAACTCGAATGTTGGATGGAAGACCCACCATATTCCAAATATTGATATGAGGAAGTTTGATGTCAAGGATCTCGTAACATGGATACTACATATGGAGCAATATTTTGATCTCAATAATGTACAAAACACACAAAAGGTATGAATCACAACTTTATATTTAGAATAAAATACATTTGTATGGTATCGATGGATTTGCTCCCGTAAAAAAAATTTCACTTGGTGAATTTTTACGAAGGAAATGATAGCAACTTATGATGATACAAAGAGCAACACATTTTTTAGCCAATTGATAAATCTCAAACAAAAGGGTTCAGTGGCGGAGCACATTGAGGACTTCCGAAAATTGAATATAAGGGTAACTGATATTCCAGAGGAGCACAAGATTTATGTCTTCATAGGGAATTTAAAGGATAACACCCAATATGAGGTTCACGTTTGGGAACCTGATTCATTGGAGAAGACATTTAGGTTGGCAAGAAAAATTGAATGTAAAATTATGGCGACGAGGAAGCCTACCACTCACATCTATAAATATGGAAGTGTTGCTACTCCTAGAATTCCACAACCTACAAGGTTGACACCACAAAAATTGGAAGAAAAAAGAGCAAAAGGGCTTTGCTACAGTTGTGATAGCAAATACACTAAAGGTCATAAGTGTGTTGAGAAGAAATTATTTTACATAGATTGTGAAGAGGGGGAAGAAAATGAGCAAGAAACTTCAAAAGAAGAGGATATACACCAGTAACCAACCCCAGAGAAAGAAGAAATGAGTCCAACCATATCGTGTAATGCATTGGAAGGCATTACCACTCCTCAAACTCTCAAGATAGAAGGACATATCAAGAAGAAAAAAGGTAATAGTGTTGATTGATTCGGGTAGTACCCATAATTTTATTCATTGTAAGGTAGCCAAGGAATTGAATTGCTTCCTATACCCAACACCAGAATGTCAAGTGATGGTTGCAAATGGAGGAACTATAATTTTCTCTGCAAAATGCCATAATATCAAGCTAACCATGGGGGAATATGTATTGAATATTCCAATGCTTTCCATTCCAATGGGAGGTGTTGATGTTGTACTAGGAGTACAATGGTTACAATCTTTGGGGACGATAGCTTTTAATTTTCAAGAAATTTTTTATTTTTATTTTAATTTTTTAATTTTTTAATTATTTATTTATTTATTTTTATTTTATTTTATTTTTTATTTTATTTTTTCTGAAGGAAAGGAAGTCGAATTATGGGGTATCGCAGGGAAGACAGGAAATATAATAGGCTCTAATGTCATGACAAAGCTTCTGAAGAAATAACAAAGAGGTGTAAATGCACAATTATGCTCACTAGAAGTTCCAACATCAAAATCATCTATTTCTCCAAATCTCCAAAAAGTCTTAGACAATCATTCTAAGGTGTTTGAAACTCCCAAAGGACTCCCACCTATTCGTGATCATGATAATGCTATTCATTTGATTCCAGGAAGTGTTCCTCCAAACATCAGGCCTTACGGATATCCTTATGTCCAAAAGAGCGAAATTGAACGTATGATTGCAGAAATGTTAGAGGCAGGTATAATTCAACCTAGTCAAAGTTATTTCTCTGCTCTAGTATTATTGGTGCACAAGAAGGATGGATCATAGCGCATGTGTTCAGATTATATGGAGCTCAATAAGCTCACTATTAAAGATATATTTCCCATTTCCATGATTGATGAATTATTGAATGAATTACATGGAGGATTTTATTTTACCAAGTTGGATCTTTGTTCAGGATATCATCAAATTAGAATGAAGACTGAAGATATTCTGCAAACAACATTTCAAACTCATGAGGGTCATTATGAATTTTTGGTCATGCCTTTTGGCCTTACCAATGCACCTTCTACATTTCAAGGGTTGATGAATTCCATTTTCAAACCCTTCCTTATAAAATTTGTGTTAGTGTTTTTTGATGATATACTAATCTACAACAGGTCTTGGAAGGATCATGTTCAACATGTTGATAGGGTGCTCAAACTATTGGAGGAGAAACAATTATATACAAAAAACCTCCAAATATTTCTTTGGAGTACAAGAGGTGGAATATCTGGGTCATATTGTATCTCATGAGGGTGTTAAGGTAGACCCTAAAAAAATTAAAGCCATTAAGGAATGGAAAGTACCCACAACCATAAAGAAGTTGTGAGGATTTCTTGGGTTAACAGGGTATTATCGCAAGTTCGTTAAGAATTATCGGAGAATAGAAACACCTCTAACAAAATTATTGAAGAAAGATGCATGTTCATGGACTTCAAAAGCAACTAAGGCCTTTGAACATGTTAAAGAGGAAATGTGCCTAGCACTGGTCTTAGCTACGCCAGACTTCACAAAAACCTTTATTGTGGAATACGATGCCCCAGGAAATGGAATTGGTGCTGTATTAATGCAAGAATGAAGACCCATTGCTTTTTAGAGTCGTCCAATAAAAGGAAAGTATTTATAGAAAGCTATTTATGAGAAGGAAATGTTGGCAATACTACATGCACTAAAGAAATGGTGACCTTACCTAATGGGAAGACACTTCAAGGTAAAAATTGATCATGATAGTCTTAAACACTTTTTGGAACAAAGACTATCTTTAGAAGAGCAACAAAAATTGGTCACAAAGATGTTGGGTTATGACGTTAAAATCATCTACAAAAAAAGGAAGCTAAATGTTGTTGCAGATGCACTCTCAAGAAATGGTGAAGAGGTGGAAGCATTGTTTTGTGCCATTTATATTATCCAACCAGATTGGATAACCGAAGCACGGGACGAATGGAAGAAGGACGAAGAAGGGCAGACACTCATTCAAAATTTGCAGCAAGATCCTAGTGCATATGATACATTTAGTTGGAAAAATGATTCACTATGGTACAAAGATCACTTATATCTTTGTAATAATTCCCAACTAAACAAAATATTCTTTTGGAATTGCACACTTCTCCTTCAGGAGGACACTCAGGATTTTTAAAAACTTACCACACGGTGAAGAAATAATTTTTTTGGGATGGCCTTAAATCTGATATTCAAAATTTTGTGGCGGAATGTTTGGTTTTCCAACAAAATAAAGTTGAGACAATTAAGACCGCGGGTCTTCTACAACCTTTATCCATTCCAACTCAACGTTGGGAGGAGATTTCAATGGATTTTATCATAGGTTTACCTAAGTTAGAAGGAAAGAGTGTGATCATGGTGGTAGTTGATAGGCTTACCAAGTATGCACACTTTTGTGCATTATCTCATCCATTTAAAGCAAGTACAATTGCTACTTCATTTATGGAAACAATTCAAAAGATGCATTGAAACCCAAAGATTATTCTAAGCGACAGAGATCCCATTTTTACTGGAAATTTTTGGACGAAATTATTTTCTTGTTTGGGTACTCAACTAGCTCATAGCTCATCTTATCCTCAATCTGATGGTAAAACTGAGATAGTGAAGAAATGTTTGGAAGGATATCTTCATTTTTTTGTATCTGATAAACAAACACATTGGGTCAAGTGGTTACCTCTGGTTGAAGAGTGGTATAACACTTCCTTCCATACTACAACAAAAATGACCCCATTTATGGCACTTTATGGATATCATGCACCGTCCATCACATCATATTTAAAAGAAAATTCTAAGTTTCAAGCAGTGGAAGATCACATTGAGCATCAACAACAAGTTCTCCAAATCTTAAATGATAACCTAAATTTGGCACAAAATCGAATGAAACAATAGGCAGATCAACATCGCAGCGAGAGAAGTTTTGATGTAGGAGACTGGGTATTTTTACGGCTACAACCATACAAACAAATGTCCCTCAATTAAGGTAAGAAGGATAATAAATTATCACCAAAGTATTGTGGTCCTTACAAGGTGTTGCAAAAGATTGGTACTATGACATACAAATTGGAGCTTCCTGCTTCTTCGCGAGTGCATCTTTTTTTCCATGTTTTATGCTTAAAGAAGGTTATAGGTGACAAAATTCCAGTTCAAACAATATTGCCAGAACTTGATGAGGAAGGAAAAATCATATTGGAACCTGAAGCAGTCACGGAAACAAGAACTAAATAGCTATGAAATCAATCAATTTCAGAGTATCTCATCAAGTGGAAGAACTTACCCACTGTTGATTCTACATGGGAGGATGAGAATTTTATACAGAAGCATCCATAGCTACTCAAGCGTTGAGGAAAACACTTTTTTGAAGGAGAGGGGCATGTTAGGTCCCTAGATTACTAGTGTAGTCCCTTATTGTTGTTAGTGTAACCCCCTTATTGTTATTGTTGTACCCTTGTAACCCCCATATTGTTATGATTGTGCCCTTACATCATTATTGTTAGGTAAACTAGGATCATATCGTGACCCCATGGACTCCTATATATAGAAGGAGTTTGTGTCATTTATATCATCCAAGAATTGTTCATTTATGTAATGTAAAGGAGGTTTGCCCCTCTAAGTGGCTTATTTCTAAGGCGTTGATCTCTCTTTTCTTGTATTTTTGAAGCTGGTTTCATAACATATTAATACTGGAAACTCTTCTAAGAAAGCCTTAGCAGCCCAACAACAACCATATCCAAATATTCCTAAGAAGCAACATATTAAAAAGAATGGTCCTAAACCAACAAGGGTCTTAAGCAATTTCAACTGCAAAATGAAAAAGAAACTCAACAAACTGATAGAGAAAATAAAAGCAAAGTGAAGAAGACAAATAGTCATTGCAACTTTTGTAATCATGATGGCCACACAGAGTCAAATTTTTTTAAGAAGATGAAAGCCTTGGAAGAAGCAATGAAGAAGCACAACATTAATTTGTAGAACTCTTCAACTTCATCTATGGGAATGGCACTTTCTGATTGTCGTTGTCAAGCATCAAGATCTGGTTATGCATTGAATGTATCTTCTTCTTCTCATTCCCATGAGTGGCTCATTGATTCTGGAGCCTCTTCCTACATGGCCAAAAATATAGCCATGTTTTCTTCTTAAAATGATTGTAACATCAAAAACATTTATGTTGGTGATGATAGTTCTGTTAGTGTTGTAGGATCTAGAACCATTCATCTAGATAATGGTCAGTTTAATGATGTATTATGTGTTCCTACCTTTTCCCGCAACCTTCTATCTATTTATCAGATAACTCATTCAGGTGAAGAGAAAACAATAGAATTCTCACCTCATGATGTTGTAATTAAGGACCTAAGAGATCCTAGACATATTTTAGCTACTATAGTTGTTGATGATTCCAAAAGGTTTTATAAGTTTGAAAACTTTGGGTCATCCTGTCTTCCCTTCATTTTTGTTGCTCATAATGATGAAGTGAGCAAACTTTGGCATGAGCGATTTGGTGACTTAAATTATTGCTCTCTTCAAACTCTATGTAAAGAAAATATGGTGACAGGTCTTCCTATGGTATCTTGCCGAGATGGTGTTTTTTTCCGGTTGTGTACTCAGAAAACATCATCGAGACAGTTTTGACAAACGTGCCTCCTGGCACTCCTCAGCCCCTTTGCAGCTTGTGCACAATGATTTATGTGGTCCACTTCGAGTTGTTCTTTCTCTGGCTACAAGTACTTCTTAAATTTCATTGATTATTTTTCCAGACGCATTTGGGTATACTTCTTAAAACCGAAGAGTGAAGTTTTTAACATATTCTTAGCCTTTAAGGCCTATGTTGAGAAACAATCTGGACATCAAATTCTTAATTTAAGAGCAGACAATGGAGGCAAATATGTTAACAACAAATTTATCAACTTTTGCACTGAGCATGGCATTCAATTTCAACATATTGTTCCATATAATCCACAACAAAATGGTGTAGCTAAAAGGAAGAATCACACTCTAAAAGAAATGGCTAATTGTATGCTTCAATCTAAAGGACTTACTCTTAATTTTTGGGCAGAAGAAATTAACTGTGAAAATTACATAGTAAATCGCACTCCTAATAAGGTTTTAAGGAATATAACTCCAGAAGAAGCCCGGAGCTCAATCAAACCAGATGTAAGTCACTTTCATGTTTTTGGAAGTGAAGCTTGGGCCCATATTCCAGATGTGAAACATAAAGCCTTAGAACTTAAGAGTGAAAATGCATTTTCGTTGGATATTCTGAAGATTTCAAAGGATATAGACTTCTTCAACCAAAATCCAAAAATTTAATCATTAGAAGAGATGTAAATTTTGATGAAAATATATTGGCCTGCGATCCTAGTTCGGTGGGTGTGCCACATTTGGCCTACTATCTTGATTCAACATGTGTGCTACCTCTCTCTATCTCTTCTATTTTTGACAACATTCCTTCTAGTTCAGATGATGATAGCAATGATGACAATCCTCATCCACCTCCTCAAGATATTCCTTCAACTCTACAACTTCCAAAGTGGGTCCTCTCTACTCAGGATGTAGCAGGTTCTCTTGCAGGTGACCCTACAGATCAATGTCGTACACGTTCTCAATTCAACATAGCCTCTTCCTTATTGGCTCAAGTTCCAGAAAATCATGATCCAGACACCTTTGAAGAAGCTTCAAGTCATCCAGATTAAAATGCAACTATGAATGAAGAACATCATTCCTTATTGGAAAATAATACTTGGGATCTTGTTCCTCTCCCAAAGGGAATAAAACTTGTCAGATCCAAATGGGTTTACAGAACAAAGTTTCGACCCGATGGAAAAGTGGCTAAACATAAAGCTCGTCTTGTTGCTAAAGGATTTTCACAAGTTGAAGGCATTGACTATACTGAATCCTTCTCCCCTGTTGCAAAAATGAATTCTATCCTCCTCGTTCTTTCCCTTGTTGCCTCCTTTAAATGGGAACTCCATCAGATGGATGTTAAATCTGCCTTCTTACATGGGGATTTGCATGAATAAATCTACATGGAACAACCCCTTGGCTTTATCCAAAATGAATCTAGCCTTGTTTGTCACCTTAGGAAGTCTCTTTATGGTCTCAAACAAGCCCCTAGGGTTTGGTATGCCAAAATGGATAGCTTTCTCTTAGATAATGGATTTTCTAGATGTCATTCCGACAACACTGTCTACACCACGAAATTGGGTAACTCCTTAACCATCCTTGTTCTTTATGTTTATGATCTTACCTTACTGGTAGTGACCCAACCATATAAACCATGTGAAGTCTAGCCTAAAAAAGAAGTTTGAAATGGCAGAATTAGGACACTTGCATTATTTCCTTGGTATTCAAGTCTTGCAATCCAAAGAAGGTAATACCCTTTCTCAGTCCAAGTATGTCTGTGATATTCTACGTCAAATATTGGTGCGCTGATCTGTGATCTGTTTGTGAGCGATGACCTTTGGTGTTTGATCTAAAGAACTTACCCTGTAAATTCCTACAACCATTTTCCCTTTACCTTCATTGACCAAGTTCTAGATGGTCTTGTAGGAAAGAAATTATTTTTTTTCTTGGATGGATTTAGTGGTGACAATCATATCTAGATCGGCCCTGAAGATAAATACAAGAACACATTTACATGCCCTTGGGGTACCTTTACCTATAGAGTTCTCCCATTCAGTCTGTAAAATTCCCCTGCTACTTTTCAAAGGTCAATTTTAAGTATCTTTGTTGAAATTGTTCATGACTCTGTTGAGATATACATGGATGATTTAATTCCTTATGGGTGTGACTTCTAGGAGGCTCTCTCTAATTTGTGTAAAGTCCTGAAGAAATTTATAGAAATGAATCTCTAATTGAGCCTTGATAAATTTTATTTTATAATGAATGTAGGGACTATCCTTGGCCATTACATATCCAAGGAACAGATACAAGTTTACCCAAACAAGATAGCCATCATCAAAAGGGTCCCTACCCCTCAAAAGTAGAGAGATGTTAGGAGTTTCTTGGGATTAAATGGGTATTATAGAAGGTTCATGAAATACTTTAGGAAAGTGGCTTCACCATTGTTTGGATTACTGACCAAGGATTCATATTTTTTTTGGCCCAAAAACTGTCAAGAGGCCCTTGAAATATTGAAATAAAAAATGACCAGTGCACCCATCCTTAGGGGCCCCGACTGGGCATTTCCTTTCCATATCCATAATGATGCATCAAAAAAATTTGTGAGGGAAGCCTTGGGACAAGTAGAATATAATTTTCCTTACTCTATTTATTTCATTAGTAAAAATCCATCTAAAGATGAGTTGAATTACACTGTCAGTGAAAAAGAACTCTTAGTTTTAGTATATTCTTTGAACAAATTCATGCAGTGTCACTCAATATCAAACTTTTGTTCATATTGATCATGTATCCATTAAATATTTGATGAATAAGCCTGATGCAAATTCTAGGATAATTATATGGTTGTTATTGTTACAACAATTTTATTTTACTATTATTGACAAACTAGGGAAAGAGAATGTGGTTGCAAATTTCTTGTCCATATTGACTTTGTCTACAGGTAACGAGGAGATGGTGGATGATCAACTTCTAGATGAACACCTCTTTTCCATCTCGGTACTTTCTCCTTGGTTTGCTGACATAGCCAATTAACCGGTCGCTCAGAGGTTTCCTCCTAATCTATCATCTAGGGAGAAAAGAAAGATTGTAAGGAAAAACTCTCCTTTCTCTTGGATTGGGGAAAATATTTTTATATTGGGACCAAATCAAGTCTTGAGGAGATGTGAAAGAGAGGAGAAGGTCTTTGACATCCTATTAGCATGTCATGATGCACCTTGTGGAGGTCATTTTGCTGCTAAGAGGACAACCTTTAAAGTTCTACAGGTTGGTTACTATTGGCCCACTTTACATAAAGATGCAAGGAGATACAACACCAGATGTGAACAATGCCAAAGGATGGAAAAACCCACACCCAAGGATGAGATGCTATTACAGCCTCAAAGTGTCCTTAAAGCCATTTGACAAGTGGGGCATGGATTTCATTGGGCCAATTGATCCACCATCAGGACAAAAGAGGTACATCATTGTATGCACTGACTACTTGACAAAGTGGGTTGAGATAAAGGCAGTCAAAGCAGCAACTAAGTAGAAAGTGCCTGAGTTTTTAAGAGAAAACATCTTCTACAAGTTTGGGTATCCAAGGGAGGTAGTCACTGATCAAGGAGCATAATTCACATCAAATTTGATTGAATATCTCATGAGGCAAAAAAATATCAAGCACGAGACATCCACTGCCTATCACCCTCAATAAATGGATAAGTAGAGGTCACAAACAGAGCATTGGAGAGCATCCTCACCAAGGTTGTTAGAAACAACAAGAAATATTGGGCAGAGAGACTAGTGGAGACCACTTGGGCCTACAACACCACTTGGAAGACCACCACTGGATTCACTCTATATGACTTGGTTTATGGGAATAAGGCTTTTATTTCTATTGAGTTTGAATATAACACTTTGAGAATGGAAACTCAGTTGGACTTAGATTTCACTACAACACAACAAGAAAGGTTTCTCCAACTGAATCGCTTATATGATTTTAGAATGAAAGTTCTCTTGCACACTGAAGTCATAGAATTGCAAAGGAAGGTCTGGCATGACAAACATATCAAGCAAAATATTTTTCAAGAAGGATATTGGGTTCTTTTATATGATTCTAGGTTCAAATATTTTAAAGGGAAACTAATGACAAGATGGCTGGGTCCATACCTAGTAGAAAAGTGCCATGAAAATGGATATGTCCATATTAGAAGCATTGATGAGGAAGGAATTCCCTTGCTTCTAAATGGTTATAAGTTGAAGCTATATAGAAGACCTTTGTCCAAGGAATAATTTATCAGTCCAGTCAACAAAGAATTAAATGTGATTAGGAGTTTCATAGCTTCCAGTCCACAACATTCCTAGAATTTTGAAAAAAAGAGAGGCATGGATGAAAACCTCTATGAGGCATCTGAGGCCAACTTTATGGTTGAAAACCTCTCTGAGGTAGCCTAAGAGTAAAAAAAGAAGAGAAAAAATAATAAATATCCCTAGGTGAAACCCTCCTCTGAGCCACCTAGGGCAGACATGCAGGTTGAAAACCTCCTCAGAGGAAACCTATTTGTCTCAAGAAAAAAGAAGGAAAAAATAAAGAAATGAAAATAAGAACACAAGGAAGAAGCTTATACCATGTCTGCTAACCTTTCTCTTGTTTTGCAGGCTTGCACATAGTGGAAGATTTCATGGCTACAGGCCAAAACCTACAAGCTATCATACATCCTTCCATCCATACACCTCATATATGTCCTCTCCATTCACATGACCATCTCTCTCCACCATCCCATCAGCAAGAAATTTAAATTTCACCTCCTCTTTTTGATGCTACAAGAAGGACCTGTATTGCTATAGGAGATGTTATAATGCTACAGGAGGAGGTCCTCTCTATGAAGCTCAATAGGGATATACAAGGAGGAGAACAACCCAAAATTTCATTATGTCTCTAATAAATGATAAATAGGGTCCTCCAATGATTTTACCATCATCCATCCATCACCTATCCACTCCATTTCACCAAAACATTTCTCAAATTTCCACTCTGTCCTTAAAAAAAAAACACAGAAGCCACTATTTTATATTTCTCCAATGTCTACATTATTCCTTCATGACTAAAACCCTCTCCTCATGAATTTTCATCATCTCCCTCAACACCATCATGCACACTGAAGATTTCAAGGGGAGATAAAATGACTACTGTAAGAAGAAAACTCCTCCTGTAGCAGCCCGTGCAGCCACAACAATAATCATTGATGTTATTTTTTTCCAGATGATGGATCCTTGTTTGCAAATATGAAGATACACATCATTCTCAGGGAGGCTTTCCAACAGCACCAATAGCTTGGACATCATAGAGGCACCTGCACACACACAACAAGAGCAACAATCAAGGTATCATCAAGAATGAAGACATGCACAACAAATAAGTCAAAGAGTAAACTCCCTTGATCTTAATGATATATGGTCCAGTTCTAGCATGCAGATCTCTAGATCGGTTTGATCCATAGGTATGCTCAGGTATGGAAACCCTGACCTCGTCCCTATGTATAAAATGACTAAAATGTGTAATTGTCAAGGAAAGATGTTTTAATAAGCTAGAGGTGGCCAGTGAACTTGACCACCCTCGGCTAGTAAACTTAAGTCACCCATGCTCCTTGGAGATGTCACATCAAAGTGAGTTGATATCATGAATAAAGGGGTGATGATTACGAGGTAAGGAGGAATGATTACAAAGAGTGGGGACAACAGTCCCAAAGAGGAAACCTGTGTAGATGACATGTCACCACAACGCTCCAAGATTTCAACTAAAAAATGGAATATTATGTAATGGGGATTGACTTCTATTGCACATTCATTCATTTCAAAAATAATTAGAGAGAGGACAAGTTCTTATATATCACCGAGAATTTTCGAACTTCATTCTGCAACTACTATATGAAGGAGCTACAGGCATGTCTACAATTACTATAGGAGGGTCAAGAATCTGCTATAGGATAAATTAAAGGGTGAGAAGGGGCCACAATGTGTAGAAATTTGAATAACTGATATGTTATACACCGAGATTCTCCTGATCACACACTATTTTAACTTCATGCACAATACAAAATCTCTTCTACCATTGATCATTAATTGCGGAAATAAAAACAATCGCATGTGCACATTAAAACCATAAACAATCACACATATGAACACAGTATTTTATGGGAAAGCTTAAAGCTGAAAACCCCCAACTATATGTATATTATATGTCATATATATCATGTAGAAATCATTATACAAATCTCCTCATGAAGCTCTTAGTACAATCTCCAATTGCTACACACTAATCAAGCCCGATCTAGCAAATCACATGCTCCAATCTCTGCCACCTGATAGCCTGCCTCTACTGCACAATCACTGTTGAATAATGGCTTTGAATGAACTCGAATTTGGTCCAGCATTTCTCACGCAATCCTCATTGGCATCTCCAATCACTGTTTGTTGCAAATCATGCAACAATATAGTCACAACTGATAGTCACACTACTCTTTCACCTACCTCTTCACTGGTCTCCACTGAAACTGTCCATGCACTGTAGTTAACTGATGTATTCTTTAGTTGATTAATGATTTAATAATTAGTGAATTAATTAATAATTAATTCACACCACTCTCACTAGTGTATCAATCAGTTAGACTAGATATAACTAGCTCAACTATGTTTAACTCAGTTAAACTGAACACAACTCCATCAACTACCTCAATAACTCCACCAAACTCTGTCACATGAGTTCTATTAAACTGAAGTATACATGCAATAGCTCCACTTAACCCTCAGGAATAGCGTAATTCCTTCTGTCAGCTCCTGTGCCACATCTGTGCACTTAACTGAAGTGCTCCAAGAGAATAAGATAATGTTTATAGTCCAAATATTATTAAGAGCTAATAATATTCGACATATCTATTTTTAGACTGGCAATCTAAAAATAGATTCCGCCCAATATTTCTAAAAATAAAAGTCCATCTATTTTTTCCGACTTGACCAACCATCCACAAATAGCATCCTGCAACTCATAGAACATGATCGACATGTCTAAAAATAGACATAGTCTAAAAATAGACTTGCGCCAAAAATAGCCTGTGGGCCCACTTAGTGAAGGCGACTTCTTTCCACTAAGCTCATCATCTTGTTGCAATCTCAACACTCCCTCTCAACAAGATAAGGATTATATGCCACCCCTATCCTGCCCCTGTGGTATTCGAATTTTCTCCTGGTGTTCGCCTTTGTCAAGATATCAGCATCCTGATCCTCCGTGGGAATGTATGAAAGTAACATGATCTTCCGCTGCACACAATCTATGATATGATGATACCGGATGTCAATGTGTTTATATCTATCATGAAATACTGGATTAACTGAGAGTTTGATGCAACTCTGATTATCACAATATATCACAGTAGGATCTAAGTGTGAACTGAACAACCCGACCAGGATCTTCCTCATCCATATAGCCTCGCATGCAGCCAAACTTGCTGCCATATACTCGGCCTCTCCTGAACTGAGTGCCACGGATCTCTACTTCATGCTGTACCAAGAAACTGCTGTCAACCCGATACTGAAAATCCCTCCAGATGTGCTCTTTCTGTCCGTTGGGCTCCCTGCCCAATCTGCATCCGTGAAGCCACACAACTTCACCTCATCCGACTGTCTGTACCATAATCCATATCCTGATTTGCCTCTGAGATATCTTAATACATTCTTGCCTGCCTTCCAGTAGAGCTTGGTAGGCTTAACCATAGCTTGTGAAAGTTGGTTAACAACATAGCATATGTCGGGTCGTGTATTGACCAGATACATAAGCGACCCCACCAACTGTCGATAAACAGTGGCATCCACTACCTCTTCCGATGTAGCATCCTCTTTCCTCCATCCACCAGGAAGAGGAGTGTTGATAGGCTTGCAGCTATGCATGTTGAACTTCTCCAATATCTCCCGGGCATACTTTCCTTGAGACACAAACTGTCCATCACTGCGCTGCCAAATTTCCAATCCCAGGAAATAATGAAGGAGGCCCAAGTCCTTCATCTCAAACTCCTTTGCAATATCAACCTTGCATGAGTGTATCAACAGTTCATCACCTATCAAAATCAAATCATCTACATAAAGTACAATGATCATCAACTTACCCTCCACCACAATCTGGTATAGGTTTGGATCCGCCTCACTCTTGGAGAATCCAAGTCCGGTGAAATAACTGTCTATCCGTGTGTACCAAGCACGAGGTGGTTTTTTCAACCCATAAAGCGCTCTCTTGAGCCTGCCCACATGCGACTTGCTGCTGAAGATCTCGAAACCTTCGGGCTTCTCTATGTACACGTCCTCCTCAATCACTCCGTTGAGGAATGCAGTCTTCACGTCCATCTGGTGAATGTGCCACCCCATCTGCGCTGAGAGAGAAAGAATCGTCCATATGGAAGAATACCTTGCGATAGGTGCAAAGGTTTCCTCATAATTGATCCCCTCAATCTGTGAGAAGCCTCAGGCAACAAATATTGCCTTGTACTTCTCTACACTCCCGTCAGCTGCTTGCTTCACTTTGTAGATCCATCTCGAACCTACCATTGATTTCCCTTCCGGCCTTGGGACAATCTCCCATGCACTGTTTTTGACAATCGAATCATACTCTTCCACCATGGCATCCACCCATGCGGGATCCTCCACAGCTTCCTCGAAAGAGGATGGCTCTGTCACGATACACTTGCTCATAAGAGCCATGTATCCAATATACCGGTCAGGTGACTATCTCTGTCTGCGTTGTGATGTAGGTGCTCCTAAAACCTTCTCTACATCTTGAGCCAGTCGCTCAGCTTCTGTAGTGTGCTTCCGCCCTCTGATGGTTGGCGCTGCATGAGTGGTCTCTTCCACTCCATGAACCTCCTCTTGTGGATGATCCACATCCTGAGGCTCATCCTTAGGAACTAATAGCTCCTCATACGCTTGTACAGGTGTGGCTCCCTCTCAAGCGAACACTTCATGGCTTTCTCCTCATGAAATTTGATATCCGGTAGCATTGCATTGTACGGCGGCAAATACACGATAGTTGTGGGGCGTATCAGTGTATCCCACAAATATCCCAACCTCTGCAGTCGGCTCCAGATTCTTCTTGGCATCCTTCGTCACATGAATGTAAACAAGTGAACCAAAAATCCTCAAATGGGAAATATCAGGCTTCTTACTAGAAAATGCCACCTCGGGTGTGCTCATGCCAAGTATCTTGTGAGGACAACGGTTCTGCACATATACTGCAGTATTGCATGCCTCCGCCCACAAGTGAATGGGTAGGCTATGCAACATCGCCCGTGTAGCACCCACGATTGTTCTGTTCTTTCACTCAGCAACCCCGTTTTGTTGTGGGTTATGAGGTGCTATGAACTCTCTTCGAATTCCTTCTGCACTGCAAAAGTCCTTGAATTCGCCAGAGATGAATTCACCACCATTGTCGCTCCTAAGAGCCTTCACCTGCTTCCCCGATTCTTTCTCAACCAGTGCCTTGAACTCACAGAAATTTGAGTATGTCTTGCTCTTCTTCTGCATGAAGAAGATCTAGCACTTCCGAGAAAAATCATTAACAAATATCACATAGTACCTGTGCTTTGCTGTCGAAGCTACTGAGAAAGGTCCACACATGTCTGTGTGAATTCTCTCAAGGATCATCATGGCATGAATATCCTTCTCGTGAAAGGTGGCTTTCACAAATTTTCCCAAGGTACATCCCTTGCACTGATCTGACTGTGCAAGAGTACCCTTAGGAAGCCCATTAGAAATCTGCTGCAGTATCTTCAAAGCTCCATGGTGAAGGTGGCCTAATCTCCGGTGCCACAACTTGCCATCATCCCGGCTCACCACTCCTTTTGCCTTGCCTGCCATTTCTGCGCAGCCATCTACCTGCAATTGATAAAGGTTCTTAACTCGAACCCCTATCCTCTGGGTTTCACTAGTTTCCTTACTGCACAAGAAAGCCTTTCCCTCGCTAAAGACAACATCATATCCCTTGTCTTCTAACATGGCTACCGAGATCAGATTCTTCTTCAATCTTGGAACATGCATCACTTCCTTCAATACGAAGGGTTTACCAGACTCCCTCTCAAAGGAAATGGTACCAATACCGGTCGCAATGTATCTACCATCATCGCCCATCTCGATGTGCACTCCAAGATCTTTCTCATCCAGATTAGTAAACAAATCTTTGTCTCCGGTCATATGAAAAGACGCACCACTGTCAAGAAACCACACTGAACCCATCATACTTGAGACCAAGCATGCGATCAATGAAAAATCCAGCTCAAACTACGAGGCTAAGGCCTCTCCAGCTGCAGATCCAGAAGCTTGCTTATTTTTCTTCTTCTGTGGACAATTAGTGGCGTAATGTCCGTGTTGGTGACAGTGAAAGCACTTCACCTTGGACATGTCCTGCTTCTTGCCTTTCGCACCGGATTGAGAAGCATTCTTCTTGCTCTTCCCCTTCCTTGCTTTGGCAGCCAAAGTGTAATTTTATTCATCTGATTTCTTTAATGAATATCTGTCCCTGGTACTTCGCCTTATCTCCTCTTGCACAAGATCCGACCAAAGTCGCCCCCATCCTGGCAATTTCTCCCGACCATTGACAGAGTCCTGATAGGAATGCCAACTCTTCGGAAGCCCAAGGAGAGCCAAGCTCACCAAGTCCTGGTCATCTATAATCACCCCCACACTTCTCATCTCATCCCTGCATTGGATGAACTTCGTGAGGTACTTGGGCATACTGTCGCTTTTCTCCATTTTTATGTTCCTGAGTTTATCCTTGAGCGCCAAATTCCTCTGGTCGCTGTTGCTTTGGAATAAGTCTGTCAACACTTTCCACATCAAGAATGGAGAAGCCTTACCATGAAGGGTGGACACTATGTGATCCTTTACACCTTCTAACAAAATTCTTTGACACTTTGCTGTCTTCTTTTGCCATGCGTCAAGTGCGGCAGCATCGCTAGAAGCAGGTTTTGGAATTTCTGCATCTATGAACTCCTTCAACCCATTGTCATCCAACACCGCCTCCATCTTGTCCTTCCATGCAATATAATTCGAGCTACCCTCAAGGGCATACTCCAATCACAATCCGTTGAAAGACATCTCAACTTCGACACCAAGAAAACATTGCTGCAAATTTGAATTCCACCAGCTCAAAACTCAACCGCTTCAATGTTTTGCAATTGCTCCAATGATCAATATCGCTTTGATACCATGTATAAATTTGAATAAATTGTATGTTATACACCGAGATTCTCCTGATCACACAATATTTTAACTTCATGCACAATACATAATCTCTTCTACCATTGATCATTAATTGTGGAAATAAAAACAATCGCATGCGCATATTAAAACCATAAACAATCACACACATGAACACAGTATTTTATGGGAAATCTTAAAGCTAAAAACCCCCAAATATATGTATATTATATGTCATAGAGATCATGTAGCAATCATTATACAAATCTCCTCACAAAGCTCTCAGTACAATATCCAATTGCTACACACTAATCAAGCCCGATCTAGCAAATCACATGCTCCAATCTCTGCCACCTGATAGCGTGCCTCTACTACGCAATCACTGCTGAAGAATGGCTTTGAATGAAGTCGAATTGGTCTAGCCTTGCTCATGCAATCCTCATTAGCATCTCCAATCACTGGTTGTTGCAAATCATGCAACAGTATAGTCACAACTGATAGTCACACTGCTCTTTCACCTACCTCTTCACTGGTCTCCACTGAAACTGTCCATGCACTGTAGTTAACTGATGTATTCTTTAGTTGATTAATGAGTTAATAATTAGTGAATTAATTAATAATTAATTCACACCACTCTCACTAGTGTATCAATCGGTTAGACTAGATACAACTAGCTCAACTATGTTTAACTGAGTTAAACTGAATACAACTCCACTAACTTCCTCAATCAACTCCACCAAACTCTGTCACATGAGTTCTAACTGAAGTCTCCATGCAATAGCTCCACTTAACCCTAAGGAATAGCGTAATTCCTTCTGTCAGCTCCTGTGCCACATCTGTGCACTTAACTGAAGTGCTCCAAGAGAATAAGATAATGTTTATAGTCCAAATATTATTAAGAGCTAATAATATTCGACATATCTATTTTTAGACTAGCAATCTAAAAATAGATTCCGCCAAATATGTCTAAAAATAGAAGTCCATCTATTTTTTCCGACATGACCAACCATCCACAAATAACATCCTGCAACTCATAGAACATGATCGACATGTCTAAAAATAGACATAGTCTAAAAATAGACTTGCGCCAAAAATAGCCTGCGGGCCCACTTAGTGAAGGCGACTTCTTTCCACTAAGCTCATCATATTGTTGCAATCTCAACACAATGGTTCGAATTGGTCTCAAAACTATCATATACATCCAGAGCTACTTGACAAGAATTAAGTGACATCCACCTCCCTTGTTCTTACACTCAATTGCATGAAAATTCTACTTAGAATTTATAGCATGTGGCAGTATAATTGTGCAGTAGAAGGTCTCTTTGAGGATTGTAGTGGTTAGAAACAAGAAGAGAATTTGTTGACATAAATTATAACATCATTTTCACTCACTTCTACCAGGGAATTGAACATTGTCTCACCACTCAAGTTATTAAAAAACCTTTCCTTCACCTAAGTAGCACCAAGGAGGTACAACATAAGAGATGGGGGGAGGATTCAACAGAAGGGATCCCTCAGACACCAAACAGATTCACCTACCCACTCCTATAGTTAACATCTTCAGAAGACACTAATGGTTAGGTTTCTTTGAGTTGTTAAAGGGGTACGATGTTTACCTTGTGAATTTTCCATGGCATTTAATTCCCAAGGAGAGGATAGTGCCACCACTGTTGTAAGAGGGTTATTCATATATCTCAGCCCTGAAACCATTAGAAGAGTGACCACTCTACCTATAGGGATTAGATGGAGCAAGGAAGACAAGGTAATGAGTGTCACAGATAGAAACAATTCCTTCATTTTGAAAGAGAATCCTGTTGAGGATAAGAATGGAGTCAGTAAAGAAATCCTACCTTATCCTTGGGATGAGGTGGGTTACCATATCCTCAAGTACATATCCTGTGAAGGGAGAATGAGTGTGGTATATGCTTACCATTTCATATTACTCCATGAGTTGAGATTAAATGCATAATTTACTCTCCCACAAAGACTTAGTGTGCCCCAATTTCTCCTACAGTCAATCATAGAGTTGAGTCAAAAGGTGAGGGAGGGTAAACACCAACATTTTTCTCACCATGGCCTCATTAAATTGATAGTGATGGATTCTTTAAGAAACTTGAGGATCCCTATCCTATGGACTAAATTTGTGGTCATGGATAGGGATACTTTCATAAGAACACAAGCCATCACCCCTAGGGAGACACCAACCTCTAACATTGGAGGTAGAGAGGGAAAAAAAGAGGAGGAAGAAGAAACAAAAACAAATGAGGAGTAGAAAAAAAAGACAAAAGAATAAGAGAGGAAAACAAAGGAAAACGAGGAAACAAAAGCAAAGGAAGAAGAAGCATAAGTTGAAAGAGAAGGGGGGGAGAAACAAGTGGAAGAAGCATTAGGCCCTAAGGAGACTTATGAACCTAAAGAAGAAAATAAACAACCACATCAAACAATCTTGTCTCTAGAGGATACTGAACAAGAGGTACCTGCAACCTTAGCTACATTGAGCAGACCTGTTAAGCCCAAAAGGAAGAAACAAAGACAAGGTCCCCTATATTTCAAGACCATAAAAGCACTATAATTAAACAAGGGAAACCACAAACTCCCACAAGGGTCCCCATCATCATTGAAGAATCACCAAGTAATAAGGAAGAGGTAGGACCCAGTGAAGGAAAAATTGAAGAGGTCACCTCTCCTAAACCCAAAACAAAGACACCTGTAGCATTTTTGAGTAGGCCACCACTAGGTCAACTACCTTCAAGAAGCCCAAGACACAAGCTACCCTTCAACAAGCAGAAAAAGGGAAGCTGTAGGAGGGGTAGGGTTTTCTACAAGAGTGGAGGGGTTTGCTACAATAGAGATAGAGTGTGCTACAGGAGGGACAAAGTATGCTACAGGAGGAACAAAAGGAGGTACATGAGAAGTAAAATGAACTACATGAAGCAACCAAATCTGCAAAAAACATTTTAAGAGGACTTCCCAGAGCTCTAAGGGTCTAGCACACAACCTAGTATGGGGTCCTACTATAAATTAATTGAAGGAGGAAGGATCATCCCTAAAAAATTTGCAAATCTACTCCTATATGAACTAGAGATAAAGAGAGGAAGAACCCAGAGGTGGATGCAAATTGCTATTTCTAAGAATGTGGAAGATGTGGGACTTATGGAAGAAAAATTCATTGAGATGGGAAAATAAATGGCTAATTTGAGACTTGGAGAGTCTATGATAAAAGAGTAGCTACAAGCAGAAAACATAAGGCTGAAAGAGAGGTTGTAGGAGAAAGAATCCCAACTTGCCACCATGACAAGTCTCACTATGGAAGCCTTGCAATGCAGACAACCTTCAAAATCTTATGCTCTCTTTCTAAAATAATAGTGGTTATAGTGCCATATCAAGACTCTAGCACAATCTGGTTCTCTACCCTTCCAAGATTACAAATAATTTATTTAGTTTTGTAAACAAACTAGTATGGAGGATAGGGAAAAGTTAGTTGAATTCTACATGCATAATTTCATCTTGACAGATCTAAATTTCTGGGATCCCAATTCAAGATTGGGAGACATGAAACTAATGGATTTGGCATCTTGGTTGACTCATGAAGAAAAAAGGGTTGAGGAGGTGAAGAAAATAATGAAAAAAGAGGAGAAAGAACCTTTGTACATCTAATCAGAGCTAGTGTGCCCTAAGGTTTTCATTAGAAATGATAACCTCTTCTGGAATGATCTTGTTTTAGCACCCAAATACATTGAAACTCAAGAACAAGCCATTCTTCACTTTGAGGACACCTTTGGAATGTTGGGAACAAAAAACCTGCAAGCTTTCCAAAGAATATGGCAGGCCTTACCCCACAGTCTACAACTCAAAGAATACCACTCTCCTGAAAGGCTAAGAAATTCCTTGGAGAGAACACCATTTTACAAGAGAATCATGATGAGGATGAAGATCCAATGGATAGGACTGAAACTCAGTCCACATTCGCTGCTAGGCTTATAGGAAGGAAAGGACCAAAAAAGAGAGCAGAAGGAATGGACTAGGATGGAGAAAAATGGAGGATTTCATCCACAAGAAGGCACACCATCTGAGGTGCCTTGGGATGTCAGGGAGGCCACCAGGGCCATGAGAGAGTTTCACATGGATGAATGAGAAACAAATTCAGTAGGGGGGTGATGATGAGTCCCATAAGTAGCTATATTATGAGGGTCATAATGCCATCCTCCGACCTTAAAATTATATTTTTCTCAGACTTATTCACATTTTTGGTTATATTATGCTTAGTGAGAAGAGTAAAAGGTGTTTGTCATAGTCTGTGTCCTAATGTGGTTTAATTGTAGGAAAATGGAGAATTTTTGAGATACTTACTATGCAAGGGCTCGAACGTGACAACAAGGAGAGAATCCAGGGGGTTTTCCCACCTCCTTCACTACCTAAATAAACTTGGGATCACAACACTCTCTCTCATCAATTCGAGTCCATTGGCAACCAAGCCACTACTAGTGCAAGTGAAGCTAAAGAAGGATAAGATCCACCATTTTCGAGATAAAGGAGGCAATCACTCCTATTTTCAAGGCAGATGCTAGCAGCTACCCTTTTGTATAAATAAACAAGAAGAAGAGCTCATTAAGATTTGAAGTTTTTGTTCAACTAGGTGTATCTATTGAGCTTGAAGCTTGACATTGTTACTTTGAACTTTTATGTGATGTATGAGACCTGCACTTTTTTATAATGAGAAGTTGGATTTTAAGATGCATCTGAGTTAGTTTCAGAGGGCTTTGGTCCCTCTTTTAGTATTTATGTTTCTTCTTGATTCCAAGCAGTTCATAGTTTCTTGCATTTCAATAGAGATTAATCTATCAAAACATGTGGTTGCAGCCTCTACATCACCTCTCTTGTGGGAGAATGAGTGAAAGGATTCACAACCACAATCCAAAAATATTATGTTTATGATTTCTTGGAAATATATTAGTGTTATTTTTCCTCTTTGACATTTGCTTTATGTAGCTTAGAAGCCAATTTAGTCATTAGATTAGTGTTTTGGCATAAACTAGATGTTATTTAAATTCAACTCATCTTTTCCATCATAAGTTATCTCATTTTGTCAATGATAAATGTATGCATGCATGTGATTGGTTTCAGGTTTGTGTTGATCTGCAGGGAAGGGCACCTTTACCACTTCCATCTTCAGCTCCTTCATCTTCTCTTTCCACCTTCAGATTCTTTCCCAAAACTCTTTTTCATAAGTAATTTTTCCTAGTATACAGTGAACACTCATCCTAGTGAAATACAAACCTCTGAGAGGTCCTGAGCTTGGATAGGGGCTCAACCCAACCTCCCTTAATTTGAATCAATTTCCATCCACCTCTCCATACCCTCAAGGCATCATTTTTACCTTCATTATCCTCTCAGAAGCCATCTTGTAGCATTACAGGCCCTCCTGTAGCAATAGAGGACCTCCTGTAGTAGTCACATGTAGCAAGCCTATAGCACCACTTTCCTTCATCAATTTTGATCCCCACTGCAACTTTGACTCAGTCAAGATGAATATTGACCCCGAGTTATGATTTGATGATCAAGGAAAGCTTCTAGGCCACTCCAACCATTCATTTTCTTCATTGCAAAACAATGTAGAATTAGTTTATTTTATCACAAGTATGATGCAAGTAGGCTACTATTTTTCAAGCAAGTGTGCACTAGGTAGATGATGCATGCAATTATGATTGGTAGATTGATGAATTATGCAAGATAAAATATTCTCCTTTTTGTAATTAGATTTGGTAGTTTGATGGATTTTGAAAGATAAAATAGTTTTCTTTCTGCAAGTAGATTATCATTTCTCCTTTCATGAGTTTATTAGTTAACATTTACAAGTTGAGTCAATGGAATTTCCATTTTCATAGCTAGAAGCAATTTCCAATTGTACCTTCATCAACAATCTTTCATTCTAATTCAGTAGGATGAATGGTCTTTGAGCACTTTTGATCTAATATGATGACTAAGGGTGGCATGAGTGGAATCCAATTTGTTGTGCATATAGCACTTTCACCTCTAAATTTGTACGAACCTTGGGTTGATAATTTGATTTTAGGATCCCTTGGGAGATGTGTTGGAACAAGATCTCCTACAAAGCTACGAATCTAGTCCATTTTGTATATTTTTTATTATATTTAGTCTAACGCAGGGGTTTTGGGGTGGGTCAAAGCCCCAATGCATTGTAAGCGGGTCAAGGGTAGACCAAGAGTCTGCAAACCATGGTTTGCGGACCATTGGATGCGTAGGCTAAAGTAGTATAAATAGTTGAACCTTTTTGAGTCGATAGGTAGAGAATGAATAGAGATTCATGTGAAGTACGAATTGCTAGATCTTGGGTTGGGTTGTTTGGGTTAGGACTCCTGCTGGCTGTGTGCGCGGAGATCCTCTGTCTTGTTGTGTGCGGACCCTGCTGGCTGTGTGCACAGGTGGTATTCGGGGAATGTAAGAGGATTTTGATAAGTAATATATGCGGAGTATTACTGAAACATATGATGTTGTCTGGATCTGTTCTGTTATGATTGATGCGAACTAAGATTGTCTGATTAAGCTGCGAACTCGTCTGTTTTATCTTTTTGGTATGAAAGTATCTGCATTTAGTATATTACTGTGATGTGACTGTTGTTTCACTTACTGAATATATCTCTATTAGTGAACATGAACTATCTGTGTTGAAAATATTGGCTGCGATTATGCTGTTTTATTGTTGTAATTGATGATACGCACGTGGATGCGAACCTGCTAGAGCAAATTTGATAAGAACTATAAGTCTGGTTACGTTCTGGACCCTGCGAATCACCCTTCTGTGTAGATATGATAATTGCGGGCATGCATTATTACCTACTCTCTCTTAGGGTGCAGAAACCTGGTTCCAACACCCTCCCATACTGCTTCATGTGATACTTTGACATGCGGAAGCGGGTCACTGCCGAAAGGGCCAGCAGTATAGGGGTTTTTTGGAAAACCTTCACCTCCAAACCTGGGTCAGGACCCCTCGAGCCAAAAAATGGCTCCGTTGCTGAGACTGGGAGCATTTTGAGGGAGATTTTTGGTAATGCCAAGGATGTATTGGAAGCATGAAAAGAAAGAAATCGATGAGTGGTTTGAAAAGCAAGTTCAGGAATTCACTGTAAAAGAAAATTGTAGTGCGAACTTAACCGCGGAGGAGTGGAAAAATAAGTATATTTTCTTGGAAATCTACAAGATTTTCTTCGTAACTTTTTGAAATCGAGATGTAGGAGTGGCTCGCAAGGCTGGTCGATTTTCAGAAGTGTTGGAAAGATGAATGGGTCACGCAGTGGACTCCAGAACTGATCCGGCAGTTGGAAAAGACTGATAATACCATTAATCACACAGTAGATCATTGGGTGGACAGTGTCATAGGAGGATTTGTGACTGAATTTGCAATCGATCAATTTGTGTCCTACTTAGAAGCAGAGCGGAGGTTATTCAAGGGTTTCTGGGGTAAGGTTCTAAAAACTTTGCCGTTACTGATTAAGATCTTATTCTGTGAGAAAAGTATCATGTGTAACCATACCGAGTGAATGAGCTCCGATCAAAGTGAGGATACAATGCGTAGTGGTAAGTACTACAAAAATAATCAAGAGGGAGATCGATCTGTCTACAATCCATTGACCAATTTTTCTGTGCATAGCCCTCCATCAACACTACCTTCGAATCCTCGTAAGGGCAAGAACTCACCTCCACCACCACCAGAAGACGATATGGCTTCACAGATGAAGTTACCCACCTCCAAGGGTGTGGGGGACGAAGATATGGATCGATTCTGGTTTGTTGCAGGGTCTGTATGGACTGCGCAGAATGTAGCGAGCGATGCCGTGAAAAGAGCGTAGCTATCTCTTGCTTTTGAAGGAAGGGCCTTGGACTGGTACATGGGATACCTCAACCAACATGCGAACGCGAGCATTGAGGACATTAAGAACGCCTTGAAGCAACAGTTCAAGAAGCCTAAGGCCTACTCCCAGATAGTGAACGACCTGAAAGATTTCAAACAAGGTCCATCTGAGTCTATATGGGAAGCTGATCAGCTATTGAAAAAAGTAATCAGAAAAGGAGGATTCTAGTATGATGACAGGCAGCATGCAGAGTGGTTCATTGCTATGTTGCTGCCCCACCTACACATACCGATGGGCCACCAAGACATTCAGTCGCAGGAGAAGGCTTTGGAGATATCAATGAATTTGGAGGCTGTGCCACGAGATGAAACCCAGTTGGGTGTACAACAGATACAAGGCCACCTGGAAGCAATGCACATGGAGATCTAGAATCTGCAAAAGGAATGAGGAGCGGAGGCTAGCCCTGACAGGTGGTGCATACGATGCAAGGTGAATGGCCACGCCAAGGATAAATGTTCGCTATTAACAGACTACATGCAGGCTGGAAGACCTAGCCCGTTGTGCCCTAGAGAAGCTACGGGGCCAAGTAGGCCGACACTATGGTGTGACGACTGTCGCGTTGCGGGGTTGAACGAAACCAACCACTGCCTTCGCCTTGTTGCTTGTATTCCAAAGGTTAAGCATCAATGGTGCAGGTTTTTAAGGTCTGTGGGGCATGATGAGCAGAACTGCTGGAGTTATGATGTGCTGATAGACGGAGGAAACATTTATAGGGTACAGATAAATCCTTTTTCACCAAGGACCCCCTCCGGTATCGGGGGCCGAGGCAGAAGCGTAGGTAGGGGAAGAGGCCAACTAATCTGTTATAACTTCGGGGAGATATGTCACTTTGCAAGGGACTGCCCGAACCCTACAGGAAATTCCTGTAGGTATTGCAGGCAGCTGGACCATGTGATCAAGGATTGCCCGATTTTGATGGCTAAGGTGCAGGAGAAACAACAAACACCTACGAAGAATGTGCAAAGGGTTACGACGGAGCTTCAGAACGAGGGACCAGGTATTAATATCATAACCCGTAGCGGCCTAGCCACCGGGGGGGCGGAAGAAAAAGTTGCGGCTGAGCCTCTGATCAGGAAAGCAGTCATCAAACCAAAGGGCTTGGACCTAGAAAAGGAAAGGGAAACCTTTATCGCAGCTCAGTAGGACTTCACAGAAGAATCTAATTCGTAGGTCCCTGCGGCCACCAAAGAAGGAAAGGGGGTCCGACTATTTTTACAAGCATGCATGAAACTGCTGCACAACCAGTAGGCCATTGAGAACCTCTAGGCACTATTAAATAGCTACGCAGATAAAACCAACCCGCCCCTGGAAGTTAAGGATGTAAACACACTATACAAGTACAAGAAACGCACTGGTAGGGAAATGTGGCTCACAACACAAGTCGAGGATTACGAAATGGAGCAAGTTATTTTGGATCTAGGGTCAGATGCGAACGTTCTGCCCAAGCAAAATTGGCAGTGCATGGGAGAACCTAAGTTAGAATGGTACACTATCCAGCTACGCACGGCCTATCAGCATAAGATCATACCTTTAGGACGGTTATCACAGGTTGTAGTGGATATCACAGGAGCTAAGGTCCGGGCTGACTTTGAAGTCATTTAGGTTGTAGAAGATGCGAACCCTTACCCTGCGCTCCTAGGGTTGGACTGGGCCATCGACATGGGCGGTATTATCAACTTGAAGAAGAGAAGCATGGCATTTGAGAATGGAGGGATGCGAGTGATAGTCCCTTTAGACCCCGTAGAAGGAGAAATGTTTACTGAGACGGTGCGTATCAATGAGGAGGTGGATCAAATCTACAATTTAACTACGCAGGATGAAGATTGGATCAACCCTACGACTGATAGTATGCTATGCTGGGAGAAGGATAGCGACTGTTTTTCTGACTCTGACGAAGAACTGGAAAATTGGCAAAACCGGTTGCACGACATATCCGCACTGCGATGTTTCATAATTCAAAAGGATTTCCGATGTATGTCCTCAGAGGTAAGAGATTTGCCCTACTTTGATGGTTCTGGTAGCATTAAGGAAATTTTGCAAGCATTCGAAGCCGAAGTTCCAAAGGAACGAAGGTTATGGGCCCTCAATCTCGCCTTACGCGTAGCACCTGCGAAGTGGTGGGATGAGCGTAAGGCAACATTCCAGGAATGGGGGGCATGTCAGACTATGTTACTCCTATGCTTCGACCCTCTGGTTTAGTTACGCAGGGAACAACTCAGACTAGTAATCCGAAGCTGTGTAGACTTGTATAAGATAGTACCACTAGTGGGAAAGGGTGCGTGAATGATAGGTGCATCTCCTACAGAAACTCTCTCAAGATGGTGATTACTATGGAAGCTGCGGATTTGGAAGCACCTACAACTATTAAACAACTGCGCTCGCTCCTCCACTTCGCAGGCTATAATAGAAAAACTAGGCAGGAGTACACATTAATCACAACGCCTCTGAAAGAGCTGCTTTGAAAGGCCATTTCAGTTCACAGGGACGTTGAATGTCAAGGGAGCTTCAAACTAGTAAAGAAAACAATATGCCCAATCAGAACACAGATGGAATGTTGGCTAGACCACCGTGCGTACATGAGGCCCACTGAACGCACATAGGCGCACTGGGAGCGCAGGTGTGCGTTGAGCGCACCAGAGCTGCGAAAACTAGCCATTAGGACAGTAAAATCGAATAAAATGCAAAATATACCGTTGAATGGAGCAGGCAGCTGGAAATTAATGAGGCGATTATGGGAGATTTTTTACCGTTTACATGATGGTAAGTTCCAAGTGCAGCTTGTCCAACCACTGACCGCTCGCGTTAGCTATAAAAAGGGTCGAACAGACCAGACAAGGGTTCCGTATCAGTTGTATAGCTTATACTTGGCATATCTTACTGTGACGATTTGGTGCCGCAAGACGCTCTGTGTTTATAGTGTCTCCTTCATGTCCGAGAAACCTACCGCCCTTGACAGTAGCAACCCAAATTTTGTTTTTCGTGCCAGGATGACGGCTATGAACCATGATGAGCCTTCTGAACCAATGATCTTGGTAGAACAGGGGACAGAGGAAGTGGTGGAAATTGAGTCTGAGGCAGAAGATATTCTCTCCACGTCGAGCCCAACCACGAGGAAAGGAAAAGAAAAGGTGTAGAGCTCTGGAAAGCCCCCGAAGCCCACAAAATGGGCTGCAGAACTTCCCCGCGAACTACAAAATCCCTGTAGGAAACTTAGGAGGAAACACAAATCATCGAGCCAATTCACTAGTTACCTTAGTTTGTTCGACTGCGTAGGACATCGACGCGCACGTTGAAGAATCTTAATGGCCTGTTCACTTACATGTAGATGCCACTGACCCCAGGCGAGGTCCCCATCATTGGAAAACCTTTTAGTAAGCTTCATGAGGTCAATTTTGATGATCACGACCTAGCCAACTTCGAAGCATTCCATGAACTAGCACCTGCGTTATACCTCAACGTGATTCATGATGACAATGGAGTTACAGTCGTCCTCCAGCGTTGGGTGCATGGGTTGGACGGGTCCGGGCTCCTGAACTTACTCAAGATGCCCCATTTTGGTCATTACAATATTACAGACCAATTCGCACGACAGCTGCTCGCCCTAATTCACGACGACTGCCTGTGGATACAGGACAAGACTCCTATTGATGCTGCGATGTTTCATAAGATTACTGGTTTCTTGATGAACGGAAAAATCCCTCTGGAGCGAGTGGGTAAGAAATACAAAGCCAAGACTGCTGAATTTGTGTGCCAAAAATACAAGGTGGAGCGGAATACTCGAGGCTTTATCATCAAATCCATCAATGATCTCACGACGCAGCTGGGCACGATGTTGCTGGTGTGCAATTTGATGCGAAAATTCCAAGTTTCCACTGTCCCTGCCTATGTGATCCAACTAGCAGGCCAATGTGGGAAGGGGGTCTGTTTCAATTTGGCTCAGTACTTATATGACAAATTTTTGGCCAACGTTGAGAATCCCAGGACTTAGGGCGCACCTTTTGTTACTCATGGTTGCTTTTCCTCATAGCGTTGGTCGCCTGGGAAGCTCCTACAGAGTCTTTCCTCCCTAATCTTACCCGAGATATGTGTGAAGGAGCCTGATATGCGCACTTGTGGGACTCCAAGGATGCGCAGTGCATAGAGGACAATCAAGTCTTCTGGGTCCTCTTCTAGAGCAGCGTGGCAGCTGCCATCAACTCTCGACCATGCTTATCACTCATAGTCTACAACTGGTACAAGCTCATCGCGACCTTTCAGGTGACCATGCACAACATACAGATTCAGAGCCGAAAGGAGAAATCTTGGACTTCGCTCCCCTATATGGTCGCAGACAAAGAAATTAACAATGTTGTTGCACCCTGGTCCCCGCAGTGGAAGATTGGCTTCAAGACCGAGGCGCAGGGCCCTAAAGATGCCATCAAAACACAAGTAATTTCCCTTATCACTATTAAGGATATCAGAGACTCCAACAAAAGTATTGGGAAGGACACAAAATCGGCTGCGAAGAAATATGTGCAGCAAAAGCAAACCGATCAGAAGGATGCCGAAGAAGCAACACAAATATTCACAGCCCAACTTAGGGACAAAAGGAGGGGATGCAAAAGGAACTACATCCCCTCATGGGACGAAGCGCACAGGCGAGCCTGCCAAAGGACCTCGGAAGAAGCAGCACACTTAACGGACAAGACACGATGAAACTGTCACCTTTATCGATGGTGACCTTGAAAAGATTACTGATGCGGTCTCTCTAGCCACGTAGGATCAATGGGAAGCCCTCGAAGAACAACAGAAGGTTGCACTCGCCACATTACAGGTCGAGCTCCACGAGCTGCAACTAAAGACAGACACACTGCACACCAATGTGACTTTGGTACGAACACCGCAAACCACCAACAGTGCTACGCTCACAACGACAGAAAGCCACCTCTGCCCTTTTCCTGGCGCTGCCCTTATGATCAGTCTGCCTGACTTGAGCACGTAGGTCCATAGCTGTCGGGAGGTACAACTAGACTTAGCCAGGCTACCCTAAGATGCTTTGCAAGGGCTCCACATGGGTATATTTCAGGAGATTCAGCACCGGGACCTGCATATTCACCAACAGCTAGGGTTGGATGAGAAAATGATAATTGAAAGCAACGCCGCAATCACCCTTGCCACCATGCAGTAGAAGGAGCTTGAAAGCTTCATTCACCAGCTCTGTGCAGAATTTACAGCAGTGATTTCAGCTACCACTACGCCCCAGGAAATGGTTGAGTGGTTGGTCACCGCATTGAAGGCATCTCGAACATAGGTTGCGTAGGTTAAGTCATGGATGGAGCAACATATTGCCGATCTTTAGGATAAATTGCAGCCTGAAACACCTCCGGAGGTACGGGCCCAACGATCTGTGCTGGTCACTGCAGCTACGAACGTCGTCACAGGGAAGATCACGCAGGGTGCTCAACTACTGGAAACTTCCATGCATCTATGGATCAAGGTCCAACGCGATCTGCTCCTGCGTAAAATAACCCAGGGCCTGTGACAGAAAGAGGAGACGTTTGAAACGTTGGAAGCCACCCTGCCCACGTTGGTTCTTTCCCAACGCTTGGCACGACTACGAACTAGCCAAGACCTCCAAGCTGAGATAGAAGAGCTTCGACAAAAGCAGAAGGCCCTCAACGACCGCTTGAAGCCTTGGGCTGCTGACAACCTTAAACTGTCGCAGGATGCTGATATAGCCATGAAGCAGCTCAAATAGACTCTGGAAATTGTCATCGCTGCGACGGAAGGCCCGATTTCACAGAAATTGGTCGACATCGCCCAAAATGTTGCTGCCCAAAGCGAAGCCGTGCTTCCCCCATTGGCTAAAGCGCTCAAACTGTTGCAAGTGCAGGTGGAGACTCCAACATCTCAGTGACTCGGAATGAGTCACAAGATTGTGTTGGGGGACTGTTGGAACAGGGTCTCCTACAAAGCTGCGAATCTGGTCCATTTTGTATATTTTTGATTATATTTAGTCTAACGCATGGGTTTTGGGGTGGGTCAAAGCCCCTAATGCATTGTAAGCGGGTCAAGGGTAGACCAAGAGTCCGAAAATTGTGGTTTACGGACCATTGGATGTGTAGGCTAAATTAGTATAAATAGTTGAACCTTTTTGAGCCGATAGGTAGAGAATGAATAGAGATTGATGTGAAGTATGAATTGCTAGATCTTGGGTTGGGTTGTTTGGGTTAGGACTCTTGCTGGCTATGTGCACGGAGATCCTCTGTCCTGCTGTGTGGGGACCCTATTGGCTGTGTGCGCAGGTGGTATTCGGGGAATGTAAGAGGATTTTGATAAGTAATATATGCGAAGTATTGCTGAAACATATGATGTTGTCTGGATCTGTTCTATTATGATTGATGTGAACTAAGATTGTCCGATTAAGCTGCGAACTCGTCTGTTTTATCTATGTGGTATGAAAGTATCTGCATTTAGTATATTACTGTGATGTGATTGTTGTTGCACTTACTAATTACATATCTGTTAATGAACGCGAACTATATGTGTTGACAATATTGGCTGCGATTATGCTGTTTTATTGTTGTAATTGGTGATATGCACGTGGATGTGAACCTGCTAGAGAAGATATGATAAGAACTATAAGTCTGGTTACGTTCTAGACCCTGCAGATCACCCTTCTGTGTAGATATAATAATTGCGGGCCTGCGTTATTACCTACTCTCTCTCAGGGTGCGGAAACTTGGTTCCCACACCCTGCCATACTGCTTCAGGTGAGACTTTGACTTGCGTAAGCGGGTCACTTCCGAAAGGGCCAGTAGTATAGGGGTTTTTTGGAAAACCTTCACCTCTGAACCTGGGTCAGGACCCCTCGAGCCAACAAGTTGCAACATTATTTGTGAAATACCATGGCTCCCCAACTGCCATTAGTTACAGTTTTAATCGTATAAATCCATCGATAAGTTACCACAAAATTTCACTCTAGTCTGGAAACTATGTACCATACATCATTCTTCGTGATGGAGCTATACACCTCCACTATGCCATCCCTCCAAAACCTCTCAATTGAAACCTCCTCAAAAGTGGAAGACTTAGACTCACTAACATTGCTCCACAATGACAAATAACTAGAAAATATTTTTGGTGATCTGCTCTACTTGAGGGTGTTGCTAGGAGCCTCCACATTCACCTCATCATATCTCAAGGTTTGCTTGACCCATCTCATCCTTCTTGTATAGATTAAAGGAATATCTAGATTATCCTCCACATATATGGACTATGTCCTTGCTACTGGTGTTATTGGTCATTGTTTAGCCTTAGGATATTCTCACTCCTGATACTATTTCCTTACTGGATCTTTCTCATGAGACGTCCTAAGGGTCCCACCCTCATGAAATCTAACATACCAACTTAAAATAACTTTCCTTTGTCCCAGAATGTAGACTTAGTGGGCCTTTGAGACCTCACTTTAGCCCACAAATATTCCCCTTTCTAACAAGGGCTCCAGTTTAGTCCACTTCCCCATGGGAATGTGGATATAGACTAGACTATTGAAGATGCACAAATGGATCACGTTCATTTTCACTCCTCTAAACATCTCTTTAGGAGTCACATACTCCCATATCCTGTGAGGATTCATGTTTTGCGAATATACAGTTGTATTGCAGACCTCTTCCCAAAAAGACATAAGCAATCCCTTATCAAAGATCATTTTATTTATTGCCTCCATTATGTTCATATTATCCTTTGAGAAACCCCATTATTGAGGTTGTAAGATATCATTGATGTCCTGAATTGTCTTTTTTTATAACCCTTTTACTTTCCTTTCCATCCTTTTTATGATAGTTTTGCTACATTTTCAAGTTGAAAGGTCACCTCAGATATGCTCAAACATCATAAAAGGTATCATTCATTCATGGTTTATAATTTATTGTTTCTTTATGAAATTTAATAAAAACACTCCTATAGCTACCAAATTGCACTCATTTTACAGTTAACCAAAGATTATGCAGCTACATCCATGGTTAGACAGGTTCCAATGCACTTGAGGAGGAATAAAGGAATGAGTAGATGGAAAATGATCGACATTTGGATATCCACCTATTACATTGATCTAGCAACTCACATAGTTTTAGAGATCTAATGGCCAAACTAGAAGTCAACTATGGTTATAATACTCCAACTGTGGGCAGAATTTGAAGGAGGATAGTGGAATCATCAAGCGAGAGTGGAATTGGACGAGAAGAATTTGGAATCAAAAGTTACGATATGTCAAATAAAAATCTTTCGATGATTTTCTCTTCTAGCAGCAAATCATGAGAAGAATGATTCCAATTTAATTTAATATCTTAGTTGTCAAGTAAAAAATTTCTTCTCGACTTATAACTCTTAAGATTGTTATTTAAGAGAGGATTATAAAATCCCTTGAGAGAAGCAATAAACATCTTTACTCTCTTTAAGTTTGTAATCATTTGATATTGAAGACTCTTTATTTTAATATAAGTTACTCTATTCCTTCGGTGATTAATGCGTGGGTGAATAACTCGTTGATTAATTTCATGCATACGCTCAACATGAGGGTGCCCTGAAGAGTTGTGAGTTAGTTCAATAATTAGTTATATTGTTATGGATTTATTTCATGAGTAGTTAAATGCTTTCGATTGGTACTATGTCAATTAATCTCATGCTTTGTGTGATCTAACATTAGGTAGTTTGCATAGGTCGAGCGCTCATACATATTAAAATGACCAAAAATATTTTATTTTCATAGTTTGCTTATTTCAATTGTTTATTTTAGATTTACGAGTTAATGATCAGATCGATGCTACTCTCAACTAATCACACTAGTAGTTCTCATAATTATATTTTGGATTATCATTTTCATGTTCTCTTTCCTGAAGCACTTATATTAAAGTATTCTCTTCTGTCTAATAGAGTAGAGATTTTGGTTTACAAGTATTTAGAATAACATTTAACTTGCCACAAGTTAAATAAGATTTCAATTCTGCTCATTAGAATAATTTATTCAATTCAATTCGAATAGAATAAATTTAATTCTTGTCAAAGTATATTAAGTTTCAATTCAGTTTGATAGTTTAAGATTCTCAATTGATTTCGTCTTGAAAATTAGTTTGCTTTCAAAATAATATTTTCTAAAAAAATAATATGTGCGTAGGAATGATATGAATTAATCTAGTTATATTTACATTTTATCTCAATTTCAACTTCAAAAATAAAAAAACAAAACTCCTAGCATATATTGTGCACATGCACTTCACAAGTACACAAACCTTGGTTGAAAATTAATGAAGCAATTTAACCATCAATTAAATTACCCAAGTTTTTGGCATCGTTGTCAAGGAAGTGTATATAGGACTTTATTTTTGGGTTGCATTACATATTAGATGCATTCATCCTATAGATGCATAGTTAAATCATATTAAAAATAATTTAGAATGCATGTATAGAGAATGAGATTATAGGGGTAGATTTGTAAGTAGAGGTAGAGGATATAGTTCAATACCAACATCACCACTCACCTCCATTAGTTCACATAGTGCCACACCATCCACTAACACTTGCATTCCATCCATAACAGGTAGACATAGACTTCCTGAAGTGTACAAGTCTGAAATTCAACCTAGGAACTCACCAACTTCTTCTACGGAAGTTTTAGTTGAAGAAAATACATCCCCTACTGAAGGAGTTATATTTCTCTCTTCAACGGGAGAACAACTCTTGGGACAAGATTTAGAAGTGCCTAGTGAGGAATAGGAAGAAGATTTTTTTGAAATACCATTGATAAAAGAACCAGAGGAAGAAGTAGACAATCCTATTGTTGAACCTTATATTATCTCTAAAGGATCTACAATGGTAGGAGAAGGGGAAGGAGAAGTACACAATGTAAATGGTGAACTTAGGATTGGTGTCGGAAGAGGCTGAGGAGGTGGTGGAGGATTAGGTGGTAGAGGAGGTAGGGGAGAACCAGATCATTATGGAATTCCTATCTTTGATGGAGATACCATATCCACAATGAAAAATATCTCACCTTATATTATTCCTAATTTTTATGGCTTAAGAAGTGATGATCCACAAACATTTCGTTTTGAGTTTGAAGTATTATGTAGATCCTATGACTATTTACTTGTGTTAGGTCCCTATATTACTAGTGCAGTCCCTTATTGTTGTTAGTGTAGCCCCCTTATTGTTATTTTTGTACCCCTGTAGCCCGATATTATTATTATTGTGCCCCATAAAAGCCACGATTATTATTGTTGTGCCCTTACATTATTATTGTTAGGTCGGCTACGATTATATTGTGACCCCATGGACTCCTATATATAGAAAGGAGGTTTTTTAATTTGTATCATCCAAGAATTGTTCATTTATGTAATGTAAATGAGTTTTCCCCCTTGAAGTGGCTGATTTCTATGGCGTTGATCTCTCTTTTCTTCTATTTTGGGAGCTAGTTTCATAACATTTGGTATCAGAGCTTTGGATTCTAGGGTTTCGCTTCTTCAAATAGGTCATCATGGAATTTTCGCTATAAAATTTTTTCTGCAAAGGTTCATAAGTTAAAAAAAATTCCATTTGTGAAGAAATCTCGAGGAACATCATGTAAAAATTTCAGATCTTGGTTCACAATATTTTCAGAGATATGATCTGTGGAAGTTAGGGTTTTTGCAGGCTCCCGAATTTCATCTCAAAGAGGTGACCGTGGGAAAATTGTCATAACTCTCTCTCTGAGCATCAGATTGGAATTATGTAAAAAGTGACCGATAGTACACGAAATTTAGTTTCCTGTGTATCAAATTTAGAGCCGAAGGAGGAAACAGTGACATGTGGCATGTCGTACAAGTTCGCTCTACTGAACCAGTCCATAATTAGGTCATTGGGGGAGATTGGGCATAACTTTTCCTTGAAGAATACAATTAGGTCAAACCTGTGGCATTGGAAAGAAGATTCAGAGGGATACGAAAGGGTTAAAGATAAAATCTTGTGGATCTAAAATTACAGAGATACATCAGTTTCAATATCGAGCTTTTCAAAAGCAAGAAAAAGGTGTGTAATTTTTTTTTTCAAATTGCATAAGTCTTGTTTGAAAAATTAGTTTGAAGTGATTCCAAAGGCATATTGAAGCATATATATCAATATTGGGTTTTAAAATGCCCCCTAAAAAGAATTCAACACCCATTATGCCCTCAAAAGGCTCTACTATGACTCATGAAGAGGAATAAGTGTAACATGATATATCAAAATTACAAGATCAAGTGCAACAACTTTCACTCTCGCAAAGAGAAACAAAAAATGAAATGGAAGTTTTGAAGAAAGGCATGGAAGCTAAGATGGATGGTTTGAAGAAAGGCGTGGAAGCTAAGATGGATGGTTTGAATAATGGAATGGAAGTTAATATGGATGACATGGAAGAAAAAATGGAAGACAACATGAAAGACATGAAGAATGATTTAAAAGTAGACATGGAAGGTTTGAAGGAAGGCTTGACAAAGTTGATACAAGAAATGATTCATAATGGCGAAAATTTAGTAGGGAAAACTCATGATGAGAACAAAATAAATTTTAATCATGATTTCATAAAATTTAATGTTGGATTGAAGACCCACCATTTTCCAAAGATCGATATGAGGAAGTTTGATGGCAAGGATCCTGTAACATGGATACTAGATATGGAGCAATATTTTGATCTCAATAATGTGCAAAACACACAAAAGGTACACATTGCAAATTTATATTTAGAAAAAAATATATTTGTATGGTATCGACGTCTTTGCTCCCGTAAAAAAATGTCACTTGGTAAATTTTTACGGAGGAAATGATAGCACATTATGAGGATACAAAGAGCAACACATTCTTTATCCAATTGATAAATCTCAAACAAAAGGGTTAAGTGGTGGAGCACATTGAGGACTTCCGAAAATTGAATATAAGGGTAACTGATATTCCAAAAGAACACATGATTGATGTCTTGATAGGGACTTTAAAGGATAACATCCAACATTAGGTTCACCTTTGGGAACCTGATTCATTGGAGAAGGCATTCAGGTTGGCAAGAAAAATTGAATGTAAAATTATGGCGACAAGGAAGCCTACCACTCACATCTATAAAGATGTAAGTGTTTCTACTCCTAGAATTCCACAACCTAAAATGTTAACACCACAAAAATTGGAAGAAAAAAGAGCAAAAGGGCTTTGCTATAGTTGTGATAGCAAATACACTGAAGTTCATAAGTGTGTTGAGAAGAAATTATTTTACATAGATTGTGAAGAGGAGGAAGAAAATGAACAAGAAACTTCAAAAGACGAGGATATACACCAGGAACCAACACTAGAGAAAGAAGAAATGAGTCTGACCATATCCTCTAATGCATGGGAAAAAATTACCACTCCTCAAACTCTCAATATAGAAGGACATATCAAGAAGAAAAAGGTAATAATGTTGATTGATTCGGGTAGTACCCATAATTTTATTGATTGTAAGGTAGCCAAGGAATTGTATTTCTTTCTATACCCAGCACCAGAGTGTCAAGGGATGGTTGCAAATGGAGGAACTATAAATTGCTCTGGAAAATTCCATAATATCAAGCTAACCATGGGGGAATATGTATTGAATAGTCCAATTATTTCCATTCCAATGGGAGGTGCTAATGTTGTACTAGGAGTACAATGGTTACAATCTTTGTGGATGGTATCTTTTAATTTTCAGGAACTTTTCTTGAACTTTTTTTCGGAAGGAAAGGAAGTTGAATTACGGGGTATCGCAGGGAAGCCGTGAAAGATAATAAGATCTAATGTCATGACAAAGCTTCTGAAGAAAGAACAATGAGGCGTAATTTCATATTATGCTCACTAGAAGTTCCAACATCAAAATCATATATTTCTCCAGATCTCAAAAAAATCTCGGACAATCATTCCAAGGTGTTTGAAACTACCAAAGGAATCCCACCTATTCGTGATCATGATCATGCTATTCATTTGATTCCAGGAAGTGTTCCTTGAAACATCAGGCCTTATAGATATCATTAAATCATAAAGAGTGAAATTGAACGTATGATTGCAAAAATGTTAGAGGCTGGTATAGCTCAACCTAGTCAAATTTATTTCTTTGCTCTAGTAGTATTGGTGCACAAGAAGGATGGATCATGGCACATGTGTTCAGATTATATGGAGCTCAATAAGCTCACTATTAAAGAATATTTCCCATTTCCATGATTGATGATTATTGGATGAATTACATGGAGCAATTTATTTTACCAAGTTGGATCTTCGTTCAGGATATCATCAAATTAGAATGAAAACTGAAGATATTCCGAAAACATTTGAAACTCATGAGGGTCATTATGAATTTTTGGTCATGCATTTTGGCCTTACCAATGCTCCTTCTACATTTCAAGGGTTGATGAATTCTGTTTTCAAAGCCTCCCTTAGAAACTTTGTTTTAGTATTTTTTTGATGATATGCTAATCTACAACAGGTCTTGGAAGGATCATGTTCAACATGTTGACAGGGTGCTCAAACTATTGGAGGAGAAACAATTATATGCAAAAACATCCAAACGTTTCTTTGGAGTACAAGAGGTGGAATATCTGGGTCCTATTGTATCTCAGGAGGGTGTTAAGGTAGACCCTAAAAAAATTAAAGCCATTAAGGAATGGAAATTCCCCACAACCATAAAGAAGTTGTGAGGATTTCTCGGGTTAACAGGGTATTATCACAAGTTTGTTAAGAATTATGGGAGAATAGAAACACCTATAACAACATTATTGAATAAAGATGCATTTTCGTGGACTCCTGAAGCAACTAAGGCCTTTGAACATCTTAAAGAGGAAATGTGCCTAGCACTGGTCTTAGCTATGCCAAACTTCACAAAAACCTTTATTGTGGAATGTGAAGCCTCAGGAAATGGAATATGTGTTGTTTTTATGCAAGAAGGAAGACCCATTGCTTTTGAAAGTCGTCCAATCAAAGAAAAGTATTAACAAAAAGCTATTTATGAGAAGGAAATGTTGGAAATACTAAATTCACTAAAGAAATGGCGACGTTACCTAATGGGAAGACACTTTAAGGTAAACCTGATCATGATAGTTTTAAATACTTTTTGGAACAAAGACTATATTCAAAAGAGAATAAAAAATGGGTCACAAATATGTTGGGTTATGAATTTGAAATCATCTATAGAAAAGGGAAGCTAAATGTTGTTGCAGATGCACTCTCAAGAAAGGATGAAGAGGTGGAAGCATTGATTTGTGTTATTTATTTTATCCAACTAGATTGGATAACTGAAGCAAGGGATGAATGGAGGAATGAAGAAGAAGTGTGGACACTCATTCAAAAGTTGTAGCAAGATCCTAGTACATCTGATATATTTATTTGGAAAAATGATTCCTTATGGTACATAGATCACTTATATCTTTATAAGAATTCCCAACTAAAACAAAATATTATTTTGGAATTGTACACCTCTCCATTAGGAGGACACTCAATATTTTTAAAAACTTCCCATAGGGTGAAGAAAGATTTTTTTTGGGATGGCCTTAAATATGATATTCAAAAGTTTGTGGTAGAATGTTTGGTTTGCCAACAGAATAAAGTCGAGACAATTAATACCCCGGGTCTTCTACAACCTTTATCCATTCCAAGTCAATGTTGGGAGGAGGTTTCAATGGATTGGATCACATGTTTACCTAAGTCTGAAGGAAAGAGTGTCATAGTGGTGGTAGTTGATATACTTACCAAGTATGCACACTTTTGTGCATTATCTCATCCATTTAAATCAAGTACATTTGCTACTGCATTTATGGAAACAATTAAAAATCTACATGGAAACCCAAAGATTATTGTAAGCGATAGAGATCCCATTTTTACTGGAAATTTTTGGACGGAATTATTTTCTTGTTTGGGTACTCAACTAGCTCATAACTCATCTTATCATTGTCAATCCAATGGTAAAACTGAGATAGTGAACACATATTTGGAATGATATCTTCATTGTTTTGTATCTAATAAACAAACAGAATGGGTCAAGTGGTTACCTCTGGCTGAAGGGTGGTATAACACTTCCTTCCATATTGCAGCAAAAATGACCCCATTTATGGCACTTTATGGATATCATCCACTGTCCATCACATCATCTTTAAGAGAAAATTCCAAGGTTCAAGCTATGGAAGATCACATTGAGCATCAACAACAAGTTCTCCAACTCCTAAAGGATAATATAAATTTGGCACAAAATTGAATGAAACAATAGGCAGATCAACATTGAAATGAGATAAGTTTTGATGTATGCTACAACCATACAAAAAAATCTCCCTCAAGCAATCTAATAAGGATAATAAATTATCACCATAATACTATGGTCCTTACAAGGTTTTGAAAAACATTGGTACTATGCAGTACAAATTGGAGCTTCCTGATTCTTCTCAAGCGCACCAGTTTTCCATGTTTCATGCTTAAACAAGGTTATAGGTGACAAACTTCCAGTTCAAACAATATTGCTAGAAGTTGATGAGGAAGGAAAAATCATATTGTAACCTGAAGCAGTCACAGAAACAAGAACTTGACAGCTACGAAATCGATCAATTTCAGAGTATCTCATCAATTGGAATAAGTTACCCAGAGAAGATTCCACTTGGGAGGATGAGAATTTTATACAGAAGCATCCAAAGTTACTCAAGCGTTGAGGACAACAATTTTTTGAAGGACAGGGGCATGTTACGTCCCTATATTACTACTGTAGTCCCTTATTGTTGTTAGTGTAGCCCCCTTATTTTTATTGTTGTACCCCTGTAGCCCCCATATTGTTTTTATTGTGCGCCATAAAAGCCACTATTGTTATTTTTTTTCCCTTACATTATTATTGTTAGGTCGGCTAGGATTATATTGTGACCCCATGGACTACTATATATAGAAAGGAGGTTTTGTCACTTGTATCATCCGAGAATTGTTCATTTAGGTAATGTAAAGGAGGTTTCCCTCTCGAAGTGGCTGATTTCTAAGGCATTGATCTCTCTTTTCTTCTATTTTGGGAGTTGGTTTCATAACAACTTGATACTAAAAAAATGAAATTTTTTCCAGGTACTTTAAAAGATGGATCCCTTAAATGGTTTATGGGTTTAGGAACACATATTATTAGAACATGGGATGAAATGAAAAGGGTGTTCTTATAAAAATACAAATATTTTCGTATGCCCCATAACCTTAAGGATGAAGTCTTTAAGATTATGCAAAAGGAGGATGAAAGCCTTGAAGACCTAGTGGAAATATTTCCCTACAATAATAAAAGGGCTAAGATGCAGAATTTATACGAGGAAACATTAAAAGCTCTTTTGCTAAAAGCTATAAGAGATCAGTGGATTGACCTCTTCAATTTAATGGGCAAAGGAGATTTTTCCCAATTATCATTAGATGAAATCTGTGAGTTTTGCAAACATATTTCGAGAGGTAAGGCTAAATCTGGTAAAAATCCAAGAGATCCAACCATGTCAAGAGTTAGTAAATCTGCATCTAGAACAATGAGTAGAGAGTAATTAAGAAATTTTCTTGATAACATCAAAACAAATATCCTTGGAAATATTAGTGAACAACTGAATATTATAAAGATACAAAACAAGCAAAAAGTTGAGAATGTTGCATTGTCTATCTTTTGTCCTAGGTGTAGGAAAAAAACACGCCCTAAGAGAATGTCCTCTTGATAGTGTAGAAATTTGTGTTATATGTGCTGAAAATCATGATACAAAAGAATGTCCTTCAATATCTGAGCTTAAGGTTGTCTTTCATGATGAATTTGGATCATGCCAATCAGCTGAATCACTTTGATTTATTGCTAAAAATCATGGTAGTCTCAACACCCAGGTATGACACAAGGTCTTAACACTCAATATCAATTATATTCACAAGCACAGAAAAATTAGACTGCACCTATGTCTTGGAAACCTTGGCCACCCCAACCTGAAAACCCATCTTGGGCATAAGGTTGGCAGAATTCGCATGGTAGAAATCCCTAGTATCCTCAATTATAACAACCTTATTCCCCTTACCAAACTCAATACTACCCTCCTCAACCAACCCAACCAATTCAACCACAATTTCAAACACAACCACCAAATAAACCACTTCCATTACCATCCACTACATTTCCTCAAAAATCGAATCAAATACCTGCTCAACCACTCCCAAACCCAAATAATAAAAATTAGCAACCTATCTACAATGTAGAGGGTCAAAATTTCCAGGCCTGTATGATAGCCCCATTAGGTATAAATTATGTCCAACTTATATCTCTTAGGGTTTTGCAGAAGAAGTCACCACTAGTTTTCATCCAAGAATCTAAAGATGATGAGGTTCTTGAAAGAGAAACACTTCTTGACCAAGAAAAGTCTCCTCCAAAGGAATATGTTCATGCACAATTAGATGATAACCAAATAAACCTAGCTTCTACAATTCCTTAAGTAGAACAACCTCTTGTTTCTCTACAAAATCCTCCTTTTCGTGAAAGGCTTAAAATCAATAAGGGAATAAAAATGATTTATTTTTTTACGAGAGTACGATACGATAGATGAATTGAAAAATATTTGCATAAAAATTCCTTTACTCCAAATTGTAAAGGAAATACCAATATTTGCAAAAACAATTAAGGAGTTGTGCATTAAAAAACCAGGGAAAAAAAGAAAATATTCCAAGAAAATTCAATTGGTAGGAAATATTGCAGATATTATGACCGGGAAAGCAATAGTTCAAAAACATCTAGATTTTGGTAGCCTTATTGTAAAAAATCACATTAATGGTATTGAAATTCCAAACACCCCGATTGATTTAGGAGAAACTATTAATATCATGAACAAACAAACTATGGATCAATTAAAGCTTACTAATCTTCAATATACCCCAATATTACTACAATTAACCGATAGTTTTGTTATCAAACGAGATGGTATATTAAAGGTGTGTCTGTCTCTTTGGATTCATGAGAGTATCCTGTTTATTTTATGATTTTAACTCCCAAGAATAGTTTATGAGGCCATCCATTGATTCTTGGTAGACCTTGGCTAGATATAGTTGATGCATTCATAAGTTGTAGATCTGGTGATATGTATATCTATGATGGTAGCTCTACTAAGAAATTCACATTGTACCCACCTGCAAAAACAATAACTGAGGCATAAAGTGAAGTTTGGATATATGATGACAATGAAGACTTTGATGACATTCAACCAATATTTAATCTTTCACAAATAGATGAGGAATATCAATTCATAAATTTGATGAAGAAAAATGATTCTTCTTCATATTGTGAGTTAGATCAAATTTTTCAAGAACGATGTAATATTGAATATTTATCATCTCATAAAATGGATTTACATTCTATGGAAAAGTTTAGCAATTTTTTAGTAGAAATATTTTCAGATAAAACATTAAACATAAATAATAACCTCAAATAATTTCAAAAGAGACGATAAAGGTGCTACAAAAACATTCTTCTGCATATGCATGAGAATACACTGATATGGAGGGAATTGATCTTCAAACATGTATGCATCATATTTACATTCAAGAAAATGTCAAACCAGTCAGAAAAGCTCAGAGATGGATGAATCCAAATTTGAGAGAAATTGTTAAGGAGGAATTACAAAATCTACCTAATGTTAATTTCATTTATCTGATTTCAGATAGCCAATGCGTTTCACCTTTAGTGATTGTCCCAAAGAAGAATGGAAAATTGAGAGTGTACATTGATTATAGATAATTGAATAAATATACTTTAAAATATCATTTTCCACTGCCTTTTATAGATCAAGTACTAGATACCTTAGCAGGGAAGAAATATTTTTCATTTCTCGATGGTTTAAGTGGATATAACCAAATCCAATTGGCACCATAAGATCATGATAAAATAACCTTTACATGCCCATGGGGTACATATGCCTATATAGTACTTCCTTTTGGGTTATGTAATGAACCTACAACATTTCAAAGAGCAGTTTTGGGTATATTTTCTTATCTAATTCATGATTGTGTGGAAGTTTACATGGATGATTTTATTGTCTATGGAAATACTTTTGAAGAATCTCTTGAAAAAATAGAAAAAGTTCGCATTAGGTGTAAAGAAGAATTTTTTTCATTAATCCATGAGAAATGTTTTATGATTTTTAATGAGGGAATTGTTTTAGGCTACCATATTTTAGGTGATGAAATTAAGGTGGATACATCTAAGGTAGAAGTAATTTCTAAAATTTCGATTCCTACTTGTCAAAAAGATGTTAGAAGTTTTCTTGGTTTCACTTTATATTATAGAAGATTCATAGAAAACTTTATAAAAATATCCTCTCCACTGTTTAAACTTCTTATAAAATATTGTGATTTTTTCTGGAATTATGACGGCTAGAAAGCATATGAATCATTGAAGCAGGAAATCACTAAAGTGCCAATTTTAAGAGGACCTAATTGGTCTCTTCCTTTTCATATTTCAAATGATACTTCAGATACAACTTTAGGAGCTGTATTGGGACAGAAATATATAAATTCTTATGTTATTTATTACACAAGAAAAAAATTGACTCATGCAAAGTTAAATTATGCTGTAACAAAAAAGGAGTTTTTAGTTGTTGTGCATGCCATTATTAAGTTTCGCCTTTATATCACTCGTTATGAAAATTTCATTCATGTAGATCATTCTACTATTAGATATTTAATGAATAAACCAATTACTAATGGTAGGATTACCAGATGGTTGTTATTGATACAATAATTCAATATTACTATTCTTGACAGACTAGGGAAAGAAAATACAGTTGTCAATTTCCTTTCTAGAATGCAAAATGATTATAATGTATTCCTATAAAATATAATTTTCCTGACAAATATATTTTCGCAATATCTATTAAAACTCCTTGGTTTGTAGATATTGATAACTATTTGGCTACAAGAAAGTTACCCCCACAGGTATCAACCAACGATAAGCATAAAGTTATCTAATCCAATGCACCTTACTCTTGGATAGAGGGAGAATTATATCGAACTGGACATGACTTAATCATCCAAATTTGTGTTTGAGAAGACAAAGTACCAAAATATTTAAAGCTTGTCATGATGAACCATGTGGAGGACAATTTGATGAAAAACTGCTTACAAAGTCCTTCTTTTGGGATATTATTGGCCTTATCTTTTTAAATATTCCAAGTAATATGTCAAGACATGTGATAGTTGCTAAAGAATGGGAAAACCCATTCCATCAGATAAGCTGCCTTTATAACCTTAGGTACTTGTAGAGCCTTTTGAAAAATGGGCTCTAGATTTTGTTGGTCCAATCAATCCTCCATCTAAGCAGAAGGGGTATATATTTGTTTGTAAAAATTATGTTACAATATGGGTAGAAGCTGAACCACTTCCTTTTGCTATTGAAAATGTTGTAGTTACATTTCTTTTTTATGATATTTTTACTCATTTTGGTGTCCCAAGGGAAATTGTGACAGATCAAGGTACTCAATTCACATCCAAGTTGCTGTAGAAAATAGTAGAGAAATACAAAATCAAACATCGGAAGTCTACTCCATATCATCCACAAGAAAATGGGCAAGTGGAATCTACCAATAAAGTACTTAAAGAAATCCCGACCAAGATTGTACACTTGCATAGAAGAGATTAGGAAGAAAGGCTTCTAGAGGCACTTTGGTCATACCGTACCACATGGAGAAATAATACTAGATATGCTCCCTATGAGCTTGTCTATGAGAAGCAAGTTTTTCTTCCAATTGAGTTCCAAGTGGAGACTTTCAGAATAGAAGCAAAATTGGGCTTTGATAAATTTGAAGCTAAAAAAAAAATGTTAGCACAATTGAATGAGTTAGATGAAATTCAACAAGATGTTATCCAAAGAACCATCATAGTCCAACAACAAAGATCGAGATGGCATGAAAAATTCATCAAAGCTATGAAATTCAAGCCAAGTGAGTAAGCTTTTCTTTTTTACTCTAAATTCAAAGATTTTCAAGGAAAATTTCAGTGAATGGCTTGGTCCTTATGATATAGATATTGTCTTTGATAATGGAGAAAATAGAATCAAAACCATTGATGAATAAAAAATCACCTTCCTTCTTAGTGGTCATAGATTAAGGTCATACCATAAATCGTTAAAAAAAGAAGAGTTTGTCAAATATTTGCAAGATAATTATGATTTCAAGTTGGTTTAAAAAGGAGTTTTTTCTCCTCATCCTCCAGCCCAATAATTTTCTTTCCTCTTGTCAAAATAAATCAATAATACAGAAAAAAAAACATAATAATAAGTATAGACATGAAAACCAACATTGTTGGCATGTCTATACATAAGATATTAACTGAAAACCAAGAATTCTTGATGGCTTAGATTTTCACATTCCTTGTATTTTTCCCACTTTATTGTTACCCATTTTTTCTTATAATAAATTTACATGTCTAAAGCAACATTTTTGAGGCATAGTTTTCTTCAAGTTTCATTTGGAAGCAACACGAATAAAATTTCACTTCATCAACAACATAAAATTTTCAAAGGGAACAACTATTGAATCAATGACATTTTATAACTAACTTCTAATTATGAAAATTACATCAATTTATCTCTAAAGAAGTATTAGAACACTCCATACCTGTAGCAAAGGAAAATACATCAAATTCCAAAGAGGGATGTGCTAAAGTATGCAAATAGGGTGTGGGATTACTTTTCATTTAAAGAACGTTAGATTTTTAAACTCATTTAATGATCATGATAAATATATCATAAAAGTTTTTTTTAGCAAACTTTAGACTCCACAACACTCCCTACAATTATATTAGCATAATCATATGCTTTGTAACCTTACGTTGCCATCATATCCTGAGCTGTCACATCGAAATCTCTCCAAAATCGCCTAAATTCTAATGATCCTATAAAAATGGATTTAAGGATTGTGGAAATCATTTACATAAAAGGAGAAATTCAACTACGAATTGAACACCACCATAATTGACCTATTTCGCTTTCGCTTGACACCATCAAACCATTCAAACTTATCATCCTTTCATCACCTTCATCACCCTTGTCGAGAGAAACAATTCAGGATCGAAACTCCTACCTCACCATGGGTGTCATCGTCAAATTTAAACGGAATGGAGTAAAATTTCTTCAAGTATATCCATGGGTCGAGGATCAGTTACAGAAGGTGGGCTGGCTCAATTTATTTGAGAAATTTGATGGGCATGAGATAAGGTTAAGAAAGCGTTTTCACGGGTATTTGATGGAGTAGAGGCAGATATTGGTGACATCAAACTCATAATTATAGAGTCCATATTGGCATAGTCAATAAGCTTACCCAGGAATGGAGAGAATTGGTTCAAAAATAGGAAAATAAAAGAAAAAGAATGGATAGTCTTCCTCCGAGACCCAAGTATGCACACTTCCATCTTCAAAAAGGTGTTACCAGTAAATGCATTGAAAACTAAGTGGAGAATTTTTTTGCTATCCATTCAAAAATTTATAGCTTATGAGGGACGAAATGGTACCATGTTTTCTACCATGTTCAGATCTTAATGCACTTCATTGATGGAAATGAGTTAAATTTACCATACTCCCTACTTTGTAGTCTCAAGAAAATGACTTCTAGTGTACAACGAGAGTAAAAAACCCTTGACAATACCCTGTATCACTAGGGGTTAATTAAAATTCTTATTGAATCACATTCGAAGGCCAAGGGAGATAATTGAGAAATATTTTTGGTCCAAAATAATTTTGTAGAATATGTAGAGGAAGAAATGGTTACAAAAACTAAGAGAAGTTAGCATAGAACAATTTCAAACCATAAACTTGAGCTTGTAAATGAAGAAGAGGGTTTGGATATCAACAAAGTGGAAAAATGGAAGCTTCACTAGAGATACCTGAGGAAAACACCCCTTTTTATCAGTTTCTAGAGAAAATTAAACATAAAAATTAAAACAATATGTTACAAGAAATAAATCCAGCACAAGCATCAAGCAACCCGGAGAAACAAAAGAAACAAAATCCATGGATGGGGGACAGAAAAAAATGAGCAAGAGAAAGAGTATCCAAAAGACACATGAACTAGAATTGAAGTTGAGAAGGATTAATGACATCTCTAAGTGTTTAAAGATACAATGACCTGAGATAGTTGACCTTGAGGAGGGAGATCATAAAAAAATGAAGATCGGACTCCAAGTCCAACCAGAAAGGCACTTGCCGTCTTTAGGGATCAAGCTTGGAAAACTCCAAAATAGGTACTTGTACATTCATTTTAGCCAAAACATTTCCCAAGTCAACATCTAAACATACATTAGGAGGTTAAGTAGTAGACTTAGGGATGCTCTTAGGTGGAGGGGGTGGCTTGTCCTTTTTTTGGAGGGTGGAACTATAACTTTGGCTTACTTGGTTCAAGTCATTATTCTTTATTGAATATTATAGAAACTTGAACCTATCTCGTTCCTTTATAGTCGTGATAGGCTCATCTCAATCACTAAGGGCTTCGTTAACACTTTCTTCATGTTGTGCTTATAAGTAGGAGTTTCGAAGAAATATATTGAAGGGAGCATTATTATTTACTATGTTTCAATACTATATGGATTATTCCTCCTCTACTTGATAGTAGGGAATCTCTTCAAGAGAATAGGACTTGTTACTAGTCTAATACCAAGGATTTCCTTCTTGACCAACCATGTTGGTTGGGGAAAGAGTGATTGAAAAACTTTGTTGAAAACCATTGCCACTATAAAAAACATTCTTCTTAGGAGAAATTTCTTTTTTAAATTTCGGTTTGGGAGGGAAATTATGACAGGATCCCCTTCCCCTTTCCACCATTTCCAACTTATTCATCACTGTCATTTTCCCTAACAAGATTTCAGAAGTAAGCTTAACAAAATTTGGGTATATTCTTGCAATGTTGGGACAACTGGGGATTGAGTATTAACCTTTGGTTCAATATTATCCCTAGGAAAAACAAGGAGATCAATTTTAGAAGCATTAAGATTGTATTATATTTAAAAAGGAAACATTTTAACTTCTTCCAAGGTTTTTGGTTTTTTATCTTTTTGGGCATCTCACATGTGTCTAGGAAGAGCCTTGATGAATCTATCAAGGATAGTATCATCACTTTGTTTATACATGTTAGGGACTTCCTTAAGAAGGTTATGAAATATTTGTATAAATTCTTTCACATTTTCCTTCTTAGTTTTCCTTGCATCTTGGAATTTTTTAACAAGCATTAGGCCTTCTTTAACTATGGCCCATCTTCTATTGAAGGTTTGGTGAAAGGTATCCCAATCATTAATACTTCCTTGAGGTAGAATAATATAAAAATACCTCGCACTTCCTTTTAAGGTCAAGGAAAAAGTAATAATTACCACATCTTCATCCATAACTAGCTCAACACTAACAACCCAATACAACTCATTCATATGTTTTTATTCAATGATAGAATTGGTGCCATTGAATTTGAGTAACCACTCCTCATGCTTCTTAGGCAGTGAATGAGGAGGATCAGGGATTTTTCTTACTTTCAATGGCTTGAATATTATAATGAGCCATGGTTTCTTCATGGTGTCAGGGGTAGTGTTATCCATGAATATGCTTATAACTACACGAATCTTTGGAATTATAGTGGATGTATTTTCATCAGTTGTTTTGTGAGTAGTCATCTAATTGGATTATTATCACGAGTTTCCAACATAGAATTTATATTTTCATCTCAAATATTCTCTTAAAAGGAAGGCGAATCTTAATGTTCAGATAAAAAGGAGGATGACTCAAATTTTCCCTCACAACGACGCCAAAATGTTGCCTCAAAATATAACAGGTCTTCCGAGATGCCTCACAAGGCCAAAGCTAGATCAAGACACAACAACGAGGCGGATGCCTCGGTCACCTCGACAATCCACCTCCTAATCTTTAGTGGAATTTCACCACATGGGAGGTTACCAGTTTAGGTCACCTAAAGGGTATTCTAGATACAGGGTCTAAAGGTGAAAATTGAATAAAATTTTCCAAATATACTCAAGCTAAGGACAAGGCATAATTTGACAAGACAAGCAATAATGTACCTCTGAAACAACCTATAAAGAAATTGTACCCTAGGTATTTTTATCTACTACTCAAAAGTAGCACACATGGGCATATAAGGGGAAATAAAATGTTTGTTATAAACAAATAATCCATAATAGGATCCAAAGACCTTTGATTTAACTTAAGTGGAAGCCTTGGTGCTACATTAGGTTTCTTTTCTAGCCGTATAATTGCCTAAGGTTTGATGACATCAACCCCAATGAAGGACTTCAAACCATGTGAAATACTAGTATTTTAAGGCTCAACAAGGTGAAACAATCTCCAACCAACCCAACACTCATGCACTAGTTGAAATTGGCCTCAAACCCTAACCCTAATGACCTACCTTAAAGGGATAATTTTTTAGGAGGGTAAAAAGGTATATATTGTGATTTTTTACGATCAACATGGACCTCAAGTCCTTCAATCTAATTGTTTGATGGAGTTTTAAGGGAACTTAACCACGAAAATATCAAATCCTTTAAGGGGTTAAGGGGGAAAACCTAGGTTTTCACTTGTTAACCCTATATTTCAGTTTAAGGGGGATAAATTAAATAGAGAAAAGCTCTCTAGGAGGTTCTCTAGGGAGGTTCCATGATAAAAATTAAAGAATGTAAAAATTAACCAAGTATTTAATATAAACATAAGCATTTAGACATGGAACATAGAAAAACATAACAAAATTACATGGCATAATCATGAAATATATTCAACAATAAGGTACTCACAATATATCCAAGAAACAAGCCTTATTTATTCGAAAATGATGTCTCCACAACAAGCACTAGTTTCCAGTAGCCAAATATGCATAAAAGATCACATCTCCACAAAGTAGTGAAAGACCACAAGTTAGGCTGAAATATCTAACAGAGGTCGAGTTCTCGATAAGTGATCATAAATGAATGATTGAGGTGATATTTTATTTATATGAGGTACACCTCATCTAATTCCTAACTATGAAGTCCCTACACAAGTTTTATTTTGAGTGGGCAAAAGCAAATTAGGGTTACAAACCAACCCACTAGCTTTTGCAACATAATTTGTCATTATAACCCCACAAATGTGTGTCATACGACTAAAAATATGATCACATCATGCCATTTAGGGGATTCTAATATTATATTGAGGTAAAGTCAAGACTGAAAATGTATGAGGATTATGATCATCCTCCATTTGAGGAAAATACCAATTCATGCATTAAAATAGTTGCAAGGGTAAAAAATCCAACTTTGGGTGCCACACGTCATTTCCATGGGTGTCAAGTGAGCAACATGGTGCTTGTTGTGTCCAACATTAGGGCTAAATTAGGTGCAAAAATCCCTCCTAAGTCATATTAACTATTACAATCCTCATGTCCCTCGATCATGGCATGCCCATCAAGTAGTGTTAAGGCGAACTTGGGGGCATGTTGGTGTTGAATTTTTAACTACGGTTGATCTTAATAATGTATATTTGGCCACTTAATGTACTTATACTTATTATTGTAAAGTATGTTTTAAATGCTAGAGTTTGAAGAAAATTTATTTTAAGTCAAAGTCCCATTGTGACTTTTAAAAGAAGAAAATTTTAATTTTCAAATTGAAAATTTTGGCTCCAAAAGTTTTCAAGTTGACCTCCCTCTAATTCAAGTTAGCCTAGGGAAAAGGAAACACCCACTTGACCCAATAAATCACTATATAAAGGAAACACAACCTCATTCCTCTAGCACTAATTCATGATTCCTCAAGAATTTTTTTTTTTGGACATCTCAATGAAGATCAAGAAGGACAAGGAGGGTGAAAAAGAAGATGAATTGCATCTCTTTCTCTCTTTCTCAAGCTCACACATGTGGATAGATTCTCTTTCTTCTGGTTCACAATATTTTTGGGAAGTTTTGCTGAAGGGTGCCAAAACTTTGGGCAGATGCATGGGTTGAAATTCTGGGGTAACTAGAAATTGCAGGAGGGCTGAAATTATGGGTCAGATCGAGTAGAGCGTAAATATAAATCATATTTGGAGGCTTGAATTGGATGGGTTGACCAGGTTTGATTATAGGTCTAGGTGTGCCTCTTGTTGAATAGCAGATTTTCTTTTTTGAAAAGGTTGTTGGGTTTTCCCTTGGTGGCTTTTCCCAAGTTAAACCTTGTCTTCTCTTAGTGCATTGTGATCTCTATTGTTCTACTGTTCTTGTATGTTTGCATTTTTTAAGTATATTTTCTAAATGAGATACTGGAATAATTTAAAAGAAGATCAACATCATAACTCATTATTCGTATTTCAGAAATATTGTGCTAGTCTATATTTGCACTTATAAAATCAACATGGTATCAAAGCTTTTGTGAAGGAGGGAACACTTAGATCACCTTTGAAGAAACCCTACTTTGAGAGTCTATTGTTGACATCCTTCTTTTTGATTCACATCCATGGCTTCCTCTATGAAATATGAGAACAATTTGGAAGGTGCATCAAAATTCAGATCTTGGAAACTTAGAATTGATCTTATTCTTGCAAAGAATAAAGTTTTGGATATCATGACATGGAAATTTGTGGAAATAAAAAATACTACAGGAAATGAGAAGTTTAAGGACGATGAAATTACTGTTAGGAGTCTTATTGTGGAATACATGAAATATAATACTATTCTATACATTTAAAAGCTTGATAATTCTAAGAATATGTATGATTTCCTAACCAATCTATTCACTATCAAGAATGTTGGTCAAGCACGAGTCTGGAAAATGAACTTTGTGATGTGATGATGATGAATGATGACACTGTAGCTTCATATTTCGTAAGGATTTATCAAATATAGGACCAAATTAAAGCAATTGGAGAAACTATCATCGTGACTACAACACTCAGTGGTATAACAAGATCATGGGATGCATTTACAACTGGAAGGAAGCTCCTTAATTTGAAAATCTATGGACCTCTTGTGCTCAAGAAAAATCAAGACTTATGTCAAGAGATGAGAAGGAAGAAGCTTCTCAAGAACTTACAACTCGCTTCAAGAACAAAGGAAAGAAAAAGTTTATCTCTCAACACAAGAAGCTAGGAAAAAGATCTCCTCATCCACAAAGGAAGAAGGACATGTCAAAGATTCAATGTTACTATTGTTAGAAATTTGGACGCTTTAAGGGATATTTTCATAAAATGACTAAAGACAAGAAGAGAAAGGAAAAACAACACACTTTCACAACTGATGTTGAAGACGAACACCTAAAGAAGCCCAAAGGTGACACACACTTATTTTACTTTTATGCTCTAACAGGTTCTATTACAGATGGTGATGACATATGGCTGGTAGATAGTGGTGCATCAAGACATATGACTGGAAATTGTGAAAATATCTCTAGCATGATATAAAATAGGTAGTCCCAAAGGGTAGAGCTTGAATACCACCACAAATATGCAACCAAAAGAGTTGGAAAGGCATCCATAGAGCTAGAATATGGTAACAATGTTCTATATGTACTGGGTTTGAAAAATAATATAGTCTCTATTTCATGTTTAGAAGATAATAGAGATAGAGTAACTTTTGTGGATGGTAAAGTACTTGTATGATCCAAGGGATATAGTATAGATAATGCTAGGGTTATTTGGATTTGTGAAGGAATATTGTATAGACATGTGATTCAACCATCTCAAGCCCTAATACTTGATGAAATCAATCCAAGTGAGATATGGCATAGAATATATGGCCACCTCTATTATAGGGCATTACTTGAATTGAATCAAATAGTTTTAGGTGTCCCTGAATTACAAAAAGATCACGAGGGTGTTTGCCAAGGTTGTACACTAGGAAAGAATACAAATAAACCATTTACAAGTAGTGATAATATATCTAAATAAGTCTTAGATTGATATATTTTTATGTTTGTGGTCCAATGCCTGTAAGATCACTTGGAGGTTCATTGTAGTAGGCGACATTTATTGATGAATTATCTTGTAAGACATGTATCTATCTTATGAATACCAAGGATGAAGTCTTCACAAGGTTTTAGGAATTCAAAGCCGAATTGGAGAAATTGATAGGTAATAAGATAAATATTTTAAAATCTAACATAGGAGGATATTACACCTTAAAAGAACTTGTTTCTTTTTGCTAGAAATATGGGATTAAGAGAGAGATGATTGTTCCTTATAATCCACCACAAAATGGTGTAGTTGAATGAAAAAAGGCCATGATGCATGATCCAGATTTGTCTACATTCTTATGTGGAGAAGAATCATTGAAAATTATATATATATTCAAAATCAAATTCCTCATTGAATTCTAGAAGCCATGAATCCTAAAGAAGCATTCTCTGGAAGAAAGCCATAGGTTGGACATATGAGAATCTTTGATTTCCTTGTCTAGATTCATGTTCCTAAAGATAAAGGGAACACACTTGAATAATTAGGAAAGAAAGGCATATTTGTTGGTTACAATAAATCATGAAAGGTCTGTAGAGTCTACATTCTAGAGCAGTGACAGATTGAGGTCAACTGGGTTGTCACTTTCGATGAGAAAGTTGCATATTGGAATTTCAAGGATGTATCCATGGATTAATATGATTAAGTAAAGCAAGTTGATTCAAAATAAGTGTACTCAAATTCTATATAAAGTCCTGAAGAGGTAGAATGGCCTTATAAACTAGTTGAACTAGTTGTTGTCCTTGAAATAGAAAGTGACCAACATGGCTTGGATCTACATTGGAAGATGCAAAAGGACATGTAGCTCCCGATGGCACATCTAGAGAAGTTAAGAAACCTAAAAGGTTTTATAGCTATGAAACTCTCATGAATAACGTGATTGATGCAAATCCTTCCACTTATGAAGAAGCAACTAGCCAACAAGTGTGGAAGGAGGCCATGAATGAAGAATATCAATCTATTATAAATAATGATGTCAAAGATATTTTTTAAAGGCCGAAAGGGAAGTCAATGGTGACTTCCAAGTGGATATACAAGATCAAGCATGATATAGATGGAAGTATTGACAAATACAAGGTGCAATTTTTGGCTAGAGGGTTCTCCCAGAAAGAGGGAGAAGATTACGATGACCTTTGCTAGAGTTTCTAGGTACACTTCCATTAGATCCATTATTTCTCTTACTGCTTGATTGGGATGGAATTTACATCAGATGGATGTGAAGACTGTGTTCCTAAATTATGTTATTGAGGAAGAGGTGTACATAGAGAAACCTTAAGGCTTTGAGGCGCATGGAAAGGAATCTCATGTCCGCAGGTTAAAGAAGGACTTATATGGGTTCAAGAAAGCTCCAATAGTTTGGTATGTTCATATTGATAGTTATTTGACAATATTGGGATTTAGCAAGAGCGACGTCGATCCAAACCTTTATTTTAAGGTTGTGAAGGATGCACCTATGATTCTATTAATTCACGTTGATGATTTATTTCTAAAAGGTGTTGAGCCTCTTATTATTCAATTTAAGAAGCAGTTGGATCTTGAATTTGATATGAAGGATCTTGGGTAAATGCAATATTACATCGGACTAGAGGTATGGTAGAAACTTAGTGAAGTATTCCTTAGTTAGTGAAAGTATGTAATTGAGATCCTTCATAAGTTTGGCATGATGGACTGTAAATCCATGGACACTCCTGTCATGGATAACTTGAATAATTCAAGAGGATCTGAATTCAGTTTGGTAGATCCATCTATGTATCGGTAATTGATTAGTTCGTTGATGTATTTGGTTAACACCAGGCTAATAATTTGATTTTCTATTAATGTGTTAATCCAATTTAAGGTGGAACAAAGGCATGGGCAATGCATTGTAGTGAAGCACATTCTGATATATCTACAGGGTATTGTGAACTATGGTTTGGGATATGTTTCAAACAAGGGTGTACAACTTCAGGGATATACGTATGCCGACTAGGAAGGCAGTGTCGATGATAGAAATAGAACTTCAAGGGTATGCTTTGGCTTGGGCTCCACTATTATATCTTGGATTAGCAAGAAACAAATATCCATCACACTTAGCACTATATAAGCAGAATATATTACAACAAATGAAGCGTGTACAAAAGCAATGTGGCTTTGAAAGTTATTTGCAGGATTGTTTGACCAAGAGTTGGAACTGACGGTGATATATTGTGATGACAAAATGTATATGAAGCTTTTATAGATTCCTATGTTCCATGATAGGTCAAAGCATATTGAGATCAATTACCACTATATCCATGGCATGGTACAAAGGAGAGCGATAAGGCTTGAGTACATCTCCATCGATGAGCAGATTGCTGATGTTCTGATGAAGCCATTTCCCCGAGAGAAGTTTGTGTACTTCAAAGACAAGTTGGGGCTTGTGGAGATTACCCATCTCATTGAGAGGGAGTGATAATTTGATACCAGCATGGATGTACAATCTCCTGTGGGGAGAATTGTTTGAGAGGCCCAAAGTGCTCACTAGGTACGGTTGGGTGAGTGTCTATCAGAGGAGACCTGATTACTCACTATGAGGGACTGAGAAAGGCTAGGACCCAATCACACACCAGGAAAGGGTGTAGTGAGGTATGTACATATTTGTAACCGATCACACACAAGAAAGGGTGTAGTGATTTATGTCGGTATTTGGATCCAATCACACACTAGGAATGGTGTAGTGAGGTCTTGGACCCGATCACACACCGAGGAAGAGTGAAGTGATGTCCTTCATCATCTAGACTAGATAAGACACCCCATAGGGTGTAATGCGGTCCTTCAACATATATACCTTATCACTAAACATGGAGGGTTGAGTGAGGGCTTGCCCTAGAGTGCTCATCAGGAAGGATGGGTGAGTACTTGCTAGTTGAGGTCTCAAAATGTTAGCCTAGGAAGAGGCATTGGGATTTGAGGATTGATCACTCTAGAGGAGTGAGTCCTGATATGCCGATGTCAATGCCATGGGTTTGATACCACCCCAGATATGGCCACTGGAAGATGATGATAGTAGATGGTGATGGTGATGATGATTTGATATAACCTTTTCTTTAGAGAAATTTGTTAAATTGAGAACATCTATGACAATAATTATGAATACCTCCCTAGTTAAGAGGGAGTGATGAATTTATAATTATGGTTGGTCTTCATAATGTATATTTTGGAACTTGATGTACTTAAATTGATTATTGTAAAAGAATATTTTAATGTTTTTTCCAACTAACTTGAGGAATATAAAATTCTCCATATATTCAACATGTTCAAGAATGTGTGTTTCTCTATATAGGATAAATGGCGCCCCATCATCAATAGGGGTGGTGGTATATGGTAGGTCCATCTGTATGCGTCCATTAATTGAGGCACACTATTTCCTAGAAAGAGTATTTACTAGGCATTTGGCATGTCTATGCCTACAATTTCCATTAACAAAGAAATATGTTTATTTTCTTACAGAGATACCTTGACATCCTTCAAAGGACAATTAACATGTATTGACTTTGATTCAAATCCATACATGTTCTTATAAATCATAATTATATCCATTTCCTATTGGTTCACGACTCTTAATGGAATAACATTTGCAGAGGAAATAGAGTCAAACATGAAATTGGGGCTTGTGGAGATTACCCATATCATTGAGAGGTAATGATAATTTGATACTAGCATGGATGTACATTCTCCAGTGGGGAGAATGGTTTGAGAGGCCCAAAGTGCTTACTAGGTACGGTTAGGTGAGTGCCTCTCGAAGGAGACCTGATTACTCACAATGAAGGATTGAGAAAGGCCTAGACCCGACCACACAAAAGGAAAGGGTGTAGTGAGGTATGTCTGTATTTGTACCCGATCACACACCATGAAATGGATTAGTGAGTTATGCCGGTTTTTATCACTCCGTTGGATCTCCAAGGCTGAGAAGAGATCAACAAAGGTAACCACAAACCAATATTTTGACAAGTATCTAGCCCTACTAGGCAGGAGAGGGATCTCTCCAATGGATCTCAACCAATATGATTGGATCAATGAGATATTAGGCTAGGTATAGTAGCACAAGGGTTTGGTTGATTTTTGAGGTGCTGGATATTGAATAGGTCTAGGAAGGAACTAGGTCAGGGAAAAAGGACCAAAAATTGTAGGCATCTGAAGGGGCAAGGTGGGTAGGTAATTTAAAACTTTAAGGAGGTTTGATGGAGTGAATTATACTGGTGAAGTGCTAAAAAGGGCATGAAATACATGAATTATTTTTAAACTAAAGAAATGAAACAATTTTATGATGATTCTCCCAAAACAGAGCATTAGAAATTAATTCTTCTTATCTCACTTAAGAATCAACTATATTATAGAAATGCCATGATCATGGAAAGTATAAAACATTCACACATATGTAAAAATAATAATAAAATATGTCAAAATACATTACCACAGGAATCCCACCAAAATAGCTGGAGCTTTGTCAATAAATTCTTGCCAAAATTATGATACAATAGTGTTCTCTGATCAATACAACAACATCCCCCACTTGCAATGAGAAAGGAGGTGGAAGATATAGGCAAAAAAAAACTTCTCCCACTCTCACGGGTCGAATCCCTGACTTGTGGAGCTAATCCCAAAAATACTGAATTGAAAACCCAAAGACTAGGGAAGTCAACAAACTCATCCCTAACTTTGGTGAAACTAATTCTATCATCCACAAATACAATTTTACTTAATGTATTTACCCTCTAGTAACTAAAAGTAACTTAATTACATTTACATCATCAAATTACATCAGTAAAATTCATGAATTCTTTGACCAAACTGAGAAAATCTGGAAATTTTTGAAAAAATCAACAAACTGGCAAAAGCGTAGCCCCTGAAGCAAGAGCGCAGCGCCAACTTCAAGGCTGAATTTGAGGTACTTCCTAAAGTCAAAATTGAGCTCATGATAGCTCATTGGAAATATGATCCTATATTTTTTCCAAAACTACGCTTGGTTTCTGAAAATGATGATTTTAAGGCGTCCACAAGTGCAATCTCCCAACATTGCTCCAAAGGGCAGTGCCAACCTGAAAATAGGGGCAAAAAGGTGTTTTTTTAGGTGTTTTTGGCCATTTATTCTTGCCATATTATCCAATTTTTGAGTGCCAATAGTCAAAATTGAATGTAGAGGGCCTTAAGAATCTAATGGTGGTGGCCGTGTTTCATTTTGAGGCTCCTAGAGAAAGCGGTGTTGCGCTTTTGGTAAGCTCACTGTGCTGAATTTCAGTGAAAATTTGTCAAAATGCAGAAAATTACAAAAAGTTTCCCAAAAACTCTAAAAATGTTAGATAGAGTGCCAAGGAAGTGTCTTAAGCAATCAAGGAAGCATCAAAAATATTTTCAAGTTTTCCCTTGTCATTTTTCTTGGCTAGGGTTTCCTTCAATTTGTCCTTCAACTGCTTGATTTTGATGTTGCTGATCTAATTCCTTGTCTTGTACTTATTGGCCATGTTTTTGAGAATGTATTTTTCCTTGTTGGCCTTTTGAGGGAGATTCTCCAAGTGTAGGTTCACTCTATCAAGTCAAACCTCTTTGTCATCCTCAATCTCTTTTGCAATCCTCTCATCAAAAGTGAGGTTTTCAGCCTCAAGTTTCAGTTTTTCTAATGCTTTCTCAAGACATCTTGTTCTTTGTATTTTCCTGGTGGCTTGATCAGAATCATTGGTGTTTTAACTCTTAACCTTTAGGAGCTTCAATTCCATGAGAAATTTCTTGTCATTTAGCTGTTTGTTCTCTTGCTCAAGGTAGGAGATCACATATCTTGCTCTGTCCAAGTTATCTTGAAGTTCTTTGATTTGGGAATTCTTCTCTTTGATGATCAAGTTTGAGACTTGATGATCATCTTGGACATCCAAGTCTACCAAATCAAACTCTGTTTCTTCTTCATGAAGATCTGCCTCTTTATAAACAACTACATCATCCTGATGTACCTACTTTGCTGATGAAGAAGGCAAGGTCCCTTTCACAATCTGTGGAACAAACTCTTGCCTAGGTCCCCTATGATAGGTTTTTACCTATTTTTCCTTTTTGGTCTTCTTCACTGTAGCCCTGTTAGATGACCCTGTTTCTTTTCGAGGCACTGATACTGGTGGTGGAATTGGTCTAGTAGGCTGAGATGGTGGAGTAATGAAGAAATCATTCGCAATGAAGGTCTCCCAAGCAATGTTCAACTGATTGAGATGATGAAGGACAATTATCTTGATAAGGGAGTGATGAAAATGGATGTTCTGGCTCTCTTCTCTGCACTTTGTATGCCATCTTGTCAATGCTTTTATACAAATAGTGAGGGATGTTGAGCAATTTCACCCTTGTGATGTGCATGAGCAACCTGATGTGATATGAGTCCAGTTGGGAGAATTTTCCCTCACAAGTGAAGTATTTCATGATGATCTTCATCATGGGAGAAGATCTGTCAAGTATGTGGCTGAAAGGAAAAACCTTCTTGTTCTCATTTTTGTATCTTGGCTTGAGGAATGATTCATAGTGCTGGGCATCTATGTTTATGGCTTTGAACCATTTTTCACACATATTGGGTATCCCTGTGGCTGCAACAATAATATCTGTGGAGATGGTAAAGGTCACCCCTGAAATGGTCACTTGATTGTCTTGAAGATTGGAGATGAAAACTCTAGTCAAAGCAGGGTGATGTTGAACTCTCTGGACTAGCTCACAGAAATCAAAGCAACCCACATGTTTGAAGCAACTAACTGTCATTGGTGAGGCCATTACCTCTCTAGTGTTGGATGGCTAAAGCCTTAAAATCCTCCCTCCCTTGTGTGTTCTTCTTTCCTCTCTGTCCTCCTCCATGAAATCTCTTTCCTCCTCCATCTGTTTGTTTTTTTTTTGAAAACCCTAGGAAATGGGAAGGGGGGAATGAACTAGGTTTAGGGAGTGGAAATGAGTGTAAGAAAAATTAGGGAAGTAGGGAAGGGTGTTAGGGAGCTTAGGGAAGTGGTAGGGGATAGAAAGAATTTGGGAAATGGGGTGGGGAAATTTATTACAGGGATAGTGAGGCTGCCTAGGAAATTCGCAGCCTAGGATTAGGGTTTTGGGAAATGAAGCTTGGGAATAAGGAATAATGCTATGTACGGATAGGGGAAATGTTTTCTTAGATGTGGGAGGGTTAAATTATGTTTAGGGAAAACAATTTTACATGTAGAAGTAAAATTAGGGTTCTTAGATTTAAAACACGAAACTATGCATGAGGGGGGTTATCATCACACATTTACTATCATGCAATCATAAGAGGGCGTGAAATGATGTAACTTACTTTCTAGGAGCTGTAAATAACCTCACTTGATGATTTCACTGCTTGGCATAAGGTTTAAGAGCTTGTGGGAGCTTGTAGAAGAATTTTGATAGGAGCGCAATGCTCTACACAAGAGCGCATCGCTGAACGTAGGATCACAATGCTCTTCATAGGAGCGCAGCACCAAGCCCAAGAGCGCAACGCCTCCAATTTTTTTTTCCTTCTTTGATGAAAATTCGATTTTTTAGCTGGGGGACATGAGAGTTCGATGGATGAGAGTGAAAATGAGCCTCTCCTTGGTCTTTGATGGCCTTTATACCTTGATGAAAATCTCAAAATTGGTCTTGAGACCCACTTTCCTTTTTCACACTCAACTTAAACATTGCAATTTTTACCTTTATTTTGATCTTTTGAATTTGATGAGTTGGTGGATTTTTTCAACACTAAGAATTTTGGAACTTTGACTTTCTTGGCAATTGGAACCTTGAGTTTGCAGCTAGTTTGGAACCGTGATTACTTATTACATATAAAAAAACATGAAATTACATATTTAAATTGAAATAAAATTTACAAATTAAGCTTTACATTATAAAAAAGTGTTTATTGTCACTCTCTTACTTGCTGGTCTTTTATGTATGCAGATGGTAGTTTGATGGATCTTGAAAACCCTAAGACCTAATGGAAATCCTGACTGAATGAACTTCATTGTGAAATGACTGAAATGGCAATAAAAACTCATGACTGATGGACACTCAACAAAGTGATGAAATGAGCTAGCAAGTAATGAAATTTTTGAAAAGAGTGAGGTTTTGAGATAGGACTACCTCCAATGACTGAATTTTTGCATGAAGACCTAATGGAATGACAAAAATTTCTGAATGGGACCCTAAAATGATGTGAAAAATAGATATTTTGATCACTGGTGGCAAGATGCAAATACTAACACTAACATGTATTTGGACCCAATCACACACCAGGAAGGGTGTAGTGAGGTCTTGGACCTAATCACACACCGAGGAAGAGTGTAGTGAGGTCCTTCATCATCTAGACCATATAACACACTAGGTAGGGTGTAATGAGGTCCTTCAACATCTATACGTTATCACCGAACATGAAGGGTTTAGTGAGGTGTTGGCCTAGAGTCCTCATCAGGAAGGATGAGTGAGTGCTTGCTTGTTAGGCTAGGAAGAGGCATTGGGATTTGAGGACTGATCATTGTGGAGGAGTGAATCTTGATATGCTGATGTCAATGCCATGGTTTTGATACCACCCCAGATATGGCCACTGGAAGATGATGATAGTAGATGGTGATGCCGATGATGATTTGATATAACCTTTTCTTTAGAGATTTTTTTTTAACTTGAGAACATCTATGACAATCATTATCAATACCTCCCTAGTTAAGAGGGAGTGTTGAATTTCTAGTTATGGTTGGTCTTCATAATGTATATTTTGGAAATTTATGTACTTAGATTGATTATTGTAAAATAATATTTTAAATGCTAGAGTCAAAAGAAAATTTATTTTGAGTCGTAGTCCCATTGCGACTTTTTTAAGAAGGAAATTTATTTTGAGTCGAAGTCCCATTGCGGCTTTTAAAAGAAGAAAATTTTAATTTTTGGCTCCAAAATTTTTCAAGTTGACCTCCCTCCAAGTCAAGGCAACCCAAGTTAAATGACACACCCATTTGACCTAAGATATCACTATATAAGGGCAGCTTGACCTCATTCCCCCACCACCATTCACACTTCTTTAGAAAGAAATTTTCTGAGCATCTTAGTGAATATCAAGAAGGAGAAAGAGGAAAAAAAAGAAGACAAATTACTTTTATTTCTCTCTCTCTCTCAACCTCGCAAGTGTGGAGAGGTTCTCTTTCTTCTTGTTCACACTTTTTTCTGGGTAGTTTTGTTGTAGGGGGGAAAATTTTTGGGAAGTTGTAGGGGCTGAAATTCTAGGGTAACTTGCAACTATAGGAGGGCCAAAATTATGGGTCATATTAGGTAAAGAAAAATTTTGGATCAGATTGGGAGGCTTGAATTAGAGGGGTTAAATAGGTTTGATTATAGGTCTAGTTGTGTCTCTTGTTGAAAAAAAGAATTTCTCAATTGATAAGGCTGCTAGGTTTTTCCCCCTTGGTGGGTTTTCATGGGGTAAATCTTGTATTCTCTTTGTGCATTGTGATTATATTGGAATAATTTAAATGAAGGTCAACATCAAAAGTAATTATTAGTATTTTAGAAATGTCGTGCTAGTCTGTATTGCACTTAAAAATCAACAGGTTGGTCCACTAGAACATCGTCAAGCATCCTCCATGCTAAGCAAGAGAAACAAAACATTCTAGCTCTTGGGGGTGCCCTAGGATATATATCAACTGCTCGAGTCATTAAAAGGTCCAACAATCTACTCAAAATGTGCAACACTACATCTACCAAGTCATCATGCTCTCTAGAATGTAATATATGGCTTGGGAATAATGTGGAGTAGAGCTCCCTCTAAGCCTCTGTTGCTATGAAACACTTAGAAAAACCAAATTAAACTCAAGTGAAAACAACCATTCATTAGAGACCGAGATCATAAAATGCACAATAGTGGACCATACTTAAGTGTTAAGGCCATATTAATACTTCAAAATGAGATCACCTTCACATATATAACTATACCAAGTCTCTTAAGGGTGTTCCCTACATTTATATGGGTGGCTAAGTAGTCAACCCTATAATGTGGTTCCAACCCCCAAGGGGAGGTGGAATTTCCAAGGTTAACCCTTCAATCAATAAGTATTAGTGAGAGCCGATGGAAATTGAGTGGAAAGGATTCATGGCCAATTCCCATGGTCAGGGGACCAATTAATGGGAGTCCACATCCTGAGTGTATATATGTAATGGAGGGAGAAATAATGGATGCATGAGTTACCTTACTCGACATTTTCCCACCCCTTTGGTGTTTATTCTACTTATTTTTTATCATTATTTGTATTGTGGTGCATAGCTCAAAGGTCAAAGCTTGGTATTTATGACATAACATTTAATTTACCCCTTACGACGAGGCATTTTATCGCTCATCAGGGTTGGGAAATGAAAGGCTTCCTTTTAATGAGGAGGAGCATAAAGTGCTCCAGAACCGGGTGATGGATAATTAGGAGGGAAAAACTCATGATAGGATTTTCCCATATGAAAATAGTAAGTCTCAACCATATTTTTAAATTTTAATTTGTTTTTATTTTATTGTTGCCATAATATGATTTTCCATTCTTTTAGCTACATCAACCTACAAGGATATGTTTTTCGTCCCTACTCAAGTATGTGGATAATAGGGTTTCAAATCCAAATGAAAATATGACAAGATAGACCCGAAGAATGGAGGTGGAATCAAGGGATTATAATGTGACATGGAAACTGTGAAGTATGGTGAAAAGGAGAATGAAAATGCTACTTCAATCCAAGTTTTCCAGGTTACCCTCATACAACCATAATGCCTTAAGGGAAGTCCCACTCGAATAAAGCTAAAAATTAACTCACTTGTCAAAGCGAGAGAACATATTTACATTCAATATTGGTCAGTCATCCAGATCACCCATTTATCCATATTAATTGCTGAAAACACTAAGTAAAAGCACTCGATTGCAAAATGATCAAAGTACCTGTTGAGTGGTATCCCAACTTAATCCAAGAGGCATGCTAGATGGTGAGGGGTGTAATGATTGGTGTAGATGGTGGAGGAGTAGGCATGTAATCATCATTAAGATAATGTGTAGGGTTCACAATTGGGGAGTTTTTTTGTAGAGTTTCAAACTATGGCCATTAACCACAAATGAGACTCCTTCCTCATCGATTGTATTTATCTTTCTAGATCCATTTTTGAACACTTACTCTACTTCATATGGGCCTAGACAATGAGAAGTGAATTTTCCCTTGAAGTATTTGAATTTGGAATGAAAAATCAAAGTCCAATAACTGATTTTGAATTCCTTCTTTTTAACGAATTTGTCGTGCCATTTTTATCTCTATATCATATTATGTTTCAATGCTTCTTGTCTTATTTCATCTAGTTTATTTAATTATATGATTATTTCCTTTTTGGGTTTAGATAAATCTGAGCCTAGTTCTGCTGCCAATCTAAATGTTTGGACTTGGAATTCAATAGGAAGGAGAATTTGTTGACCAAATACCAGTTCATAAGGATTAAAACTAGTAGCACTTTTCCAAGTTGTTTTGTATGCTCACAAAGATTCTGGGAGGCTATTTTCCCAGTCCTTTCTATACAATTGGACTGTATTAGAAATGATTATTTCTAGAATATTATAGGTTGAATCTACCTGGCCATTTTCTTGCGGGTGGTAAAGAGTGGAATTCATGTGGTTCTTCTTATATTTTTCCACTACTTTCACTAACTTGGAGGTGAACTATGCTGCCTGATTGGTGACAATTTCTCAAGGGATTCCAATCTAATGAAGATGTCCTCAAAGAAATTTTTTACCACCGACTACTCAAAATATCTTGCTAATGATTTAGCCTTTTCACATTTGGTAATATAGTTAAAGCAAACTAGAATACACCTCTTTACTTTTGATTTAGAATTGATTGGACCAAAAAAATATAGAACCCATTTTTCAAATGGTTCTAAAATAACTTGTGGCTGTAGGGGATTATCATCAAATGTTATTGGTCAACCCATCCTTCGAAAAATATAACAAATTTAAACATATTATCTTGCATCTTTGGATAGGTATGGCCAATAATAGCCTTGATTAAATATTTTATACTTAGTTCTTTTGTCTGCAAAATTCCCACCACATGGTTCATTATGACAAGCTTTTAAGATATCATATATTTCACCTTCTCTAACACACCATCTAATAAAAAAATTAGGGTATATGTAGAAAACATTTCCGTTAAACCAAGTATCTCTAGCACTTTTCTTAGTTACTTTATTTTTCTCTTTTGAAGTGAAGTGAGTTGATAACTCTCCCGAAGATAAATAATTTACCACATCAAAAAACCACAATGTTTTAATTGATATAACAAATATATTTTCGTTTGGAAAATTATCAAAAACTAAAACAATCTCACCAAGGTTGGTAAGGAGTGAGAGAAATTCCACAACTTGATTTTCCCTTTTGAGATAATCAATGATTGTGATGTTAAACTCTTGAAATAATAATAACCATCACGTAATCATGTTATTGGTAATTTTTTTATTCATTAAATATTTGATAGCATAATGGTTTGTATGGATACAAAATTCATAACTAGTAACATAATGTCTGAAGTTGTTTACTGCATGCACAATTACTGGCTTCTCTTTTTCAATAACAATATAATTAAGCTCAACAAGGGTTAAATTTCTACTGATGAAGTAAATGGCATAGGTCTTAAGATCCAATTTTTGACCTAATGATGCGCCTTTTATTGTATCAGTTGCATTTGTAGATATGAGAAATGGAAAATACCAATTAGGTCCTCTTAAGACTAGTCTTGTGGATAATATTTCTTTAATTGTTTCAAAGGAAATTTGATAGTTAACACTCCAGTAAAATTCTTCGTATTTAGAAATTAAATTGAACATGGGTAGGGATATCTTACTGAAATTTTCTATGAATATATGAGAATACCCTACACAACCCATAAAAATCCAGACTTCTTATTGATTGGATGGACTAGACAAGTTAATAATGACCTGTTGATAGTGCTGGACCCACTAACATTGAAGGAATCTCCCTGATATGAAGTCCCAATCAGACCTCACACGGTTTGGTGCAAGAGTCCCATTTGGAATAAAGGCCTTAAATATATGCCTTGACTTCGACTTTCAGCAAGAGAGAGCGGTGCAAATGTACTTTCGAAAAGAAAGGGGGTGTGCTCGGTGAATGTCCAATTTCAAGTGTGTCAAGGTTATTCTACTGCAGGGTGAGAGAGAAAAGTGAGCCTCTAGGAGAGAGGTAATAGTACCACCCAAGAAGAGACACACATGAACCGAAGTATTCATCTAACATCCAACGTAATAGTCCACAATGGATGCGACAATCATTACAACCAACAATTGAGAAAGATCTGCCTAATATCTTGCGGAATAGTCCACAAGGATGGGATATCAATAACAACCATTAAAACACATTCTCAATCATATAAGTACTAAAATAACCGAAATAGTTCAAATATCTTAGCACATGTGAAGGCACACATGAAATATAAACATTCGTAGAATAGTCTTACTAATCTGAATTTGAATGTTAGTTTTTCTGTGCTAATTTCATCTTCATATTTATATTAAAAATGCTGATCTTTGCTTCATGTACATGGGATTATTGAAGTGTTTATGACTATTTAACAAGTAAATGTATGGATATTATGTTGAATTATTGAACATAAAAACATAAAAACATAATGCTGAACAACAACAACAAAATATACAACAAACCTTCAAAATTGATCCATTAATTTTTTTTTTGATGAAGGAGTTCACCCCTCCTGGGCTACATCTCCTTGGTCCAACTTCCATGGCTTGGGCCTCTTTAATAGCTCAAATGTGAAAAAAATTCTATTTACATTCACCTACTTCTCCTGAAACATGCTCCAATGTGTTCAGAACATCAAAATTTGCTAGGATAGACTCTTCCCGAGCCAAAATTGGTCGAAATTTGCTACCGTTATTCTTCATTCAATATTTCCCTAAATTTCTCCTCCAAAACTATAGAGAACGCCAGTTAACGCAGCTAAAATCGATATTTCGCCAAAACTAGAAGACTCCTCCAAAACCGCCGCTATATTAACTCCAGATTAATTAACATTTAAGTACAATTTAAATGGACAAGCGTGTGTTAACTGCGCATAAGCGCGTGTATAATAAAAAAATGGTTTAAATATTAAGCTACGAGATTAGTAGCTTAACCCCACAATTAAATTTTTAATCCTCCGCTTTTAAGTTCCACTCCACCGGTGGTCTGGTGAATAGGTCGTATGGGGAGGGGGCTGACCCCCCTCCACCCACCATTGAATCCCGTTGTCTTTAATTATATGATGGAACCATAGTCTTACAAGGACTACATGGGTGGCTTGGTGGTAAGTCATATGGTTAGCACAGGGGAGGTCGTGGGTTTTACCTCGACCTCCACCCATCCGATAATAAATTTTGCTTCGAAATGTATGTGCCACTTTACCATATAGTTTGAACTTTGGCATAAAATAAATATTTTGGACTTTGACCTATTAATAAAAAATGTGCCCAACCTTAATATAATCCAGAATTCACCAAACATTAAACCTTGGTAGGGGGCACGTGGAGACCTCCGAGCTAGCCACATGTCCTCATGCTATTGGTTCTCAAATCCTCGAGTAAAATTGAAACAAATCACCTTCCTTAGCAACCATCCACAATTTGACACTTGGCATTGTGTCATTGGGCGAAACTGAAGAATATTCCCAGAATATACCTTTTATGCTGTCTGGGCTTCCATGTCATCATTTTTTCCTGTTCTACAAATTTTTAGTTGTTTAGGAAAACTAACAACAGGTCATAACTTCCTTATAGTTTTGATGAAACAAATTGTGTCAGATTCCTGGTGACGAGCTCTTCGCTGTCATTCTAGTTTGGAGCATTTCTGAGCAATTTAATTTTGAGCTTAACACTGAGCCTCTTATCATTCCTCCCCACTAGAATCCTTTTGGACACAAAATATCTTTGATTAATGATTATGTAGATGAGGGTACAATTCCTTCACCCTTCCAGTCTCAATCCACTAAAATTTTCCCATTTTCATCAATTGGAGGTTTTCACAAAAAGTAAGCTTTTTCCTTGATTCTTGTGACCCTCTCTTGCTGTTGTAGACACCGTCATGCTGCAATTTCCATGAATTTCTAGAGCAACAAGCTATACTTGTAGAAACAAACTTGTTCCTACCTTGGTTATCAATCAAAGGAAACTTAAAAATTGTCTCACCTCGCACACTGTCATTATGGCGATTTTTAGCTAATCTTGCTTTGTACTTGTGGACTCTTGATCAAGAATATTTGCCATTGCCATGTACCCTTTGGAAACCAAAAATAAGCAGTTGTGGAACCCATGCCTTCTTTTTCAAATTTATTTGTCGCTTTCTCTTTGACCTTTGCACTCCCTGGCACCGACATCTTGTTTCCAACGTTGCTCAACACTGATGTTGACTACTGCAAATATTTTACATCTTGTTCACCTCCTTTAAAAGGAAACATGTTAGACCCTTGAAACATCTTATTACAAGAATAATAAAATTTAATGAAATCAACTTGTTCATTCAATGCATATTTTTGAATGGTTTGATCCAAAACATCTCTATGTTTAATCATTAACAATGTCAAATTCTGACTTGCATTCACTATCCTCTTCATTTCTCCTGCATGTATAAGAGAAAAAATTGTCTTCTTCTTATGCACTCTAACTATACTCAATTCCATCTTTAAACAAGTGATACTTATTCTCATGGTGATGAAATACCGCTTTCCTATCATAAAGATAAGGAATTCCCAAAACAATACCTGATATCTCAAGGGACACCAAATCAAGTTCAACTTCATCAAGAAAGTTTGAATTGATGGTGAATCTTAGTATTAATTTCCTTGTAACCTGCAAGTTTTACCCTAAAGGATAAGGTCTTGGATGTCTAATAGTTTCAAGGTCTAGCTGCTTAACCAAGTCTTTGGAAATCAAGTTAGCTTGAGACCTACTGTAACAAAATGTGTCTATCCTGGTATGTTTAGATAGAACTCTAATGTGGAAAAGTTCAATTCTTGTATCTTCATCTTCAGTGACATTGGAACAATTTGAAGAACGAGTGCTTTCCATGTGCTTACCTTTCAAACCCATGGTTGTAATCTTTGTTTCATCTCCTGAAACTGGACCTAAGTCATGTTCAATTATAGCAACAAATTTTCCCTTTTCTTTGGCTTTCAGTCTGTTTGGCTTCAACTCTGGATGAAGTTTCCAACATTGGTCTTCATCATGGCCATTCTTCGAACAAATTTTACATGTGAGTTTCTCTTTCTCTCTTTTTACAAAGATATTTCTCTTTCCTCTTCCATAAAACTTGCCCTTTCCTTTACCCTCACTATCACTTTTCTCATCTGTTGAGGAGGTAAATCCCCTCTGCGGACAGAGGCGATCCCTACTAGCCCAGATTGGGTCTAGCAATAATCAAACACGCTACAGTGCAGGTTCCTAATTATAAATAAACCGACTTGCGAGGAAGGCTTACCTGGAATCCGACGCTGTCGTTTGTAGAAGAGGTGGTGCTCCCGTTCCTTCGCCCTGGCAGATCACAACCCTCACGATCTCCGTGATCGGACACCTGCACATGCAAGAAACAACACAAAGGCAAGCATAAAATCCAGTGCATACAACTATATATCAGTCGAAGAGGATATAACTCATGAACATGATCAAGAACAAGAGTGGAACCATAACCGATAGTCGCTTATCATTAAGGAGTGAAAAGAAGAATACAACCATAGCTTTGACGCAACACTCTCCTTTAGCGGGTCGTCAGCACAACATGTCTCGAAAAAGCCTGTCAGGGATGGGACAAGCCTCTCTCTCCGGATACTTGGCAATAGTCTCCTTGCTTGGATTAGGCCTTAGGGAATCAAGAAGGCTTTTGCAGCATGAAAGCTCTTGGGAACTTAGAAATTCTGCCACCCTTTTGAACTAGCTTGCAATAGAAATGGGCAAGATTTTATAGAAGGAGGAATGGGAGTTGGGATTCCTATAATTATGGGATTGGCCCTATCATCAAGGAAGCTTCCATGAGAGGTGGCAAACCACTTTCTCTCCATGGAAATTCGTAGCCAAACCTCCCAACTCAAGATAGAAATCAGCCCAGTAATTTGTTAGGATGAAACTTCCGCCTTTTATTTTTAAAAAACACCTCTTAATATGGTTGGCGTGGGTACGTCTCTATGAAAGAGCGCCAATTGGTGCGCCCTCTTTGGAGGATTTCCCTCTTAGCTTGAGGGTTGAACTATGGAATCGCGCCAATGGAAAAAGAGCTATTTTTAGGGTTTTTTGCAAGGAGATGTCTTTAGGGAAATTAAAGCTCATCTTCAGAGGGATGCAATGAAAGTATTTTCAAGTCTTAAATCTGCCCACAGGTCACGGAATGAACCCTCCAATGTGCGGGATGGCGATTGTAGAGACAGTGAAAAATTTCTGTGTAACAGATGCCCCCTAAAGCATGAGGCCCGAAAGAGAGAGAGAGGGGTGAAATGCTTTACGAGAACATGCTGACCGAAGACACCGCCATCGGAAAACCTGCGGAGTGAAGTACAACTAATGTCTCAGATACATGATATATATATGCGTGGTATGGGCGCAGCCATCCATAACAGAGTGTACAATAATCTAGATCCAAGGCATGGACGCAGCCATCCAATGAAGATCGATAAATAGACTCAGGTATGGTCGCAGCCATCCAATCAGTGAGTCATGTAAAGAATCATAATAATCCACAATGTCGCAGCCTGGATTACAACAGACACAATCCAGGGTCTTGCGCTCCATCTCGACCCGAACAAAGTACAGGTTCAAGCATGCGAATATGTGAACTGAAGTCGAACATGCAAGAACATCGTCTGATTACCAGCCAATGATGAAAGCTGTTAACAGACGCGAGAGGAACCACCAATAATGACAATGGACCTCAAGGTACTATAGGTACAATCTACGACGTGCGAATCAATGAGCTGGTGTCGAACACCCGTAGAATCACTCGATCGGAGGCCAATGATGAAAACCTCACATCGGATGCGACGAACCTGCCATTGAGGCATGCAGGCTCCAAGGTACCATAAAGGAGTCTCTAGGTCATCTTCCTGGATAATGAGCTGAAGTCGACAGGAAGTGACCTCGATCGAAGGTGGGCCATAGTGTTTCCCACATCATCGACACGAGAAAGAGGAGCATGATGTTTTTGTGAATCAAGATCAGATGAGAATCAGAAGAAGGTTGGAGTTTGAAGAGGTCAACTTCTCTTGAACATATTGACGACACGACAGTGGATTTGGAAGTATTTGACATCAAAAGATTAGAGGTCATAGTGACGAGGCAAAGAGCAGATGAGAGGTCAAAATGGATTACCCAAACCCACGGAAGCAAGTGAAAAACGAGATGAGATGTCCCCAACCCGACACGAATGCAGACAAGTGCCATGTTCAAGAGCGACATACTGCTGACACGACAATGATTTTGGTTCCATTTTCCCCACCATTTCGGCGAGTACCTCTTTATTTTTACACAAGCTTGAAGAGGATACCATATGCTTGTCATATAAATCCGCCCTTCGGGCGAATCCATCCTAGTACATTTAACGAGCCCTAGGAAGGAGCGACTCGAATAGCGTCATTATGACTGAATCCGATGTCATCAGGGTTTAACGAGTCTGACAAAGGAAGAAATCGACGTCTTTTCATGTTTAGAGAGTTTGAAAAGACAACAGAAAAGTAAACTCCAATGGTCCATTTTCGTAAATATTTCCTCAGATCCGAAAAGGTAGAAAACAATATCCGAGAAAGCCTCCTAGTCGCGATAGGCTAGGGTATTCCTTTTTCGTAAATAATCCATCCCAGCCCGAAAAAGGGGTAAACGTATACTGGGTAGATGTCGTTTCGGGGCCACTTTAACGAGATCGAAACGACAAGGGCCTCGGCAATCTTTTCATGTTTAGAGAGTCAAAAAAGAGCTGAAAGGTGACTCCTACTGGAGGAACGAGTGGTATAAAGGGTAGCAACTGGTTCCGGTAATGGTGGAACTGCTCAAAACAAGTAAAGGTTAAGAGGCTGGCTAACAAGACCACTCATCGAAACAGTTCCTCAGGAATGGGTAAAACAACCAAGTGAAGGCATATGATCGGCCAAGCAGATAGTGGTGATGGAGTGAGAAAACCAAGGCTCATCTGGAAAAACAGGCTGATAAAATGGCAATCACAAGAGGTAAAATGGGAAAGGTTTCATTTTTACACAAGCTTGAAATCAGGAAACTCTGGCAGAAGTTGGTTTCATTTTTACACAAGCTTGAAACAAAGATAAACTATGCTTGAAACCGGTTTCATTTTTACACAAACGATGGAAACAAACTATGCTTGAAAAATTAAGCATGCCCCCGGCCTTAGACTCAATTCGAGGTACGGAGGTAAATCCCCTGCGGACAGGCGATCCCTACTAGCCCAGATCGGGTCTAGCAACAATCAAACACGCTACAGTGCAGGTTCCTAATTGTAAATAAACCAAATTGCGAGGAAGGCTTACCTGGAATCCGACGTTGTCGTTTGTAGAAGAGGTGGTGCTCCCGTTCCTTCGCCCTGGCAGATCGCAATCCTCACGATCTCCGTGATCGGACACCTGCACATGCAAGAAACAGCACAAACGCAAACGCAAATCAATTTAAAATATATGTCGATCGAAGGACGACATATCGAGAAATGATCGAGCCGAGGTGGAACCATAGCAGGTGTGTGTATCTTTAAGGAGTCAAAAGAAGAATACAACCAAAGCTTCGACGCAACACTCTCCTTTAAGCGGGTGTTGACACAACATGTCTCGAAAAATCACATGGGGATGGGACAAGCCTCTCTCTCCTGGGATACTTGGCAATAGTCTCCTTGCTTGGATTGAGCCTTAAGCCTTAGGGGAATCAAGAAGGATTTTGCGACATGAAAGCTCTTAGACAAGTCTGCCACCCTTTTGAACTAGCTTGCAATGGAAATGGGCAAGCTTTTATAGAAAGGAGGAAGGGGAGTTGGGATCCCTATAATTATGGGATTGGCCCTATCATCAAGGAAGCTTCCATGAGAGGTGGCAAACCACTTCCTCTCCATGGAAATCCGTAGCCAAACCTCCCAACTCAAGATAGAAATTAGCCCAGTAATTTGTTAGGATGAAACTTCCGCCTTTTATTTTTTTAAAACACCTCTTAATATGGTTGGCACGGGTACGGCTCTATGAAAGAGCGCCAATTTGCGTGCCCTCTTTGGAGGATTTCCCTCTTGGCGCGAGGGCTGAACTATGGAACCGCGCCAATGGAAAAAGAGCTATTTTTAGGGTTTTTTTCAAGGAGATGTCTTTAGGGAAATTAACGCTCATCTTCAGAGGGATGCAATGAAAGTATTTTCAAGTCTTAACTCTGCCCACAGGTCACAGAATGAACCCTCCAATGCGCGGGATGGGGATTGTAGGGACAGTGACAAATTGCTGTGTAACATATTCCCCCTAAAGCATGAGGCCCAAAAGAGAGAGAGAGGGGTGAAATTCTTTACGAGAACATGCTGACTGAAGACACCGCCGTCGGAAAACCTGCGGAGCGAAGTACAAATGATGTCTCAGATACATGATATATATATGCGTGGTATGGGCGTAGCCATCCATAATAGAGTGTACAATAATCTAGATCCAAGGCATGGACGCAGCCATCCAATAAAGATCGATAAATAGAATCAGGTATGGTTGCAGCCATCCAATCAGTGAGTCATGTAAAGAATCATAATAATCCACAATGTCGCAGCCTGGATTACAACAGACACAATCCAGGGTCTTGCGCTCCATCTCGACCCGAACAAAGTACAAGTTCAAGCATGCGAATATGTGAGTTGAAGTCGAACATGCAAGAACATCGTCTGATTACCAGCCAATGATGAAAGATGTTAATAGACGCGAGAGGAACCACCAATAATGACAATGGCCCTCAAGGTACTATAGGTACAATCTACGGCGTGCGAATCAATGAGCTGGTGTCGAACACCCGTAGAATCACTTGATCGGAGGCCAATGATGAAAACCTCACGTCGGATGCGACGAACTTGCCATTGAGGCATGCATGCTCCAAGGTACCATAAAGGAGTCTCTAGGTCATCTTCCTGGATAATGAGCTGAAGTCGACAGGAAGTGACCTCGATCGAAGGTGGGCCATAGTGTTTCCCACATCATCGAAACGAGACAGAGGAACATGATGTTTTTGTGAATCAAGATCAGATGAGAATCAGAGGAAGGTTGGAGTTTGCAGAGGTCAACTTCTCTTGAACATATTGACGGCACGACAGTGGATTTGGTAGTATTTGACATCAAAAGATTAGAGGTCATAGTGACGAGGCAAAGAGCAGATGAGAGGTCAAAAGGGATTACCCAAACCCACGGAAGCAAGTGAAAAACGAGATGAGATGTCCCCAACCCGACACGAATGCAGACAAGTGCCATGTTCAAGAGCGACATACTGCCGACACGACAATGATTTTGGTTCCATTGTGCCCACCATTTCGGCGAGTACCTCTTTATTTTTACACAAGCTTGAAGAGGATACCATATGCTTGTCATATAAATCCGCCTTTCGGGCGAATCCATCCTAGTACATTTAACGAGCCCTAGGAAGGAGCGACTCAAATAGCGTCCTTATGACTGAATCCGATGTCATCAGGGTTTAACGAGTCTGACAAAGGAAGAACTCGGCGTCTTTTCATGTTTAGAGAGTTTGAAAAGACAGCAGAAAAGTAAACTCCAACGGTCCCTTTTCGTAAATAGTTCCTCAGATTCGAAAAGGTAGAAAACAATATCCGAGAAAGCCTCGTAGTCGCGATAGGCTAGGGTATTCCTTTTTCGTAAATAATCCATCCCAGCCTGAAAAAGGGGTAAACGTATACTGGGTAGATGTCGTTTCGGGGCCACTTTAACAAGATCGAAACGACAAGGGCCTCGGCAATCTTTTCATGTTTAGAGAGTCAAAAAAGAGCTGAAAGGTGACTCCTCCTGGAGGAACGAGTGGTATAAAGGGTAGCAACTGGTTCCGGTAATGGTGGAACTGCTCAAAACAAGTAAAGGTTAAGAGGCTGGCTAACAAGACCACTCATCGCAGCGGTTCCTCAGGAATGGGTAAAACAACCAAGTGAAGGCATATGATCGGCCAAGCAGATAGTGATGATGGAGTGAGAAAACCAAGGCTCATTTGGCAAAAACAGGCTGATAAAATGGAAATCACAAGAGGTAAAATGGGAATGGTTTCATTTTTACACAAGCTTGAAATCAAAAAACTTTGCTTGAAGTTGGTTTCATTTTTACACAAGCTTGAAACAAAGATAAACTATGCTTGAAACTGGTTTCATTTTTACACAAGCTTGAAATGGAAACAAACTATGCTTGAAAAATTAAGCATGCCCCTAGCATGGTGACTCAATTCGAGGTACATGCCCCCCAAGCTTCAGTCCATATGAAAGGCAGATGGAGTGAAGGTTCAAATTACGAGATCAAGAAGAAGACTCGACTGGGATTTTACGAGATTTGACCAAAGACTCGAATTGAACGGGAACGTGTTTCATTATTTTAACGAGGTTGACACATTAAAAGAACTATCCTCGAGACACCTTGTTTCATGGTTTAAGGAGCTTGACACAAGAAAAGGAACTGTGCTCCGACGACCTTGTTTCATTTTTTAAGGAGCTTGACACAAGACAAGGAACTCTGCTCCGATGACCTGGTTTCATTTTTTAAGGAGCTTGACACAGGAAAAGAACCATGCTCCGACGACCTGGTTTCATTTTTTAAGGAGCTTGACACAGGAAAAGAACCATGCTCCAACAACCTTGTTTCATTTTTTAATGAGCTTGACACAAGAAAACGAACTGTGCTCCGACCAGCTTGTTTCATTTTTTAAGGAGCTTGACACAAGAAAAGAACCCTGCTCCGACAAGCTTGTTTCATTTTTTAAGGAGCTTGACACAAGAAAAGAACCATGCTCTGACAACCTTGTTTCATTTTTTAAGGAGCTTGACACAAGAAAACAAACTCTGCTCCGACAACCTCATCATAATGACCAAGAAGTCATCGCTTCCAAGAGTTCCACTCCCGATGGAAGGAAAACATCCTGGAAGTCAGGACCCAATGCCCCCAGCACCTGATGCACAACGGCACTATCACTGGGTATAAGCACGGGGTAGGTAGCCACATAGTTGATCTGCGGTGGGGCAGATACAACGGGTGGATAAAAACCAGTAAGGGATGATGGCGGGCTAGCTGCCACATCAGGACCAAAGAACGAAAGCTGATCAATGGTCACGATCCGTCCTTCATGCGGAAAACAGACCACACGAAAAAGGGAGGAGACAAGCGCTCCCATGGCATAGGTGTAATCGCGCCCCAAAAGAATATTGAAATCTAAGGGGCCTGGAACAACCATCACGTCCATATGGACGGTTTTACCTCCCAAAGTAATTGGTAACCTTGGAAGGATCCCTAACGGTTGACTCGTTCTTCTGTTAAATGCCAAAAGATTCTGCGTAATAGGCGCAAGCGACGGTGAGCCAAAAGCTTTCCAAGTAGTTGAGGATAGAACACTAACAGACGCGCCTTCATCTATAATGGTGCTGGGTACGACTAGACCAAAAGCCTGTACTGTGATCTCGAAAGGCACATAAGACGGAAGGCGGTATCCTGCAAATCGACTCCAATCGAAGGAAGCGACTAAACTACTCGGAGGGGCTACCATCGAATCGAGAAGGTCTTCCCCTGGTGTTACGGAAGAAGAAGGAGAATCCTCTACGACCTCCATCTCGAAGGTGAGAGGAGTATCCTCCAGGACTTCCATCACAGGAGCCAGAGGAGAAACTTCTTGGTATACAGGGACAGGAGAATCTTTATCCAAGTCCGAAGAATCTGAAGAAACAAGAAGAACCTGAGGGATGTGAGATCCATTCTCCACGGAAAAGACCTGGTGCACCGTAGACGGGGCCAGCTCAACTGATCCCATGACCAATGGTTGGTCGGGGATGGATTCCCGAATTTGAATTTCCGGGGGAGCGAGATTGACCAAGGATTACTCTTGACCAATCATAGGATCAACTGGTGGATGACTCAAAGAAAGCCGATTATAACCAGCTGGAAGGCATGGTGTAGAACTGTTCGAGTTGTCCAAGACTCTCTTGGCTTCATCCATATAAGGACAAATGTGAATGGCATGGTGCCCTTCACACAACTTACAGGGATTGGTAATCTTACCCTGCTTCTTAGGAGCTTTACCAACACCAGTTGAAGACGTGCCCCCAACCTGACTCCCGGAAGCCAAAGGCAACGACGGGCGACCGTTGGACCATACTTCGAGCACCTTGGGAATGCCAGGGCAGTCTCGAAGAAGATGGTCTCCCGTGCACAACATGCAAGGGAAATTGACTTTCCGCGGAGGGTTGGAAGGTTTATCAAGAGGAGACTTCTTAGGCGCAATAGCCGCAGAGCTAGCCTATCCTTTATCGAACTTCTTCTTCTTTTCCTTCTTCTTCTTCTTCTTAGCCACCTGGTTACTCGAATCCAGACTTTCACCAGGTGAAGTAGAAGATGAGGACGCAGAAATAGGCGAAGAAGGGGAGAGGTCCACCTTAGAATCAACATGATGTTGTTCAGGCGGAGGAACTGATTGAACAGTAGCGGAGACATTCGGGACCACAGAGGTTGAAAACAACCAAACAGGCAACCCAACAGTTAACCCAGGAAGGGACAACGTCGCCATATAAGGAGCACCAACATTTCCAAAAGGAGGAAAAGGACCAGGATTCCCATCGGAGGGGATTCCTTGGTTGGTGAACTCCGAAAAAGTTGCCATCAGAAACGATCTTCAGAACAACACCCTAAGGAAACTAACTTTAACCAGGAATATTTCGTGGGCAGTTAATTTTTAAAACATTGAAACAAAACTCTACCGTTTCATCTTTTAAGAGTCGAGAAATATGCAAAAGGTGACTCTATCGCTTTCAAATTGGAAACAAGCGTGAAAGGACAAGCGCTTGATGATATTTTCAAATTTAAGGAGTCAGATAAGATCAAAATGATTGCTCAGGAATGCTAGGCAAAGGGTGTACCAAATAATCGTGAACTGCAATATACACCTTGGTTTCAAAATGTAAGAGAAATCAACCAAGGACTTAACGTACGTGCAGGCAATCTCCCCGAATGCTGTGTTTGGTGTATCACAGGTATAAGGCGGCAGACTCAGCTTCCTATGGATAAAGGATAGAAACCTAGTGGGGTCTCCCTTTATATACGCGACGGTACGGGGAGCACAAGTCCGTACTAGAGCTGTCTAAAGCCAAGAGGCGAACAACAGCTACTAGGTTTAACGACGCTGGAACACGTCTCTAACCTAGACCTCTAAATGTTTCGTTAATGTTTCAATGCTTCCTTAGGTAAATTGAGTAAATTTTATGGTTGATCTTCAATTATGTTTCGGTTTCAAGGCCCTACCGTATGTCATATGACAATCTCCTGTATGCAGCTATATGAGAAAATAAAACTTTTCAATTCGATGAATGCTATCTAGTTAAGGGAAGAGCTTCAAACAATGATGCAACAAACCACAACACTGAAAACGAAAATTTTCCAAACTAGATGACTTTCACTATCCAAAATTAATTTCAAACATTCAACGATGCGAATAATGCAATGTAATCTATGCAAAATCCTCTTTTCCGAAAACTATGCAATTGTAATCTATGCACAATTTCCTTTTCCTTTTCAAATTATAAGAATGCACTCAATGCATTTTTTGATGAAATGAGAATCTACTTAATGCATGATTTCAATGAAAGAGAATGCACTCAAAGCAATTTTTAGTTTTCAATCTTTAAACAATGTGATCTAAGTTCAATGATAAATCTCAAAAATACTTTTCAATGAAATGTGATCTAATGCATTTTAACAAAAAGAACACTTTGAGACGAAAACTAAATAAACGCAAATCTTCCTAACGAAGGATGAATGCAAAAGAGATGTAAAAAAACACTAAGAATGAAATCGTTGTTTCAAACACTTTGTAACGAAATCCCTCAAAAGGCGACAAGACATATGAGGTCAAACACAAAGAGGACTTCCAAAGAAAGAGATCAAATCAAGGCATTCATTCCCTTGTACATCAAACAATCATGGAAAGAAGACATTTTAAATAATGAGCAATGTAATCTATGCTCATACAAGGAAAATAACGTAAGGGAAAGACACACTGGTGAAGGATTTAGGGAAAAAATCTCAATTTTCATACACCCTGAAATTGGCTCGACTTGTACATTGACAAGTGGCGCGACTTGCTCACTGAAAACTAGCGCCAATGGCCAATTGGCACGGGTTGTTAACTGAAAACAAGCGCCAACGCCTGAAAATGAAAAAACAAAGAATTTCTCCCAACCAAAACCAGACTCACCACTTCAAGCAGAATCCAAAACAAATCCAGAAGCAAAGAACTAACCAAAAGAAGCTTCCGAACAAGGGTAAACCCTAGCACCTACAGAAGATGGCGCGACTTTCTGGCTGTAATCTGCGCCAGACAGGGGATGGCATGAGTGATGAACTAGCAAACTGAGCCAACTGGCGCGACTGTCAGGGCCAAACTCGCGCCAATCAAGCCAACTATGAAAAGTTGAAAATTCGGAAAAGCAGAGGTCAGATCTGATCCTCTGGGGCTGAACCAAAAGCCAAACACTCAGAAAAGAGCCAGCCAAAAGAGCCAATCAAGCAAGGAGAGTCAAGAAACAACCGAAAAGACAAGACAGTACTCCAAATTGTTCAGTCTGTAAACCAAACCGGAGATTGACTGAAGCAGCGTTGATCTACTCCGCTAATGCAGAGAAAAAGCGTTTCGAAGGCTATCTGGCTGTGCTTCAGACTCCGTCTATAGTTTACAAATCAAACAACAAGCTGAATCCCCAGCGGAGTCGCCAAATTGTTGAGGAGGTAAATCCCCTCTGCGGACAGAGGCGATCCCTACTAGCCCAGATCGGGTCTAGCAACAATCAAACACGCTACAATGTAGGTTCCTAATTGTAAATAAACCGACTTGCGAGGAAGGCTTACCTCGAATCCGACGCTGTCGTTTGTAGAAGAGGTGGTGCTCCCGTTCCTTCGCCCTGGCAGATCACAGCCCTCACGATCTCCGTGATCGGACACCTGCACATGCAAGAAACAACACAAACACAAGCATAAAATCCAGTGCATACAACTATATATCAGTCGAAGAGGATATAACTCATGAACATGATCAAGAACAAGAGTGGAACCATAACCGATAGTGGCGTATCATTAAAGAGTCAAAAGAAGAATAAAACCATAGCTTCGACGCAGCACTCTCCTTTAGCGGGTCGTCAGCACAACATGTCTCGAAAAAAGCCTGTCAGGGATGGGACAAGCCTCTCTCTCCAGATACTTGGCAATAGTCTCCTTGCTTGGATTAGGCCTTAGGGAATCAAGAAGGCTTTTGCAGCATGAAAGCTCTTGGGAACTTAGAAATTCTGCCACTCTTTGGAACTATTTGGAACTAGCTTGCAAATGGAAATGGGAAAGCTTTTATAGAAGGAGGAAGGGGGAGTTGGGATCCCTATAATTATGGGATTGGCCCTATCATCAAGGAAGCTTCCATGAGAGGTGGCAAACCACTTCCTCTCCATGGAAATCCGTAGCCAAACCTCCCAACTCAAGATAGAAATCAGCCCAGTAATTTGTTAGGATGAAACTTCTGCCTTTTATTTTTAAAAAACACCTCTTAATATGGTTGGCGCGGGTACGGCTCTATGACAGAGCGCCAATTTGCGCGCCCTCTTTGGAGGATTTCCCTCTTGGCGCGAGGGCTGAACTATGGAACCGCGCCAATGGAAAAAGAGCTATTTTTAGGGTTTTTTGCAAGGAGATGTCTTTAGGGAAATTAAAGCGCATCTTCAGAGGGATGAAATGAAAGTATTTTCAAGTCTTAACTCTGCCCACAGGTCACGGAATGAACCCTCCAATGTGCGGGATGGGGATTGTAGGGACAGTGACAAATTGCTGTGTAACATCATCTATGTTCTATTTCTCTCTTGCTTCTAAATGTGTGGCTTGAACACAAACCTCATCTATGTTTGTGGGATTGAACATGAGAATAGTGTGCCTAAGGTAACTATGCAAACCCCCAATATAATTCAACAAAGTTCCTTGAGAATATAAATTAAGACCCAAAATAAGAGCTCTTCTCCTAAACTCATGAGTATAATCTTGCACACTCTGCCTTTCAATTGTCTAAAATTTTGCTAGTCCATAATGGCCTTTTGCATGTAAGCTAGAGGATAAAATTGCCTTTTAATGGAAGTAATATAACTTAACCAAGACATAGAGATCTTACCATAGTTTTTAATCTCTTCTTGAGTCCTTGCTTCCCACCATACAAGTGCAAATCCTTCCATCCTCAAGGAAGCCAATTGAATCTTTATGTCATCTTCATGAAGGTTCTGAATTCTCCAATACACCTCCAATTGAAGTATCAAATTATCCAGCCTCTCTGAATTTACCTCATCATTATACATTGGAAGCTCAAATTTGACATCAAGTTTGAGTAAGGTAGTTTTTCCTTTTGTGGATTTTGAGTGAGTATGGGTGGTTTTTGTGGTGGAAGTGGAAGATGATGCTGATGGAGAAGATGAGGAGGATGATGAAGATGGTGGAGATGGAGGAGGCTTTGCTCCACTACCATTTGAATCCCTCTCTTCATCCTTCTTTCCTTTTGAGGTTACCTCTCCATGTGGAGACTTAGAATTCTCTCCAACCATCCTGGTGTCCCTCTCTTTAAAGAGGATCCTAACCCGCTTAGCCAGTTCATAGAAAGCCTTCTTGAATGATTCCTCTTCTGAAAGACCTTCAGTCTCTCTTACACCTGACATGACGGCTATGGATTCAAGATCAACTTTTGGTGCAACTTGTACATCTTCAATCAACTCAGCTTCTGGTGCAACTTGTATCTCCTCAATCTCAACTTCTTGAGATAAAAATTGAGGTGCTTCAAGTGCAGTTGGGAGTGAAAATTTGGGTGGAAATGGTGCTCTTGTGGCTCTTGTTCCTCTGGTCCTAATCTCAGGACTTACAACTAATAGTTTCCCTTCACCTCTCTGCAACTTAATCTTGTAAGCATCACAAATTTGCAACCATTAAAACCCTACTTGCACAAAACTCAAGCAAATCAAGAAAATAAACTTTGCTCTGATACCATCTTGATCCGAGTTTGAATGTTAGTTTTGATGTGATAATTTCATCTTCAGATTTATATTAAAAATGCTAATCTTTGCTTCATGTACATGGGCTTATTGAAGTGTTTATGATTTTTTAACAAGTAAATGTATGGAGATTACGCTGAATTCTTAAACATAAAAACATTAAAACATAATGCTGAAAAACAACAACAAAATATACAAGAAACCATCACAATTGATCCATTAACATAATGTTTTGATGGAGTTCACCCCTCCTGGGCTACATTTCCTTGGTCCAGCTTCCATGGCTTGGGCCTCTGTATTAGCTCAAATGTGCCAAAAATTATGTTTACATTCACCTACTTCTCCTGAAACCTACTCCAATGTGTTCAGAACATCAAAATCTGCTAGGATAGGCTCTTCCTGAGCCAAAATTGGCCGAAATTTGCTCGAGTTATGCTTCATTCAATATTTCCCTAGAATTCTCCTCCAAAATTGCAGAGAACTACAATTAACGCAACTAAAATTGGGATTCCTCCGAAATTGGCGGACTCCGCCAAACCCGCCGCTATATTAACTCTGAATTAATTAAAAATTAAGTATAGTTTATATAAGCTTGTGTTAACTACACATAAGCGCGTTTACAATAAAACATTGTTTAAATATTAAGCTGAGAGATTAGTAGCTTAACCCCACAATTAACCTGTTAATCCTCCGCTTTTAAGTTCTGCTTCATTGGTGGTATGGTGAATAGGTCGTATGGGGAGGGGGCTGCCCCCCTCCAAACCCCCACCATTGAATCCTGTTGTCCTTAATTATATGACAGACCCATAGTCTTACAAGGAATACATGGGTGGGTTGGTGGTAAGTCATATGGTTGACATGGGGGAGGTCGTGGGTTCGACCCCGAGCTCCACCCATCCGATAATAAATTTTGCTTCGAAATGTATGTGCCACTTTACCACATAGTTTGAACTTTGGCATAAAATAAATATTTCAGACTTTGACCTGTTAATAAAAAGTGCACCCAACCTTATTATAATCTAGAAGTCACCAAAAATAAAACTCTGGCAGGGGGCACGTGGTGGCCTCTGGGCTAGCCACATGTCCTCATGCTATTGGTTCTCAAATCCTCTAGTAAAATTGAAGCAAATCACCTTCCTTAGCAACCATCCACATTTTGACACTTGGCATGGTGTCATTGGGGAAACTGAAGAATATTCCTAGAATTTACATTTCATGCTGACTAGGCTTCCATGTCATCATTTTGTCCTGTTCTACAGTTGTTTTAGCTGTTTAGGAAAACAAACAGTAGGTCATAACTTCCTCATACAGAGTCGATTTCTGATGAAACAAATTGTGCCGAATTCTTAGCGACGAGCTCTTCGTTGTCGTTCTGGTTTGGAGAATTTATGAGCACTTTAAGTTTGATCTTAACACCAAGCCTCTGATCACTTACACACATTCATAGTCCATGAATGAAGAGCGTGCTAGCCTCATAAGGCTTATGTTATTAAGTAGAAGTTCGAAGACACATATATACAACAAACATCACTAGCTCCAATAGTGGAGCATTGGAGCCACTCCTTGCTCTAAAAAATAAATGGATTATCTGTCTAATGCTTTGATGGTGGTGACTAGGTGAAAATTCCTTTTCTCATACAATGATTGAGTATATATAACCAAGGGTGGCTCTTTGACTACCCTCATGATTTTTCAACTTACATGGCTCTTTACATTCCATGTGTGTCCGTTGGACTTCCACTTTACAATACATTTTGAATACAATATACATGGTCCGCTCTTGTGATGTGGCATATGACCACTCATGACATGAAATGACATGACATTGATGACATGGGATGCTTGATGACATGGAAATTTCAATCCATTACTGTTGCCGAGAGTTGAATGTCTTCATTAAAAATATTTTCTTTTCACCTTCACATGCCTTGTTGATAAGTAGTCTTCAATGATCTCAAGTCTTGAATAGTGGTCGAAAAATAGTGTCCCTTCGCTTTCTCCTCATCGATCAACTTGTAAGTTTAGCTGCAAGATTTTCTCTGAGCATGTTTCTCTCCTTCCTCATATTCATCATCATATTTCCATGACATGAAAAATTACTTGTTCCTACAATTCACTCATCTCGAGACGACACTAATTTGAAAGACCCTAGCCTAAGATAATGCATTCTGATCCATGAACTGAGCCCAAAACAGGTGAGAGGATGGAGAGGGAGGCTTAGTGACTGCACAATTGCATAGTTCAGGTAGGAAAGGGAAATTATTGAGCCTTGAGATTGCTCATTTCAGTCTGGGTTGAGGGACAAGACTGCGTAGTTTCTAGAGCCAGTGGGATAGGCTGAAGGGATGGGAACTAGGAGATATTAATACACAGTTATGGGAGTCAAGGAAGGCTGATATACTACACAGTTGCACAGTTCAAGGGCTCAGGGGATGAGATTGATTCTTGTGGTTGCGTAGTTCAAGGGCTCAGGGGATGAGCTTTATTCTTGTGGTTGCGAAATGCGCAATTCAAGCCGGGCTGGGGGTAATGATTGCGCAATTCTGGAGGTTAGAGTCAAGGCTTGGTCACAGGAATCGCACAGTTCAACATTCCTAGGAAGAAAAACCTTCACACTGCACAATACCAAGAAGAAAGGTCACAACTAGAGGACTGAGACTGTGTAGTTCACAACTCAGGGGAGGCCTGGTGAAGTTAAGCTTCTTGGTTGGGAAGTTTTCTGAAAAATTACTAAGTGTAGGACCAGAGAGATCGGTGTGACTGGTGATAAAATTTGACTATGATCATACAATTAGCATATTTTGACGACTCAAACAAAATAGATCATTCATGAAATAAAAAAAGTATTTCCCTCTGCGTGACAACTTTATGACTGATTATGATAATTTCGGCACCAAAGATACACTTTTCTATGACCGTGATGACACTTGTGCGACAATTCTCAAAAATTTGGAAATGAGTGCGATGAGTACTTACGAGGTTAGAACAACTGATTTGCACAAAGTTTACCTCTTGGAACCACTAGTATAGGATCATGCATACAATGCGACAACCAACATACCAAAAGATGACACTTTTCCTATCTTGCGAAAGGGGTCACAACATTCTAAGAAAACCAATAAAATAAACTTCAAAGTTCATGACAATAATGAACAAGACCAAGGAAGGCTTTGAAATTTGGTATAGGAAAATTTTTTGGAGGGGGTTGTTGCAACTACAACACTTGGAGACACACTGGTAGAACCTCGAGCTTCTCTATCTCAGTTAAATTCTTTTGTGCAGGGACTTGGTTCTTCTGGGAGTATTGATTCATTGTGTATATTATTCTGGTTTCCCCACTTACCCCGTGAATAGATGAAGAACTCGTTGTGCCATTTCGATTTAAGTCAACAAAAATTCAACATTATCACAATGTTTCAAGCAGGGAAGGGTAGTGAAGCTCGCGAGTTTAAGAATTTTAGAGTATAATTTTTCCGTCTCTAGTTTTGCTTCACTTCCATCAAGTCTATACAGTACCCCGATGGAGTCATTACAGGAACACAAAAATTGCTTTGCTGCCAATGAATGAACAGTACCCTGATGGAGTTGCTTGCTTTACCTCTCTGCGCAAGAAGCCTTTCTCTTCTTTCACCTTTATTTATTTATTTTAAAAATAGGACTGTGCATTGGCACTTATTCATTTTGGGCGGAAGAGGGATCCAAACTTATTGAGAGTAGGAGAGGTTGTTCCTTCAGAGAAGCATATAGATACCTTTGATTTAGTTTTTCTTGTTTATATTTTCCCCTTCTCCTTTTTAACTGATTGGATAAGCACGAAAACACTGAAACATAAAGAATATAATATAGGCATAAGGTTTACTTGATAGACACAAGTTCACGGTTTTCCCAAAACTCTCCTCACGAACGGATCATATTTTCCGTTGAAACTTCATCGGCCAAAATAAATAACCAACACATAGAAGATGGACCAAAGGCTAACCAAATGTTGAAGTGTCACAAGACTCCTTATATTTCAGCCACACACAATCTTAGAAACCAACACATGGAGAAGGACAACACTTATTCGCATAAAAAAACAAGAAACAAAGTAAATGCAAAGAACAAGAATAAACAAGACAAAAGAAAACTATATACATAATGTAGGGAAAAACCCCTGATGTTCATTGAAAATAGTGTTTCAGATCTTGGCCATTGACAGGGAGAGAGTTAATATTACCGTTAAGTGATTGAAGATGATAGGCATGTTGGCCAAGCTTCTCATGTACTGTGAAAGGTCCAATCCACAAAGATGAAATTTAGTGTGTTTTCCTTTGTCTTCACAGGATTTGTCCCACTTCAAGACTGAGTCACCCACACTAAAGTTGTTCTTCCCTGCAAAATTATTTTCAAATCACCTCTTGATACGATTTTGATGAAGTATTTTTTTTCTTTTTCTTTCAGCCTTTCTTCCTGGAGTTTGTGAAGAGTGTCCATATTACACTGCACTAACGACATGGCTTGCCTTCAGATTCTTGTGAGAGTTGGAGAGTAGGAAAGTATATGTTGGGTGGGAGGATGGATTATTTTCTATATACCAGGAAGTAAGGGGAGGATGTGTTCAGGGAAGGCTTAGGTGTGACTTGGTCACGCATAGAGAATTTACCAAAGAAGAGTGTCAGTTCCTATGCTAAGATAATATGGTCTTCTTAATGATGCAAATCAGGTTCTTATTCGAGGATTTAGCAAGACCATTCCCCTGAGGGTAATAGTTAGCATAATGCTTCAATACAATTCCATTTTTAAATGCAAAGTCATAAAATTTTAATGATGATAAATACATTTCATTATAAATAAAGTGAAGTAGGAACAACAAATCTCGAGATGATGTTATGCTGCATAAAGTTGATGACTTCCTGATCACTCACATGTTTGAGTGGAGTTGCTTCTGTCACCGTGTGAAGTAATCTGTGACAGTGAGAATGTAGTTGCATTGCTTTGATGAATGTGGAAATATTTCTCCAATAATATCCAATCCCCAATGTTGAAACTTTTCTTCCACTGTGATAGGTTGCACTGGGGGAACTGACTTCTTGTTTATGCCGGCACACCTTTGACAGACCGAGCATTTATGGACATAATCACGGGCATCCTTAAATTGTGTGGGCCAATAAAAACTGGCTTGCATGATTTTATGCATTGTTTTGTTTCTCACAAAGTGTCCCTTGGCTGGTCCTTCGTGGAGATCATGCAATACCTTCTCTGAATTGTGTGCGTACAAAAACTAGAGCAATACTCCATTATGGTGCTTTCTGAAAAGCACCCCATGCACCAACTTGTAAGATAAATATTTAAGCCTTAGTGCCCTCTTCTGCCATGCAAAAAAATGGGAGGGGATGGTTCTGTGCTCAAGGTATTGGCGCACGTCCATGTACCAAGAGTTTGTGCTAGTAGTGGGGGAGGTTCACTCTATGCTGTACATTTCAATTTTTTACTACCACCCTGAAGGATCTTCTTCTTATTTCACATCCACTACTTCTAATTCTATTCAACAAATACCATGGCCCTTGATTGTGTGAACTGGCTTGATTTCTAGATCATATTCTTGCAAACCAGTCATCTAGTTCACTGTCCTTTCACCTAGCTCTTGTTGAACAACCAATGATCTGACTTCTTAGTGCAGAACAAAGATAATACAACGATTCTTCAACAGATAGGGCAAAAAGTGCTTCACCTCCTTGTATACCACATAATATTGTTTATCCACAGTGGGGTAGTTTAGATCAAGTCCTTTTAAAATCATGCTCATAAATGAAATAAGCCGCTCGTTGTTTAGGTCATCCTTCTGCGTGAGTACAATGATAAGATACATGTCCAAAGCGAAGGTGTAGAGAAAAAAATACTTATTGAAGTCTAGGCTGTACAACACGGGTGTTTCTGTGATATTTTGTTTGATATGGGAAAACACATCCTTTTCCCTTTTATCCCATTTGTAGATAACGTCCTTCTTCACCATCTCTTGTATTGGTTTTACAATCTGAGCGTAATCATAGATGAACTTATGGAGGAAGTTGATCTTCCCCAGGAAGGATTCCATGGAATTCTTGTTGACTGGGAGGGTAATATGCGTGATCATTCTGACCCTCTATGGGTCTACTTAATCCTGCTTTTAGCAATAATGTGACCCAAGAGATTACCCTCAGATACTAGAAAGATACTCTTCTTGGGATTGAGGGATATCTCGTACTTGCGACATCGCTCAAATTTTTTCTTTAAGTGGCATATGTGATCTGACCTCTATTTGGAAAAAATAGTTATGTTTTCAAGATATACCACTACGCACTACCCAATCAATCTGCGAAATGCGATGTCCATGGAACGTTGGAATGTTGCACCAGCGTTGATCAACCCTGATGACATTTGTTTAAATGTGAACGTACTCCACTTTTTTCAAAAGGTGGTTTTGAGTCTGTCAGGCTCTGAGACTAGAACCTGGCTGTACCTTGAGTATCCATCAAGCAAAAAAAGAATTTCAGACCCCTATACTATTTGCAATATTTGTTCCATGGATGGCATGGGGTAGTTATCCTTGTCCGAGGCACAATTGAGATTTCAGAAATCAACACATAGAAAAATTTCCCTGGAATTATTTCTTACTAGGACAAAATTTGAAACCCAAATGGAGTGCCACACTTTGTATATGATCATAGCATCCAACAATTTCCTTATCTCTTTCTAAATGAGAGGCTCAAGCGTCGGATGTACTTTTCTGAGCTTCTGCTGAAACGACTTGGCCCCTTCTTTTATTGGTATCACATGTTGGATGATTCACGTGTCATAAGTTTTAAACTCATCGTATGTCCACGTGAACACATCTCGGTACTGCTTGAATAAGTGGATAAAGGCTTTTCACTCTTGTAGTGTACAACAAGTCCCAATATTGACATACTTCAGATCCTTTTCTGCTCCCAAGTTGATTTGCTCGTGTGACAACGTGGAACTGTGGGTATTGGCATTAAAAGGTCGCTGTAAGCGATTCTGTAGGTCATAAAAATTCTTTAAAGATACCACACCCTTTGGGATGAGAATTCCTTACTCATGTTGGCTGCATCCTGTAGTTTGCATCTTTGAACACATCAACATTCACCATGAAGCACAATATCTGGTGGTCATCATTAAAAAAACATAAATTAGTGATTTTATTTGGGATAAATGATTTATAAAGAATTTCTATATAAAAGTTGTCCCTTGATGGTGAAAACCTAGCAACAACATTTTCTAATGCATCCGCAACTATGTTATGCATTCTTAGAACGAAAATAATACTAAAATCTTGGAAATGAGAAATTAAACAACATACCTCTTGTTGATAACTCTTTAGATGAGGTGAGACACAATGTATGGGGTCACGTACCTGTCACACCACAATTTCTGAATCACTGACTGCTTTTAAGGACGCAACATTAAGGTCGATGGCTCTTTGTAAGCCCAATATGATTGCCTCATATTTAACAGTGTTGTTTGTGCACTCAAATTCCAAGCGGATAAAAATAAAATGTTTTCTCTACAGTGGGTCTATTAAAACGTAACAAGCTCCATAGCCTTCCTGTGTCTTAGAACCATCAAAGTACAAAGTCCATATGTCATATGTACAAGGATCCTAAACTACACTAGTAGTAGTATACTAACTGTATGAAGGTCATTTGCACCAATTGGACTAGGAATGAGCTCCAAATATGTTTCAAGTGGGACTGGGGATGGCTGTGAAAGATAACACCCCAGTTGAGTGTCCAGGAAGAAATTTCTGATAATTAGTTTTACGATGAGCCACTACTTCATTATGTTCGTTCAAGGGAGTGACATTATGTTTCATGTATCCTTTTCAATCCACTTGAATATGGTTGTTTTTGCCCTTATACGAAAGCCATAGGTGTTACCAGTGCATAGAAAATTATCCTTGTAACTTACTTGACTAGTCTCTACTTAACAATAGCCCGTATTCCTCTGGTATGTTTATGAATTGGTGAACTTGTCCGTCAAATGATAAATGGATGAGCACATCTTTGAGTTCACTAACTGTGTGGACAAGAGTGTTGTCTAGTTGAATGATCTCTGCATCTATTTTATTCCATTTTGCATTGATTTTATTTGTGATAGATAATGGAATTACATTCACTCATGCACTGAAATCAACCAAGCAATTGTGTACATTGAAATTGAAAATTTCAAACGTTAAGACAAAGGGAGGGAAAATTTTATTCGCTTCCATTGTTAATTCATTAAGAATTGACTCGAGGGAACCATAAGACGTACTTGATCCCTTGTATAAGGGGCACCGTTACCTGCGGAGGAATGCCCAAGTGCGTGTAAGAGAATTTCCTGCTGGCTCGTGATTTTTGTTCCTTTTCTTCTTTTGGCTCGGTCTGGTCATCGACGAGTACCGCATCGCAAAAATGCGTAGAAAGAATGTTCATGACGTGATTCCATTGTGGGTATGTTTTCTTAGATTGCTAATCTTGATGATACAAACAATATGTGTCCATGCCCAACTTGTCAAGATTCAACATGACGTTTGAGCTCTGCGAATACTTTTCTGGTTGGTTACCACTGCTACCTGAATTTGCAATCCCTCTAAGAAAGTTGAAACATGGAGGATTTCTACTCACGGTGGTCTCACTTGACCTTTGTTTGAGTTCTGCCATCTCATTTAATAGATTCTTGACAATATGGGTCAAGTTTTCAAGATCAAACAATTCTTTCTCTTTGGCCTTTCTTACAGAGGTCTGAGACCTTTTGCCTGTGTATTTGGAGTCCTTTATTAGTTCATCGCCCGATATGACTCCAATTGCGTGCAAGTCCTTCTCAACCACGATAGCCTCTTCATAATTTTTGATTAATGTTGGTTTCGCAGTTCGCTTCACGAACTGCGTAATGTTTGCCGACAAGGCAAACATGTAGTAATATATTGTGATGGAGTCATGAGGTTTTGTGTCTTCTGAAAATATATTCAAGATGGAGTTGAAACTATGATTGAATTCTTTCACTTTATATTTCTACTACATATTTATATTACCCAACTCTTTCAATAGCATGGTGGGGGTCTTATCATCAACAAATTTTTCAAGGAAAATTTTCTTAAAACCCCCTCCAATTCTGGATGGGGTTCGGAGGAAGGCCGTGATACCATAAAACTAATCTACCATCTAAGGTACATGGGAAAAGTCTCCATGTAACATCATCATGAAGTACCTCAAGTGTTTGTAGATGTAGGTAAAAGTTGTCCATATGGTCTTCAACCTTCACTGTTTTATCAGGGTCATACTTTGTTAAGAGCTTCTCTGAATGCTTTGGAATATTGTGCAACACAACCAGAAGTGGAAGTGGGCCCTGAGTCATCCAATCTAGATTTTGGTCTATCATGTCTTCTCCGCTCTCCTCCTCTTCTTTTCCAGAATATGATGGATCTTCTTGCTCTTTCTCACTGCCCTACCTGTGGAAATTTATTCCTGAGAGTATGGGGTTATCTCCGTTACCACCACTAAAAACTGGAGGTTCTTATGTGTTTTTCACGAAATCTGCTAACTCTTCAAGGGTGGAAAGAACCAAGTCTTCAAGGAATGAAACCACTATACCGATAGGGGTGTTATTCTGTGAATAATATGGAAGACTGATTAATCTCAGGATAAATCCAACTAATTTTGCGAAACTATTTTTTGTAGGAAGGATAGCTCGAAGCTAATTGTATGGAATTTCACAAGTTCAAGTGGGATGTGGTTGGGAAGAGTCAACAACTTAAAAAACACGAGTAGGGGAGGTGCACTGAACATTGCTGCTTTGATCAAAAGATGAGAAGTTGGGTTGGTGGGGTTATCATCCATAAAACACTGGCTTCCCTCCTTCTAGCGCCATAAATTTTGATGGTGCTAGAACCACAAACATTTAGGGGATCTCCCCGATATGAAGTCCCAATTAGACCTCATACCATTTGGTGTAGGAGTCCCATTTGGAATAAAGGCTCGGTTTCCATATTCTTAAAGATCTACCTCAAATATGACTGTCATCAAGAGAGAGGGGTGTAGATGTACTTTCAAAAAGCAAGGGGGTTGTGCCTGATGAATGTCCAATTGCAAGTGTGTCAATGTTATTCTACTGCGGGGCGAGAGAGAAAAGTGAGCTTCTAGGAGAAAGGTAATAGCACCACCCAAGAAGAGACACACATGAACCAAAGGATCCGTCTAACATCCATTGGAATAGTCCACAATGGATGCAATGATAATTACAACCAACAATTGAGAAATATTTTCCTAATATCCCGCGGAGTAGTCCACAAGGATGGGACAACAATAACAACCATTAAAACACATTCTCAATAACATAAGTAATAAAGTAACTAAAATAGTACAACTATAATAGCACATGTCAAAGCACACATGAAATGCAAACATCCACAAAATATTCTTACAAACATTCATAGTCCATGCATGAAGAATGTGCTGGCTTCATAAGGATGTTGTTGTTAAGTAAAATTTCTAAGACACATATATACAATGAACATCACTAGCTCCAATAGTGTAGCGTTGGAGCCACTCCTTGCTCCATAAAAGAAATGGCTTATCTCTCTAATGCTTTAGTGGTGGAGCCAAGGTGAAAAGTACTTTAATCATAAAATGAGGGAGTATATATAACCAAGGGTGGCTATTTGACTACCCTCATGACTTTTCAACTTACATGACTCTTTACATTTCATGTGTGTCCTTTGGACTTCCACTTTACAATACATTTTGAATACAATATACATGGTCCATGCTACTGATCTGGCATAATATATAAACACTCATGACATGACATGAAATGTAATTGATGACATGGACTGCTTGATGACATGGAAATTTCAAGCCACTACTGCTGAGAGTCACAATGTATTTGTGGAAGAGATTTCCGTTTCACCTTTGCATGCCTTGATGATAAGGAGTCTTCAACGATCTCAAGTCTTGCATAGTGGTTGCAAACTAGTGTCCCTTCACTTTCGCCTGATCGATCAACTTGTAAGTTTAGCTGCAAGAGTGTATTTGAGCATGTTTCCCTCCTTCCTCATATTCTTCATCATATTTCCATGACATGAAAAAGTACCTGATCCTACAATTCACTCATGGTGAGACGACATCATTCCAAAAACCACTAGCCTAAGATGCTGCATTCTGATCCATGAATTGAGCCTGGAACAAGTGACATGTTGGATAGGGAGGCTCAATTATTGCAAAAATGTGCAGTTCAGGCAAGCAAGGGGAAGCCTTGAGCCTTAATACCGCATAGTTCAGGCTAGGATGAGGGACAAGACTACACAGTTTCCGGAGCTAGTGGGAAAAGCTGAAGTGATGGGCATTGGGAGAGCTTATTGCGCAGTTCTGGGAGTCAAGGAAGGTTTGGATACTACACAAATGCACAGTTCAAGGGCTTAGGGGATGAGATTGAGGCTTGTATTTTTGAAGTGTGCAGTTCAATTCGGGTTGGGGGACATGAATACGTAATTACCAAGGTCAAGGTCAAGGATTGGTCACTGGAACTGCACAATGCAATATTCCTGGGAAGCAAAAAATTCACACTATGCAATGTGTAGTTCAGGGGAGGCTGGGTGAAGCTAAGTTGCTCGATCGGGAAGTTTTCCGAAAATTGACTAAGTGCAGGGTCGGTGAGATTGGTGTGAACGACGATACAATTTGACTGTGATCACACACTTATCATATTTTGATGATTCAAACAAAATAGATCATCCATGACATACAAACAAGGCATTTCCCTCCGCGTGATAGATTTACTACCGGTTATGACAAGTGCGACACCAAAGATACACTCTACGACGACCGTGACGACACTTGTGTGACAATGTTCAAAACTTTGGAAATGAGTGCGACTAGTACTTACGAGGTTAGAAAAAATAATTTGCACAAAGGTGACCTCTTGAAACCACTAGAACATGATCATGCATACAATGCGACAACCAACATACCAAAATATGACCCCTTTCCTATATTGTGAAAGGGGTCACAACATTCTAAGAAAACCAATAAAATGAACTTCCAAGTTTGCGACAATAGTGAACAAGACCAAGGAAGGCTCTGAAATTTGGTATAGGTCAAAATTTTAGAGCGGGTTGTAGCATCTGCAACATGATGTCAATTTTGGCTGGATCTAAAATCATTCTTGAACCAGATATATGGTGTCCCCAAACAATTTCGTCTGTTAATAACATGAAACATTTTTCATTGCTAAGGGCCAAATTACTTTCAATAAATATTTCTAGAATTTTTTCAAGATTAGTCATGGATTCTTTAAAAATATTTCCATATACAGAGAAATCATCGATATAAATTTCAATTCTTTCATGAATTAAATCGACGAAAGATAGCCATGACTTATGTTTTGAATGTAACTATTGCATTACATAGATCAAACAATAATACCTTATAGGCATATTCTCCCCAATGATATGTGAAAGTGGTTTGTATTGATCATCTAAAGCTATTTTTATTTGATTGTAGCTACTAAATTATCCCAAGAAAGCAAAGCATTCATTTTCAGTTAAGGTATCTATGAATTGATCAATGAATGGCAATGTGAAATGATATTTAAGAACTTCCTTGTTTAATTCTCTGTAATCTACGTAGACTCACCATTTTCTACATTTCTTGGGCATCACAACTGAGGGAGAAACCCATTGAATGTCAAAGATAGGGTAAATGAAATCTACCTTTAGTAACTTTTCAAGTTCTTCTTTAACTATCTCCTTCAACATTGGATTCATTCGTTGTTGAGGCTACCTTAAAAGATTTGAATTTTCTTATAGATAAATATGATGAACACATGCACTATGATGAATACCTTGCATATGTGTGTAATCCAAAATATATTCTTTGGAAAACTTCTTTAAAAGCCGAATCAATTGGTTTTCTTGAAACACTTCCAATGTGGAAGTGATATTTACAGTTTTTCCTAATTCAATTTTAACAATTTTAGTCTTTAAATTTTCCATTGAGTTTACAAAAAAAAATGTTTGAAACAAAGATTGTAAAGAATTTATTGTGCAATTTTCTTGAAAATTTTGTTCCAATAGATTGTTTATAGCCATATAATGAGTTGTTCTCATTTTTTTTTGCAATATTGATATTACAAATGAAATAATATAATGATTTTTCATTTGATGCACCCCCAAAAGAAATGGCTTGATTGATAGTAAACAATAGTTGAGTTATTTCTTCTTCTAAGTCAGTTTGTTCAAGCCATTATAATTGCTCTAATTCATTTTATGTTTTAGTAGGGTGATATAATCTTATTTTTTACCTTCATTTCTTGTTGAAATTTCCATTTGTCCTAATATAGAACTAATGAATGCATCAACTATAGCTAACCATGGTATTCTTAGGATGAAGGGACATTATATCTTCTATTACAACTTCTAGGTTAATCCTTGATCTATCAACTGGTTAAATTATTGTAGGTGCCGGTTGAAGATTGTGTAAATTCAAACATTTCATTGTATCCATTGTCATTATTTTAATTGTTGCACCTAAATCAATAAAGTATTTTATATTAAAAGATTGTCAAATGTAATTGTAACCATAATAATTCCTGGATCAACATACTTTTCAATTTCAATCAACTTTGACATTAGGCTAACTAAATTACCACTAACATGTATTGTAATCTGATCTTTGTTTCTTTTCTTAGATTTAAAACAACGTTCCTTGATTGTCTTAGCATAGATTGATATTTCTTTAATAACGACGCTTGCAACAAAGGAAATAGGTTCTTCAATTGTTCTAAGAAATTATGCTCAAGAGGAATCATTATATTTTCTACAATTAACCTTTCTGCAAGGGGAGGTAATCTCGTAGCTAATGATTGATCTTGTTAAGCTTTTGTGCTTTTAGATGTTTCTATGTTTTTAGTATTTTTTTGTGATTTTTGATGTGTGCTTTTATTTGGAGTTTCCTTGATTTTTTCTTGTCCTTTTATAATAACAAAATATTCCTTTTGTAATACCTTTCTTGATCGTAAGTGGATATTATCAATAGAAACAATTGTATATGTGGGGAGCACTTCTTCTTTTGCATTATATATAGGTTTATCTAGTTTAGAATTGGGGTTTTCCACTAACTGGGCAGGTAATTAAGTAGGTCTAGGCTAAGGTTGATTAGAAGGAAACTAAATCTACCATGGTTTGATTAACTGTGGCACTATAAATTGTTGTTGGACATAGGAATTTTCAGGTGGCTGGAACTGCTGAAAAGAAAGTTGTTGTTGGAAATATGATTGATAGGGTTGTTGATATGGATATTGGTTTCCGTAAGATTTTCCTTCACAACCTTGTTGATAAGGTTGGTTTCGAGGTTTTTGAGGAGGAAATTCTTACCATGGAATAGGATAAATATATGTATTATGAATAAGATTTTGATAATAAGTAAATTGCGAGGTTTGATCTAGAGACATACTTGTGGGTTGAGGCTCTCAAGGTCTTCTTGGAGGTGAAACATAGTAAAGCGACTCTATTGCTTCACCTTCTCTTTTATGGGTTTCCTTTAGTTCTTCTATTGTTGGGAAATTCTTCGTTGAATGTTTTTCTCCTCATATTCCACAAACTTCAGTACTATGCAAAGGACATTCACATAAATGATGTTTCTTTGTACATTTAGGGAAAATTAGATAATACTTAATTTTTTTTCCTCTTCCTTCTTCCTAGTTTTCAATGTATTGATTTGAGAGCCAAGAGTATTTAGAAGGTCTGTTTTAAAATTTTCTAATAAATTTCCAAGTTATGGTCTGGTTCATGAAGCTGACTTGGACACATTTGAGAGTGCATCCATTTGTCACTTAGCTAATTTAACTCTTTCTTTGGAATATTTCATACATAATTAAGTAATTTAATCATATGGTAATTGAAAAATATCCCCTGCCCCCATTGTTCTAGTTGGATCCCTAATGCCCCAAAAATTAAATTCCTCGGATCGCTGTGAAACCAGGACCATATTAAAAAGCTTGTTACAATGAATCCAGTGATGTAGGCGACGCCTCAATTTTACTTCGTATATGGTAGTTATGCACAATAAAAGTTTTGGTCAAAACATGGTCCAAGGGATAAACTTAGGAGGGTGCCAGATAAATTTGGAACCTTGCTATTTTATCACTCCGGTCAAATTTGGCGGAACTCCACTAAATCTGGTGAAGGTTTTAGTGGAAGTTAAATTTGTAGGGATTGCCAAATATAACATCGCCTACTAAAATTGGAGGCATATATGTGGCCCAATAGGACAGAGCCACGTGGACCAATCAGATGGTGCCACATGGACCAATCATATGGTGCTACATGGAACCTAGTGGATGACCAAATGTGCCTTATTGACAGACGACCAAAAATGGTGAATGATTTTGAACAAAGCTTAAAAAATATAACATTATGGTTGGTGGGTGGCCAACCAACAACCAACCCACACAACCCAACATGGAAAAAATGATGATAATTATAGGTTGGTGGTTATATTATATATGTGTCGATGGTTTGGTGACTTTATAATATCAACGATGCTTTTTAATACGTGGGCATTAAACCACATATGTGTGACGACTACAATGGATATTCAAACTAACTAACATCCAACATATTAAAAAATAAATCCAATGAGGTTCCAAACCGTTATATCCGATGGCAACCGTTATTTGTTGGTGGTATGACCGATGATTAATGCCCATGGTCATGACCATATTTATATCGACAAAACCAATCATTACGATATCCACGGTCACATGTTATACCACCAGATGGTAAACACACATTAGCCGTTACGTGGAAATAAGTGATGGGTTAATGGACTTTGGATATATTTAACATATACGATGGTGACAATTCTTGATCGTTGGACATTCACATGGTAGACACAAAATTGAAAATTTATTTGTTATAACAACCCGCTAATTGACAAATTTTATTTTAAATAAAATAGCAAACATATGTAATGTTCTAACGGTGCACCACAGGGTTTGACCCGAGGCTACCCCTGTGAGAACCATGCCAATTATCAACAAACCGTAGGGCAGAGATTTAGTAGCCCGCTAGCCTCACGCCATTTAAGAACGTCATTTAATTCGAACGAGGGGGTGCAGAATGAGGCCAATGGAAAACAAAGGTGATTTTGAAGAACACATAGTGGAACCCTAAGGCGTGGTTCCCAAGAGAGAATATTCTCAGAAAATATTCCCATGTAGAATCTGTGGAGGAATCTGAAAGATTTCATGTGGGGCTAGAATTGACATTGTGATAATGTGGTTGAATTTATATTCATTTTAACAAAATATTTGCAAGGATCATAATGGTGTAGTCAGTTTTTGCATTAGAGCATCGGATTTCAGGGGTCATGGTAGAAAATCACCTTCTTCATTAATTCCTGGGCACAAAGTTCGAGACATCAATGCACCTTTTAGAAGTAGGTTATGTTTATATTAAAAAGTATCAGGAGGATGAAACAGACCTGCTAGTGTTGTTTTTTTTTTCATTTGAGCAACTGAATTTCAAGTCACTTCTAGGAATGGAGGTATATTGATGTAATTTTCCATGTACTTTCCTTTCTTTGTTATGAGATGAATGAAGCAACCTCCCCACTATTGAAGCATGGCCTGAAGATGTAGTCCACACTGGAAAAAATTCATTATCACAATTTTGTGTGCATTTTCTTTATGGTCTCCTTTATGTTGCTTCTTCATTAAGTATTCACACATATAGTTTTTACACACTCTTCCATGCAATTCTGCTAACATTAAACGAAGAAAAGATATTGGATAATGCTAGTATCATAGGAATACTGAATCACCCATATGATTGAGGACATCTACATATTCATCTTGGATTCCTTTTAGGAAGATTGTTCAGGTAAATTCATGACATAAATCACTTTATTTTGAATTTTGTAAATTATATGTAAATCTCTCTAAGTAATCTTCCAAAATTTCATCTTCTTGTCAACTCATCATAAAAATATATGTTTTAGAGTTCCGGGATCGACAGTGAGGTTAAAATTTTCTCATGAATGTTCTTCTCATATCATCCCAACAAAATAGGTTGATTATCCTAACCCCATAAACCTTTTTAATGCAAAGCATTTTAAAGTAGCAACGAACAAATAAAGTTTTTGAGAATCATTTGTATATCAATATTCATGACATAAAATATTAAATTAGATATCATTTTTGGGATTCAATAGGCATACCATAGAAGATTGGAAGAAAAAAAGGAGGATTGTTCTTCATTTTTACCTCGGTTTCTAAGATTGTAGGTGCATCTAAAATAGGAAATACATAAGTAGTTTCATTCTCCTAGTATTCTCCTTCTACAACTTTAGCTCTTCTTCCTACTATATTTGATTCCCTATCATTATGGTTTTCCTTTTCTTTTCTTTCCCTTTCTACTTCAATTATTTCCCATTCTCCTCTTCTTCTTATCTTTTATTCAAGTACATCTTGTTCATGTTCATGTCTTTCTTGTTCTTATCTTTCCTTGCATTCTCGTTCTCTATCTACATCTGCAATTTTTCCTTCAAGAAAATTTGACAACTATTCAGTCTAATCTAGTTCACCTTCTAATAGTTCACTGGTCAATTCATGTTGTTTTTCCTTAGATGGTCATGGTCCTTCAAAGACTAGTTGAGAAATTGGTTCATGAAATTCAAGTTTTTCTTCTTTATAGATTCCTATGTCTTCATGAACTAGTTGAAGGATTACTTTGGTTTTTCTACTAAAGGGGCTCCTTGTTGTACTTGTTTTTTCTTAGTTTGATATGTCAATAACACTTGTCTTTCCATAAGTATCAAACTTTTCCTTCATATTGTTTTTTCTCAATTTTCTCAATGGTTATTCTTCAATAGTTGGTGTGATTTTGTATTCTAACTATTCTTTTGTTTTGGATGTTCTTATGTAATATTCCAGATCTGGAATAACACAACAAGCCTGCTGAAATAACACAATTATGGGAGATTGATGCATAGAAATGAGTTTAAAACCCTTGGATCCCTTAGATCAGCAGATCTGGAGTCTAGATCTAAAAGGGGAGCAAAAACAAATCAAACTAGGTGTGGTAAACAGATCTCCCACCACCTAGTCTAGCTGAAAAACACCCTACAAAAGGGGCTGCAGCTATGCACAACAAACTGCTTCAGAAATAATGCAGTCTTGGAAAGTATGAGCAGGAGGCCATCAAATATGATTAAATTATGAATGTATAACAGCAAATCAGAATTACAATGAAGCTCTTTCAGTATACAATAGAATACATGAGACAATAGAGCAAGAAATCTACAGAAAAGAAGGCTACAACACATATATAACTGCAAAAATGGCTCAACAATGTTATTTTAAGGAGTTGCAACAACTGAATATTACAACTCAGATCTAGGAAAGATCTGTGGAAAAAACATCAGATCCATTTCAGATCTGGAAACTAGATAGTCTTATTTACAAGATCCCCTTGGGGTTTTAACAAAATCATGCATAACCAAGTGTAGATTTGAGTTTTAAGTTGTAGAACTGCAGAATGCTTTAGAAATTTCTAAAGATGACTTTTCATTAAAATAGATCAGATCTAAACAGAACATGGATCAGCAAGCTAATCCATGGATCACCAAAGTGAAAGGAAAATCCCAGCACCAGAGATCTCTCATCAAAACTGGGGTCAAAACACCCTGAAGAATCTCATATGAAAATAACACAGTTCCTTAATGAAAACTGCGTTGTAGCTTGAATAACATAGATGGCCATCTGCCATGATACAGATCTGAAGCACAAACAAGAGAGGCACTCTTCCAGGAGGTTAAAAGACACACTCCATGAGAAGAGGCTCCCAAAAACAAGCTAGATCTCTGCAGATCTAGAATCCCACTTGCTACAACTTGCAAAAGCATAAAAAACCTCACTGGATCAGCGCTGCAATAGGAAGTAGAGCTTGGCCTCAAGCCTAATAGTAGTGGATCAAATCAGAAAATACTCCTCCAAGAATCCTCAAAGGAAGAGGTGAAATCCCTGCATAGGAACTTCAAGTGCTAAGCAGCACAATTCTCTACTAAACAATAGAGAATAGTATTTGTATAAGCATACAAGATACTCAGAAATATAATCAATCAACAACCTTCTCTTGCTTCCCTCCCCTTCCTTTTATAAGAGGAAAGCCTTTGCAAACCCTAAACCACCTTGATAAGTTAGCTCCTTTCACATGAGGGGCCTCCTTCTAGAACTGCGCTGTCCCTTTATGAGATACATTGAATCTAGACAGTGCTATAGATTTGGTCAAGGTTGACCCAGTCTCACAGCTTAAACCCCTTTCACACCTGCAGTGATTTATTTACATGGCCCTGATTTATCTTTGTTCACATGGGCATTGATTTATTTAGTCTTTCCAGGAGTTTTACATGTCCTCCTTTATTCATTTATTCATGCAACAGAAAGTAAAACAAAAATGAATATTCCTCTTAGCTCAGGCTAAGTAGGAATATTACAGTCCTCCCCTCCAAAATGTTGCTTGTCCTCAAGCAACTGATAGGGTAAGAGCTATAGCACTTCTCCTCCTCCATTGATGACATCATCAAGGATCAAGTCTTCATCATAAGCCAAGTGATCAATAAGCCAATACATCATGAATTGTTCCTCCAAGGCAAACATCAGATGTGCATAGTCCATCCCACTAGGAGTGAAAAACTCAACAGAAATAAACATGGCTGAAGCAATGCTACATCTAAAAAATGTATCATGAAGTACATGTAGAAGTTATAAACCATATGGTACATACACACTGCTCATCCTCTGTCCATACAACCCCATAGACATTACAACTATATCATCCAAGTATGGAAGCAAGACTACAAATATGCAAACTGAAATATGAACTTGAGGGGGTGGGTCAAAATCCCCCATATGATGCCAGTGCAGTGTACCTCTTGTCTTCTTGAGATCTAGGTGTGGTAAGTGGCATTCCCACCGCACACTTGCTGCATGAGTCACCTTAACATGGCTGAAGTTGTTACATAATTTTGGTGCCTATGAGAAGCACCCATCATGAAAAGGAATCTCCCTTTGCACAACAAGGGAGTGGCCAAGTTCAGAATTTCTATTGGCCCCCAAAAAGCTATGAGATCCACATAATCTCTCACCCCTTTAGGAGTCATAGCTTGCAAAAACATGGTAAAATAATGTGAAAAATCAGAAAATACAACTTGCTTGGCTTGATCAGTCCTTCATACACATGGAGTTGTGCATGAGCATTTTCCTCCTTTCAAGCAAAGGAAGAGCTGGCTGATATGACTCTTGCAAAGAGTCCATTGGCTGCCCCAATCCTCCATAGCTAATGCACCCTTGAAAGTGCTGATGTAATTCCTCTCTCATGCCTTCCCAATCAAAACTCCTCATGATCAGGGTATAGACCTTCATTGAATGCATGTGGCTGAGGAAGAATTCTTCATGTGATCCTTGTAGGATCTTCTGCTTGAGATCCTACAAGCCTGCTGAAAATAATCTCATATGAAAATAACGCAGTTCCTCAATGAAAACTGCACTATAGCTTGAATAACATAGATAGCCAGCTACCAAGATACATATATAAAGCACAAACAAGAGAGGAACTCTTCCAGGAGGTTAAAAGACACACTCCATGAGAAGAGGTTCCCGAAAACAAGCTATATCTCTGCAGATCTAGAATCCCACTTGCTGCAGCTTGCAAAAGCAGAAAAACCCTCACTGGATCAGCACTGCAATTGGAAGTAGAGCTTGGCCTCAAGCCTGATAGTGGATCAAATCAGCAATTACTCCTTCAAGAATCCTCAAAGGAAGAGGTGAAATCCCTGCATAGGAACTTCAAGTACTAAGCAACACAATTCTCTACTAAAAAGCAGAGAATAGTATTTGTCTAAGCAGACAAGATACTCAGAAATATAATCAATCAACAACCTTCTCTTGCTGCCCTCCCCTTCCTTTTATAAGATGAAAGCCTTTGCAAACCCTAAACCACCTTGATGAGTTAGCTCCTTTCACATGAGGGGCCTCCTTCTAGAACTGCGTTGTCCCTTTATGAGATACGTTGAATCTAGACAGCGCTGTAGATTTGGTCAAGGTTGACCCAGTCTCACAACTTTAACCCCTTTCACACCTGCAGTGATTTATTTACATGGCCCTGATTTATCTTTGTTCACATGGGCATTGATTTATTTAGTCTTTCCAGGAGTTTTACATGTCCTCCTTTATTCATTTATTCTTGCAACAGAAAGTAAAACAAAAATGAATATTCCTCTTAGCTCAGGCTAAGTAGGAATATTACATCTTAATACCAATGAAGGTTGGTTAGTGATAGGGGTTTTCATTAAAAATCTATTTTTTTTAAAAAATCTTTAGATCTATTGTGAGAATGCATAAATAAACATTATTAAAATTAAATCTAATTTAAGCAGACAAATGTAAACTTGACTTGGGCTTGCATTGAATCAACTATAGTGAATGCGCAGATTCTTAACTCTTTTATTAGTCCCTCCACTACTCCAAATCCTAAATATTTACATTGTGAAAAATAAATGCAAGTCTTCAAGAAAACTCCAAGTCTAGCTTAACTCAAAATGTGCTTCCTAGACAATCAAACAAAAAATGTCATGATAATTTAAGTACATAAACTAAAACATATGTTTGTATCAATTCAGGTATTTGAAAACTTAGAAGCATGATAAAATCTATAAAGAGCTACTCTAGATTGGTTGTCACGTTCTAAGATTAAGTACTAAAGTTAGCTAAAAGTCAAAAAATAGATAAAGCTAAACCAAGAAAGCATGAAACAAAACTTTAATATAAACACGTTGCTTGGGAAATAAAGCACACAAACTTGAAATATGAACACTTAGGATTAGGCATGCACTAATTCCCCTCACATAGGTCGCAGCCTTATAATAAATCATGTTTAGTAATTTACAAGTTATCACATTCAAATGCTTATGAATGACAAGAATTGGAAACAATGATTAAGATGTTTGGTTTAATGGATTGGTTATGCACTGTGGCCTTTCCTTTTGATGAGATCATTTAGACACTCCAATAATATTTTATCCAATCTTGTAAATTCAACCTAACACCACATAGAAAGGAAAGAATGTGGTATGACTTTCTCCACTTGTGAGAGAGAAAGTGGATGGGCACTCAAGTGGTCTTTTACTGAATTTCTTAGTTGGTGTATGCCTAATTCATTGATTTAGTCTAGGAAAACAAGAAATGAATATTAAATCGAGGAAAGCAAGGAAATATGGTGCTTATTGATTTAATACTAAATGAAAAATTATGAAAGAGTTAGGGTCTTCTCCACTAAGAAAGGTAGTGGATGGAAAACATGGTCCTTTACTTAACTTGTCAATTAACTTGTCCTCGTAGACAAAAATACCCTATGATAATTATGGCTCATGAATGATACTTAAAAAAATGAAATATGAAAAACAATGTATAATAAAATATGGACAACAATATGTAGTAAAATATAGCAACAAGCTCACATGTACTCTACGAGCACATTAACATAACATGATTGGTATGCATAAGATAATTGAAGATACTTAAAAATAAAAGTTAAAAGGTATGAACATGAAAGAAACATGTATGAAAAAGATATACCAACATGTATAACTCGAAAAATAAACAAAATATTGTACAAGCTTCATTTGTGGGGACCCTTCATGCCTTAACAAGCACACCAAGTGACTACCAATTGTTGGAAATAAAAGGAAAATTGTTGGAAATAAAAGGAAATACATAAATTACGTGAAATAAACTTTAATAAAGCTTCAAATATGAAGTATGAGCTTACAAATGATTTCTTTAGTGGCTTCAAATTACAAACTTACTTAGCAAACACTACCTGCTTGCATTTATAAGCAAAAATAAAACAAAAAACCCAAAAATCCTCCTTGTTGATTATTGTGGGCTATCTTGGGACTCTAGATAGATCACATCGACCTTGTTCAAGGATTAGTTCATGGGGGAATAAAAACAACAAACTTAAAGTGAAAATACCAAAAATGCCTTGCGTTTTTCTTGATATACTATGCATGTTGGCTGTGCATCAAGCGAGCATCTCAGGGTCAATTATGGTCAAGCGGATACGTGTTTGTCCATCTTGGGACACTGGGAGACAAAAACAATGTCACTGATTTTACCAAGTGGCTTACATGCATGAGAAAAAATGATTAATTATGAGAGTTGCTGCTATGGTAACTTTGTTTTATAATGTAATTATTTCACAAGTTTTTAAAAATTAAAAATAACAACAAAGTACCTAAGGAAATGCATTTATTAGGCAATGTATGAAAAAATGATAATAAACTTGAAATTAATTTCCTAAGGCCAAATGGAGTAATAAACCATAGAAAAATTAAGTCATAATGAAGGATTGACACCAATCTTTGATTTTTTTGCGTGAGCGGTTGCTTAAGCTATTTGATCTTTGTGAAAATACCCTATTTTGTTGAAGATGATATTATAGTTCATAAGGAGACCCACTCATGTTGTTGATTGAGATCCTAAACCAGTGTTGGCACATGTATCAAAGGATTTATGGGGTTTGACATTTCTTTGCATTTTTGGGTTAAACATGATGTTCCATTGCATCTAAAGTGCTACTTTTAGGGGGAAACACTTTTAGTTTCACCATGTATGGTTTATGTTTGCCCAATATATGACCATTCTTGTGATATTTAGAAGTATAGATTTTCATTACAAATTTTATTTATTTATTTATTGTGTTAACATTTCAATTTTTATATTTATGTTCATAATTTACTATTGTTTTCGAAATGTGTATGCTCTTTATTGTGTGTTATGTGTGATATCAAAAAATCATAAATAAAGTGAAAAGTGTTTTCATTTCTATGTATTCTATTTTCTCTACACTTTATGTAATTTCAGTAAATCAATTTTTGTTTTCGATGTGTATGCTCTTTATTGTGTGTTATGTGTGATATTGAAAAATCATAAATAAAGTGAAAAGTGTTTTCATTTCTATGTATTCTATTTTCTCTACACTTCATGTAATTTCAACAAATCAATTTTGGGAATGGTAACCAAGATCTAACCCTATTATGTTGAAGTTTTTTTTGCAAATAAAACCATGGGTTTTGGTGATAAACATGCACTTTGAGGAAAAAATCCATCCTCCTCCATAACATTTGTTACATATTTTGCATTGATTAACTTGGTTGAAAATCACTTCATGACATAATAGTTATTGGGTTGAATCCTTTCTTTCCATTAAATTAATTTTTGAAAAAGTTCAAGCAATCTTTAGTTATGAAATAACTTTATTAAAAGGTAATTTCACTTAATCATAAAAAGTGAAACAATATAAAGTAACTTTAATGCCAATTATTTTATTTATTTATTTAGTTACCTTTTGTATGAAACTTTAATTTACATTAACTTCAATGTTAAGTCATTCTTACTTATTTTATAATAGTGAGTTACTTCATGTAAAAGTAATTTATTTGTAAAAGTGAGCTTATAAGCAAGTTAGAGAAGGAAGGGGAACTTCTACTCAACAAACTCATTGTGCTTACATCACCATGTGGGTCAACTTCTACCTACATTTGGAACTTTAATTATTTTTTATGCCTTTCCAAAAAAAGACATAATTTTGAAATCCAAATGCTATTTTGGAAGTTGTTTTTTTCTAACCACATATTTTTTGAGAACTTTCCATCCAAATAGTTAGTTTATACGTTTGGATCCATATTACCTACATATCTTAATATGGATACTTTGAATGATCTTTGCTTGGCTGTTAAAATTTCTTCTCATTGAAAACTCATATGGAGGATATACTACGAAATAAATTACTTTACTAGATTACCTTGGGAAAATAAATTACACTCACTAATGCCTGGAAGCTTGCTAAATGGGATTAACTAAATGGCCATATCTAGTGATTTACAATTTCATTTTCAAAGAATTGATGATGTATATGAAGCCTCAGAAAATATGAAAAATGTATTTGGTAAACTTAATGAGTTTCAATCCCACTAATTTGAAAACTATTCATTTCATATTATTTCTAGAGATGTCTCTTGCATTGAAGATTATGTATCTAAGTTCAAAACATCCAAACTTTGAAAATTATTCATTTCATATTAATTCTAGAGATGTCTCTTGCATTGAAGAATATGTATCCAAATTCAAAACATACAAACTTCTACTTGAAGACCATAAAATATAAATGAAGATTGACCAATACATATATGAAATTCTCGCTAAGCTTGGTAATACATTTTCTATTTTTGTATTTCCCTTCCACTCCACTAGAGAAGTGATGGGGTGGTTTAGAAGCCACCCTCTCTTGAATCATTTTGTGATTATTTGATTAGAGAACAAGCTAAGCTCTTTCATCTTGGAGTGTCTAGTATTACAATTACATCTAATAAATCCTTAGTGGAAAAATAGAAGGAAAAATACAAGCATACAAAGAAGCAACATTCTCGCAACAACAAGCAAAACAAAGGTCCTAAACCCTCTAAGCTAGCTTATACTACAAATAGTAACAAAGGGAAAAATTCAAAACATAAGAAGATTTAAAGACATTACAATTTTTGAGCATGAGATGGTCATATAGATTCTAAATGCTTTCAAAAGATGGAGGCCTCAGAAGCAACAATAAAGAAACACACCATCAATATTGACTCTTTTTCTCACGGACATGCACTTTTTTCTTCTCATTTTCCTCTAATGGAACATTTGATACTTCTTGTAATGAGTAGCTTATTTATTTTGGAGCATCTTATCATATGGTTAAGGATAAAACCAACTTATGCTCTTAATTAATTAAATCACAAACAAATATTTATTGGTGATGATATATCTCCTAGTGTTGCAAGGTTTGGAACAATTCAACTAGACGATGGCCATTTTAATAATGTATCATGTGTTCCATGTATTTCCTGCAAATTTCCATCAGTATATCAAAGAAATCATTTAGTGAAGGTAAAACAATAAATTTTTCATCTCACTAAGTTGTGATCAAGTATTTAATAAGTCCTTTGTATGTCATATGAAGTAGAATCGTTGATAATATTACCAAGTTGTATATATTTGACAACTTTGGGTCATATTTTTTCCATAAATTTTTATTTCCCATAGTGGTGATTTCAGAAAAAAATGGTATAAGTGATTCAATCATCTAAACTACTGCTCATTGCAACAACCATGTAATCAAAATATGGTGATTTTTCTTCCTCTTGTTTCTTACAAGGGTGGTGTTTGGGTTGACTATGTTCCTGGAAAACATCATTGGGATGGTGTTGAAAAATGTGCCTCTTGGCACGCCTCATTCCCTTTGTAGCTTGTTTATAGTGAATTGTGTGGTCCTTCTTTCTCTAGGTTCACGTACTTATTAACTTTTATTAATGACTCCTTCTAACACACTTGGATTTATTTTTTGAAACTTAAATGATAGTTTTTGAAATCTTTTTGACCTATAAGGCCCTTGTAAAAAGTCATTTTGGACATTAACTAAAGAAATTAAGAAGAAATAATGGAGGTGAATATGTTATCAACAAATTTACAACCTATTGCAATGCACATTGCATTTAGATGCAACAAATTATTCTATGCACACAATGGCAAGGATGTTGTTGATATAAATAATCACATATGAAAAATTATATTATCCAATATAAGGTATTATGTCTTCATTTTTAATAGAGAAAGTCCTTACACGCGAGCGTTTAGGTTTCAAGCTGCTCCTGTTCGCGCGCTGCTGCCCTGTGGCCGCGCCTGCTCTTGCAGGGCTCCGTTCTTGCTGCCTCTCGGCTGGAGCTTCATCCTCTGCGCCTGTCCCTGCCTTGGATCCTGTCGGAGGCTTTATTCCCGGTTGCTTCGTGCTTTGGCTGACATCTCTATGCCTCCTTCCTCGCCTCTCTGATTTTGAGGTTGTTCCGAGGCCTTCCGAATGGAGAACCTGGACTCTCATTCGCCTCTGCCTCCTCCTCCGAACTCTGATGCTGATGCCTTCAGTATCCTTCTGGCCTCGCTTCCTAAGAAGAGAACTACAGAAGCAGCGAAATTTGTCAAAAAGTTGGATGACATTCCAGAGATTTTGCTGCCTGGCGAGGGTCCTACTAAGGTGGCTCTTTATCTGGCTGACCGAGCTCTCGTAGGCCAGTTCACTGGCCTATGGCCCTCGCCCAAATCCACTGAAATATGGGTCGCTAAGAACTGGGCTCCTCTCATTAAGCACAGCGTGTCCTCTTATTTTCTAGGAAGAGGGTATTTTCTTTTCGAATTTGCTGATAAGGAGGACAAAGAGCTCATTTTCAGGAACGACCCTTATTTCATGGGGCCTCAAGGGCTCTATCTCAATAAATGGACCCCCGATTTTGATCCGGCGGTAGATGTTCCAACCGCTGTTCTCGTCTGGGTCAGACTTCCGAACTTGCCTATGCACTGTTGGAATTGGGATTCGCTAAAGCATATCGGAAAAACCCTGGGAAAGTTCATTGACCGTGCTAACAACAAAGACCAGTATGACTGTGCTCGTATCTGCGTCGAAGTCGATCTGGAAGTAGGTCTTCCGGAGGCCATTAAACTTAAGGTTGGAAATTGGTCTCATATTCAAAAGCTCGACTACGAGCAACTTCCTTTCAAGTGTCGCAAATGTCACGTCTATGGACACTTTGCTAGAGGATGCCTGAGTAATGTTGAAGCTACCAAAGGAAATGATGAGGGCTGGAATCAGGTCAAAAGGGCAAAGACGAGCAAAAAAAATGCTGGAGTTCATGCAAACAAAGGACCTTCTTCTGCAGGTCAGCAAACTCAAGATCCTAAAGAACAAGGTAACAAATTCGAACCTCTTAGTTCAAATTCTATAGAGTTGCAGGATATTGAAACTCAGAATGATACCTTAGGCAAAGATATTACCCCAGATCCCAAGCATGGTGATCATACACCAAATGGATCCAAGGGAAAAATACAGAAATGGAGGACGTAGTTCAAGTTTCAGAGGAATTTGAGGAGGAAGGTGAAATAGGGGATTCACAAACTTCGACCAGAAGAACAACAAGAGGTCGAATGCCTGATCGGGAAAAAAGGGAGCAGGAAACATACAAAGATAAACTCCAAGGTACTCAGCCAACCCTTGAGAAAATGTTGGAAAAATCGGCAAAGAAGACAAGAAACCAGAGTGGCTCCAAGGGAGCCCAACACTCTCTCAAAAGCAAGTAATGAAAATCGTCTCCTGGAACTGTAGAGGTCTGGGCAGTAAAGCGAAAGAAGAAGCTATAAGGAGCACTATTCGATTAGAAACTCCAGATTTTCTCTTGATCCAGGAGACCAAGATGGAGGAAGCGGCTTTCCTTCATACCAGTCATAGTTTTTGGAATAAAGGAGGGAGGCTGGCTGTCTCATCTAGAGGGGCATCTGGCGGACTGGGTTCATTATGGAACACAAGTAAATTCTTACTGCTCAAAGCAATCCCTAACACTCACTGGCTGTACATGAAATTCCAGCTTATTGAGTCTATGGATGAAATCAGCCTTCTTAATGTCTATGTTCCGGTTAATGCAGGAGAGAAGAAGACCTGTTGGGACTCCATCAGAAACCTTGCTGATACGGAGAATCTTGAAAACATTATTATTGCTGGAGACCTTAACATCACTCTAGCACTGTCTGAAAAACGAGGTGGCAGCATTGTGAGAGACCCTGCTAGGGAATGGGTGGAGGACCTTATGCAGGAGTGGGATCTTATTGATATCAAGCCCCTGAATGGCAAGTTTACTTGGTCCAACAAAAGAATTTGGCCTGGTCATATAGCTGCCAGACTTGACAGATTTTTAGTTCAAAGTTCCTTCCTGCTTCGTGGACTAGAATCTAGTCTGCGCATTCTTTCTTGCAGTGCCTTTGACCACAGGCCTATTTTGCTTGAGTTATCTCCTCAAAAGGACCTGGGGCCTATTCCATTCAGATTTAGCCCCGTCTGGATTCAGCTTCCAGGCTTCAAGGAAAGAGTTAAGGAAATCTGGGACCGTCCGGTTACTGGCTCGCCTTTCTATGTGTGGGAAGAAAAGCTTAGAAGGCTAAAATCCGAGCTTAAGTGCTGGGCTAAATCCATTCCAAGTCCAGCTTCTGAGAGGAAAGCTGCCCTTGCCTCTTTAGAGGCTCATCATCTTCATATGGAGAGCGGTGTCATCTCCTCTACAAAACTTAATATGGAAGTGGACCTCCAGCATAAGTTTCACAAGGCCTGCATGGCGGAAGAAGAAATTTGGAGGCAAAAATCTCGCAACCTTTGGCTAAAGGCTGGGGATAGAAATACCTCCTTTTTTCACAAGCAGGCTAATGCTAGAAAAAACTTCAACTCAATATCTGAAATCAAAGATGGAGACGCTGTCCACAAGGAGTTCGAGAGCATCAAGAAGGCGGCCTTCAATCATTTCAAGAATTTGTATGGAGAAGACGAAACTGGAACACACTCTGATATCTTTTTAGAAAGGATCCCCAAAGCGGTCACTTCCAGCATGAATAAAATTTTGGAAGCACATGTTTCTATGGAAGAGATAAAGGCTGCCCTGTTCGAGATGAACCCAGACAAATCCCCTGGTCCTGATGGGTTTACAGCCAGATTTCTTCAAGTCTGCTGGCCAATTGTTGAAAAAGATTTATGTAAAATGGTCAGGAAATCCCAATCTTGTCATAAAATCGGGGGTAGCACCAATACTGCTTTCCTTGCTCTTATTTCGAAGGAAAAGGGAGCCAAAGCCTTTAACAGATTCAGACCCATCTCGTTATGCAATATTGGCTACAAAATTATAACTAAGGTTATTGCAAACAGGTTGAAAGGCATCCTTCCCAACCTCATTCCGGAAAACCAAGGAGGATTTGTGCAGGGAAGACAGATAGTCGACAACTACATTATTGTCCAGGAGGCGATTCATTCTAGCATCCAGCGTAAGGAGAAAGGTATGGTTATAAAGCTAGATTTAGCAAATGCCTTTGACAGAGTTAACCACAGCTTCCTTGTTAGTGTCCTTCGACATTTTGGCTTCGGGGAGATCTTTATAAACTGGATTAGTGCCTGCATTTCTAAGCCCTGGATCTCTCCGTTAGTTAATGGGAGAGCTGCTGGCTTTTTTAAAGCCTCGCGGGGGTTGCGCCAGGGATGCCCCCTCTCCCCTCTGCTTTTTGTCCTTCAAGCTTCTGTTTTAAGCTTCTATTTAAATAAGGAAATGATTGAGCAGAATATTTTGGGTCTATGTATTGCAAGAGGCGTAAGAAACATTAACCACGCCTTATTCATAGATGACACACTCATGTTGGGCGCAGCTTCTCTGCACTCAGCTCTCAATTTCAAAATAGTCCTTGAAAAGTTCTGCTCTGCATCAAGCAGCATGCTTAACAAAGGAAAATGTCATGTCTATAGCTGGAATATATCCTCCTCCTTGCTCACAGCTATCTCCAAGTGTTTTGGTTTTGCAGGCTCAAATTCCTGGTCGTCTTTCAAATATCTGGGACTTCCAGTCTTTTTCAAATCCACTTTTTGCAGAGATTGGGATCCTCTCATCGACAAATTCAAAGCTCGTATTCAGGCTTGGGGGCTTTCGTGGCTGAACTTGGCTGGAAAAACTATTTTGGTCAAATCGGTACTCAGCAGCTTACCTATCTTCAAATTCTCTGTTTTGTTAGCGCCCTCTGGAGTTCTTAAGAAAATGGACGATCTCATTCGGTGCTTCTTCTGGAAAGGAGGCAAAAACAATGAAAATCGCATCCCCTTGGTGAGCTGGGAGAAGATATCTCGTCCTGTTCTGGAAGGTGGTCTAAACCTGAAATATTTCGGAGTGCAAAACGAAGCCTTGGGTGCCAAAATCATCTGGCGTATGGTCGCCTCCAATCCGGGCTGGGCGCAGAAGGCACTGTGGCGAAAATACTTTCTGGGCCCAAGAACGCGTTGCCTCGAAAATCCTAAGTCTGTTCCTCGTTCACACCTGGAAAAACTCTGTATGTCCTCTGTTCCGCTCATCCTTCAGCATGCGTACTAGGTGCCTGGGAATGGAAAATCTATTGATCTCTGGCATGATCGAATTATGACAAAGCAACCGTTAGCTGAGGTCTCCTCTATGCAGCCTCTTCGAATCTGGATGGCTAATTCTGGCTTGAACTCTCTTTGGGACCTCTCGAGATGGTCGGAGAACAGTTGGGCAGGTTGGATCGACATACAGGTGCCCCCAATCCTTAAAAACCAGTGGGATTCGTTGCTGTCCCTCCTTCATGGCTGTGCGCCTTTACGATGCAATCAAGTTGACAAGCGTGGCTGGGGGCCTTCTGGCTTATACACTGTCGCTTTGGGCTACAAAAAACAGCTGGATATTCCCTTCGTTCCTCCGAATCCCGCTGCCTAGACCGGACTGTGGAAACTCAAAACTATCCCCAAAGTTGATCATTTCTGTTGGCTCTTGTGCCACAACAAAATCCTCACTGATGACCGGCTTCAGAAAAGAGGCTTTCATGGACCTTCCAGGTGTCGGATGTGCAGGGAGGTTGAAGAAAGCTCCAGTAACTTAATGCTGACCTGCAAGTATGCTGTTGAGATATGGTTTGCGATTCTGCCGTCTTGGGGCGACCGTCCTATCTTTCCTGGCTCCATTCCTTAGCTTTTTTCTGCTTGGCCCTCTCTTTACCCTGGAGGTTCCCCTAAGAACTGCAACCTTGATCACATCTGGCTCTCGATCCCTAAATTTGCCTGTTGGCAAATTTGGCTCGAACGGAACAGCAGGATATTCAGGGACAAGGAACTGCCAGCAAAAATCGTCATAGCCAAAATTAAGGCTCAGCTCAAAGAAAGCTTGGATAGCTGCCTCGAAGATTCAAACCTCAATCAGAGGGACAAGGATTGGGGCAGCTCGTTGGGTTTCATCATTTCGACCATTCCAAAGCAATGCAAGACTGAAGAACATTGGCAGATTCAACTCAACGAGAAGGCCTTCACTGTTTGGCTCCTTAATCACTCCCCCCCCCTTCTGTTTTTTGATGGAGCAGCTAAAGGTAACCCTGGGAAAGCTGGGGCGGGTGGAGTGATAAAAAACAATGAAGGTACGATTCTTCATAGGTTTTCCTGGGGCCTGGACATCTCCACAAGCATTCAAGCAGAGGCTCTTGCTCTTCTTCAAGGCCTCATGCTGGCTAAAAATTTGGGCATTCACGAACTTGTGGTGGTTGGGGATTCCCAATCTATCATTCAATGTTTGGTGAATGGGGCTGTTCCGAAGGATCTCAGATTTTCTATATTAATTAAGCGAGTCACTACTATCTCCAAAACTCTTCACAAGATCACTTATTTCCATGTGCTCAGAAACAACAACAAAGATGCTGATTTGGAGGCTAACAAAGCTGCCCTTCTCCCCGCTGGCACTTTGTTAAAAAATGATCACGAGGAATGGGCCCCCATTCCTTATCTCCCATTTCTTAGTTTTGCTGTTTATCCATGTTTTTCTGCATTCTATTACAGCAATTTGTTTGTATCCACAAAGATGGGAATATTGTGGATCTAGCTTCAAGGAAGATCTGTAAGAACCTAGGGAACAGTTATAGCTATTTTCCAAATTCTGGGAGATCAGAAAAAGACAACAAAGAAGGGCTTCACTCTGTAATCTGTTTGAAGGCTTCTTTGCCCAAGTTCTAATACAAATCATAACCGTTCTTGTAAAAAAAAAAAAAAGTCTTCATTTTTGATTTGAAGCTATAAGTTGTATGATCAAATGTAAGGTATTAAGTCTTCACTCCTACAATGACTTTGAGAATATAACACTATAAGAAGCATGAAGTAGAAATAAACTAGATGTAAACCACTTCCATGTCTTTACACTACTACATATAGGACCAAAATTCTGATGGCATAGTCTAATTGTATAGCTCGTAGTGTCGCAAATTACAAAAAAAATGTCATTTTATTTATTTATTTATTTATTTTGTGTAAAGTACCCATGTTTTTTATTATTATACGATGAATCACAGGGCATTTTTATTCCGACACCATATGTATATGTCGTCTATCTTTCGATGCAATCAATGTGACCGTTTCTTTGGATAGTCATCTTTGACTTTGACTAGTCAACGAACGTCAAAATTATGATGATCAATAAATATATTAATATCCCACATGTAAGAGATGTTGCAACATATTTACTATAAGTAAACAAATTATGAAAGGTTATAAGGTCATTTTTTTCGAGAGAAAAACAAATTTTGTTTTATATATATATTAAATGCGTTACAAAAATATAGTATTAGATCTATATTAAATTTTGTGCGCACCGGTGCTTTCTCTTGTAAGGAGCACCGGTGCGATGTTGAATGATAAGTGCACCGAGTGGAAAACATCTGCAAAACCCTCCACCCGCTAACCTCCTCTAGTAACCTCCGCTAGAAACGGATGTATGGGGTATTTTTATGAGGGATTCCTCAAAAACATCCGCTAGAGGGTCTTTTCCTTGTAGTGCAATAGGGTAGAGGCAATTTCAATTCCATGGAATACTTGTATGGACAATTTATGATGCCCTAGGACTAACACATTTTTGTGGTTTGTAATGTTCCATTGCACTTTAATAGTATATAATTATTTCAATTAGATCATATCATGCATGTTTTTTAAATAATCCCTTCATTTATAATTGAAATTAATCCATCTCTTGTAGGCCTTCAAACAAAGGTTAAATTTTCATATCTAGTTTGTGGTCCTAAGATGAAATCCCATCATTCAACAATTTTACGAACGTATGTGTTTGATGAGTATAGGCACTTCCTCTCTAAGAACTATTATCACCACTATATTCCCAAGGCTGAGGAAGGAATCCCAACAGAGGTAACCACAAACCAAGCTTTTGACTTGGTATCTAGCCCTACCAAGTCAAAGAGGGCTCTCTCCAAAAAAATCACAGCCAAGAGGGTTGGATGAAAAAGGTTTTAGGCTAGCTAATAAATGCAGAAGGGTTTGATTTGTTTTGATTGGGGTTAGGATCACTGAATGAGGATTAGGTCAAGGGGACTAGGTTAGGGTAATTGAGATGGAATTGCAGTCCATTCGATGGGGAAAGGTAGGTATAAAGCTCAACACTTAAAAGGTAATTTGGTGAGATGGTTTAATACGGATGAGGAGCTAGGAAGAGCATATGAGATGATTTCTTCCTAAAATGAAGAAAATGGATAGATTATGAAAAATTTCCTAAAACAGAGCATGAAAAACATGTATTCTGCCTATCAACTTGAAATTTATCATATAATAGACATGAAAAGTTTTATGAGCTTACAAAACATTCATACAAATGATAACGGAGAAAAAACTATGGCAAACATTCATACCACATGAATCCCAAGGAAATAGCTGCAATTTTTCATTAATATCCAGGACAAACTGTTTCTTGATCAATACACAAGCATCCAAAATGATTCCAACCTTTGAATCCTCTGAAGAACTGAGCTAAATAGACCTTAAAACCACCTCCACTCATCCATAGGGGTCTAATCCATGAGGTGAGGGAGATATTACACAAAAAGCTGAACTGATAGCTAGAGTATAGGATGAGAAAAGTGACTCATTCCTATCTCTAATGAGTTGATTCATTACACCTCAACTGAATGACTTACCTAATGTATCTACCCTAGATAAAAGTAAAAATATGATATTTACATTCATATTGACCATTTACATAAGTAAATTCCTCATTTTCCAAGTTAAAAGTCAAACTCAAAAAATTGTTGAAGACTGTAAAAAACACAATTTTCTTGTCAAACACGCAACGTCCATGCAGAAAAAATGACCTCTATTCAAGGCTGGTTTTGAGTGCCTTCTCGATGTCCACATTAGCTCCATGATATCTCATTGGAAAGACGTTTGAGTCTATTTTCCAAAACTACCTCCCTTTTTCAAAATGGCGCTCATTTTCCCTATCAAAAACCTATTCTCCCAAGACTGGTAAACGCACAGCGACAAGGAAGATTTAGAGGCAGAAACATGAAATTTTGATGGTTTTTGGCACTTTTGATGGACCATTTCTCCTCTAAAAACTCTGAAACCTGTGAGGGTTGATGTCCTAATCAATATAAACCTAATGGTTGTGGCCATTTTTCATTTGGATGCACCAAAAAAGAGTGTAGCATCCAGGTTGCTGTGCCTTTGGAAACTTTTCTATGTGCAAAAATACTAAAAAACATAGAAATGAAAAAAAAATGCAAAGTGTGCCAAAATTTTGTCAAAATTATGAGCGTAATTTCTCATCAAGTGTTTGAGGCATGGAGTCACACCTAATCAAGTATGTCTAACTTCTCTTTCTCTGCTCGCTTGGTCAAATTTTCAATTTTATCATTGGCTCTTTTAAGCATGGCCAATGCAATTCTCTCTTTCCGTGCATGAAGTTTGACCCTTGTCCTCAACAAGTCATTGTCCTTGTTGGCCTTCTCTAGAAACTTCTCCAAATGTATGTTGGCTCTATGAAGCCATGGTTCTATGTACTTGCTTATTTCTAGGGAAAGATGTTCATTTGGTGTGAGCTGGACTGCTAGCTCAGCTTCCCTTTGTCTCTCTAGGGCTAGAGCTCTTTTCAGCCCTCTAGTCCTTGGTCTCTGTCTTGGAGGCTGATCCTCCTCACCATTAGGTTCACTAAACCTTTCCAATGTTTCCTCAAGCAAGGCTTTAGCATTTTATGCCTCTCTTTGTGCTTTGATACACTTCACCTCATTGATGGATTGCTTGGTCTTCAGCTGCTGATTTTCTCGCTCAAGGAAGTCAATCACATACTTGGCCCTCTCAAGATTAGTCTCAAGCTCACTAATATTTTCCTCTTTGCCTTTAATTACTGCATTGGCGATTTTGTCTTCATCTTCCTTACCTAGGTCAATCAACTGAAACTCTTGCTCTGTTTCATGATTTCCCTCCTTATCATCAATGACTGGCTCTATCACCTGTTCCTTACCTTTATCTACCTGCTGTGTTGATGAAGAAGGCATGGTCCCTTTCACTCAAAGTTACGCAAACACATGCCTATAGCCTCTCTGGTAAGTTTTTGGAAATGGCTCAACCTCAGCTAAACTAGCCCATGCTGCCTCAATATCTTCCTCACTGCTTGATGACTCTGAATCATGATGTGATGATGATGTATGGTTATATAAAGGTGAAGAAGAAGGCTAAATATGAGGTGAATGAGGTGAATGAAGCTGACTTGGTAATGATGTATGAACAACAGGCTGAGATGGAGGGATAGATGCAGGAGGATGAGATGATGAAGTGGCCTTCTGGCCATGTTGACTAGGTGGGGTAGTAAAAATCTCATTGGATATGAAGGTGTCCCATGTAATGTTAAATTGATCAAGCTAATGCATGACTATCATTTTGATGAGGGAATGGTGGAAAATACTCTGCATTTGATGACCATAATATCTCTTTTGGGCAATATATGCCATTTTGTCAATGCTACGGGAGAGATAATAGGGTATGTGAAGAATTCTGACTCTAGTGAAGTGCACGAGGAGTCGAATATGATAAGAATAGAGTCTAGAAAACCTTCCCTCATAGGTGAAGTGTTTCATGATGACTTTCATCATGGGGAAATATCTGTCAAGGAGATGAGAGAAAGGAAAAATTACCCTTTTGTCATCCTTGTATCTTGGTTTAAGATATGGCTCATAGTAGCAATGATCAAGGTTTCATTGTTTAAACCATTTTTATCCTACATTTGGAAACCCTGTAGCAGTTGCAATGATATTAGTGTACATAGTGAAATTAACCCAGGCAAGAGTGACCTGTCTATCATGAAGATTGGAAATGAACAATCTTGTCAACATAGGATGATACTGGATCTTCTGCACTTTCTCACAAAATTCAAAACAACCCACATGCTTGAAACATGATACAGTGAGGGGAGATACCATAAGCTCTGTATTGGTTACTGGTTCAAGTCTAATGACTTTCCCTCCCTTTTTATATGGCTTTTTCTTCGGTCTGTGTTCCTCACTAGTACCTTTGTCCTCCTTTTCAGCCATAATTGATGAAGAAACCCTAGGGTAATGGTTGATGGAATGAAATGGATAAAATGTGAAGTGAAAGGAAGTGTTTTGGGAAATGGAGGGAATGGGATGTGAATGGGAACCTAGGTTAGTGAAAACCCTAGGATTTAGAGGTATTAAGAATGGTATTGCTTTAGGAAATGGGGATATGGAAAAATATATATGGGAATGATAAGGGAAATATATAACAGTTTAGGGATTGGTTTTGAAATGAGAATTAGGATTTCTTCCTTAGAAAAAGCTTCAAATGATTATAAAACACAAAATGTATCACTGAGATAGTGTCTAGGGCTTACTCACTAATAAATGGAGCCTTGAAGAAAACCCATGCAGAGATTTGGAGTTGGCTCATGAAGTGGGAGGTTGTAAGATAGTTTTCTGTCTTTTTGAGCAAACATGCAGCGTTTGGATCAAACACACAGTGACCACTACAAGCGCGCAATGACCCCTCTCAAACGTGTAGCATCCAGGAAAAATGGTCTGAGAATTTTGGGCAAATGCGCAGTGACCCTTCTCAAACACGTAATGTCTCCCTCAAACGTGCAATGACTGTCTCAAACGCACAACGACCCTGGAAATTTCCTTGTTTGCTCATTGAAAATGTGAAATTTCTCCCTTGTTGAGGATTTCTAAAGGATGACTGAAAAAAAAGGCTTTGCTTTGAGGTTTTGAATGGCTTCATAACCTAGTGGATTTGATTTTTAATTTGAACTACCCACTTTCCTTATGTTCACTTTTTCTTCTCAAACTTTGACACTGATACTCTTTGAATTTCTGACTTTTTTGCTTTGCAGGTTGACATGAACTAATGGAGCTTGACTTTCTTTGCTTCAGTTTGGAAAGAATGATTCAATTGGAAGCTAGGGAATAATTTATTACATATAAAAACATAAAATTACATTTGAAAAATAAAAAAATAAATTACATATTTTATTTTATATCAAAATAACATTTTGATATAAAAATCATTGAAATAATTTACAACTTGAATAATAAAATAGTTACAAAGTGATGATATTCTGTAAAGGAAGATAAAATTTATTTGAGTCACTCTCATATGCTTGCTGACTTTATTTGGATGGAGTAATGACCTTGAAAAATAAAACCCTAATGACCTAATGAGACGTTTAAGACGTAATAATCATGACTGACTTTGACTAAGACAAGACATAGACAAATAAGCTCTTTACAAGTGTTATTATGTTTAAGAATTCATGAGAGTGAGTAAGAAAATATGGTTCTCTGAAGGAGAGTGAATTTTTATTGAGGAAAACTACTATCAGTGAAAGAATTTTTAGCATGACCCAATGGAATGATATAAAAATTTCGGAATGAGACACCTAACATGAGAAATGAAGCAATGATATTGATCACTGATGGTAGAATGCATATTATGACACTAACAAGAACCATAGGTATCATGCTACTTAAAATCATCTTTTCAATGGGAAAGAAGAGTCTAGATTAAAACCACGAATAATGATACCTCATTTATGGAAGTTGAAATATAATAGAGGACATGATGGGATTTCACGAGGAATGAAAAAGTATACCGCTCAATTCATGAGGTTTCCATACTATGAGCACCTAAAAATATCTCATTTGTTTGATAAAATGCATATCAGGAAGAATGTGAGAGGAAATTTATGGCAAATCATAAATGGTAGGAAGAATAAAGAAAAAAACCTCAAAATTTGTAATGACATTATGGAAGCCAATCATGCAATGGAGACACGATCAAATAATGATGGAGTCAAAAACAACCTTCCATGGTTATTAACATAGAATCAAAGTGATGATCTAAAAGAGGTCATTCGAAGAATTAAATTTCCCACAGGATTTTCTTCAAACATAAATAATATCTTAACAAAGAAAGGTGAATTTTGTGGGGTAAAAACACATGATTAACATACCTTCATTACGGTAATTATTTTGGTATGTCTATTTCGATATTGATATATATACATATTTATAGTTCTTTTTTGTCTACTTTGGATTTAAAAAATAATGATTCATTTTCATTGGTACAGTATGTTCTACATATATCTCTCCCACATGACTTTGACAACAACATCAAACAAGTTACATGTGACCTTGGCAAATACATGAGGTAAGTAGCGATTTATATGTCGAGTGTTTTTTCAATTAGTTGTTCAAATTAATGTTATGTGTTTTACTTGTAATGTAATATATTATGTTTTACTATAAAATGTTATTTTCTTGCATCATATGTAGATGATTATCATTGAAAGAAATACATAAAGACGATATAAAGCACTGTAAGAGAGAAAATCGTCAACTAATGTGTTAAATGAAAAAATATCTACCTACGACATTTTTCAATGCATAAGAACACTACCTCATACACCAAGTTGAGAAGATTGAATTGTGTGGACCTATACACACAAGGTTAATGTGGATGGTGGAGAGGCACTTGAAATTATTAAAGGATTTGATTAGACAAGTAGCACATCATGAGGGTTCTATAGTGGAGGGATATATGACATGTCAATCCATGGTGTATATTCGTCAGTATCTTCCTATATTAGCAATACATTTGCATCTGGATCACATTTGGTATGTGAAATCCATCAAAAAATTTGAAGGGGAGACCCTGTTGGGGAAAGGTAGAACGACGGAAGTGAGAGGTAATTAAATATTTTATGTGGAGATTCACAACACACACAAACACACACACATACACATGTAGGAATTTACAGGGTAAGTTCCTTAGATCAAACACCAAAGGTCATCGCTCACAAATAGATCACAGATCAGTACACCCATATTTGACGTGGTTAAAACCCTCGAAGAGGGAAACAGTCCATGGCCTAAGCCATCACGACCACTGTAGGAAATTTATTGATATAAAGAAAGAAAATTTACATAATATTCTCTCATAAACGGTTACCAGAAAAATGACCCTCCATGCTCTTTAAATAGATATCATGGACCAATCATGTGTTAAGCCACAAATCAAGTGTCGATAATACCGAGGAGAGAGTGAACCGTTGGATCACTACATATCGTGATCGTTAGATTATAAGTTACAAATGTACATAGGTAAGAAACACACTTTACCTAACTCTACGCTAGACCAAGTTATACTTAACTATTTCCTATGTTTCGGAATATCCTAACATCTCCCCTTAAGAACAACTTGGGATAGGATGAAGGATTTACAAAGGTGACACAATAAGAGACTATTTCCTATGTGTTGAAATATCCTAACATCCCCCCTTAAGAACAACTTGGGATATGATTGAAGGATTTAAAAAGGTGACATAATAGGAGAACGAAGGAGGCATTAGAGCCTATCCCCCCTTAACGTTAACTTTCCTGAACTCCAAGCAGAGATCGAATTTTGGTAAAATTTGCTTCTGTGAGAGCCTTTGTAAAGATATCAACAACTTGATCATGGTTGAACAATACTGCACTTCAAGAACACAATCATGAATGATATTTCTGATGAAGTGTATGTGTAACTCAATGTGTTTCATGCACTGATGCTGAACTAGATCTTTGCATAGCTGAATGGCACTCTGATTATCACATGAAAGTGTAGTTGGATGCTGCTGATGAAGACCAAATTTTGTCAGGATCAGACGAAGCCACTAGGCTTCCTTGCTGGCTTCAACTGCACCACGATACTCTGCTTCTGCCGAATAAAGAGAGATGAAACTTTTTTTCTTACAAGACCATGTAATGGGTCCTGAACCAAGAGTGAATACATAGCCTACAATAGATTTTCGGTCACCAGGGTCACCAACCCAATCAGAATCAGTGAAACCAATAAAAAATGGAGATGCTCCTGCACTGTAATGAATCCTGAACTGAACTGTACCTCGAATATATTGAAGTATTCTTTTAGCTGCTTTCCAGTGACTTTCATGAGTATGGTTTTCAAGCTTCTATGGTTATTTTTTTTTGAAGAAATCTTTGGATTATCCACAATGTTGTAGACATTCATGAGGTTGGTACATAAACCGAGAAACAAGACCAACGACAAAGGAAAGGTCAGGACGAGTATGGGTTAGATACATAAGTTTACCAAAAATTTGATGATATAAGGTAGCATCAACTTCAGGGGAAGTACAAGTGACTGAAATCTTGACTCCAGACTGAAAGGGAGAAGGGGTTGGCTTCCAGTATTCCATGTGAAAGTGGCGTAGAAGTTCACAAGCATACTTGGACTGAGAAAGGGTAATGCCTTCTTTGGATTGCAAGACTTGAAGACCAAGGAAATAATTCAAGTGTCCTAATTTTGTCATTTCAAACTTCTTTTTGAGGCTAGACTTCACATGGTTTATACTATTGGGATCACTACCAGTTTGGATAAGATCATCAACATAAGGAACAAGGATGATTAAGGACTTACCCACTTTCTTGGTGTAGATAGTGTTGTCGGAATGACATCTAGAAAAGCCATTATCTAAGATAAATCTATCCATTTTGGTATACCAAGCCTGATCAGGAGATCATGTCCAAGTTAAGAAAATTGCTCAAAAATGAAAATGCTCAGAAATTGTTGCAATTTGAATAACCGAAAAGGTCTTTTCGCTGCGATTCTGGTGCTGTGAACATTTCTCAAAACCGAGGTTGTATGCAAAAGTTACTGAGGTTTGAAATCGTCTAGTGAACTCCAAATACAGGACTTTGACTCACTTTGACTATGCCATTTTTTATAAAAAAATAAATGGCGAGTTAATTTTTATTATGTTTTGAGGGCCTATTAGAGGGTGCCACGTGGCCTGCCCGGAGGCTGCCACGTGGCCCCAAGCCAAGGGTTGAATGGCACAAATGTTTTTTTGGAAGTTAAGGGATTCAAACCCTGACTCGACAACTTGAGCAGGGCCGACCTGACCGACCCGTCTATGGTGATATGTTGAACGAGTTGGGTGGAATGGAATGAATAATCGACTCATCGTTTGGGTGGAGAAAGGTTGGGGGGCCAGCCCCGTCGCGACGTGACCGAACCCTCGGAACCGTGGCCTTTAAAAATTGAACCAATGGAGAAATGTAAAGGAGCTAGCCCTCAGAGCTAGCCCTGACACCATGTGACCCTTACGCGGTGACCAGGGGCACGGTAATGAACCTTATCCAAAACCATTAGCCGTTACAAACATAATGTGACCACCATTCAAATTAAATGTGGAGGTTAAGATGGCGGTTTATGCGGTGGTCTATGCGGGTGGTCACATGACCCATACGACATTTATTATAACCACCAGTGGTTCTGCCAGTTCAACCTGTCCGCCGATTTAGTTGAGTTAACTGGATATCCTCCACTTTTAGTGGGGTTTTTGGGGGACATTGGGCATTTTTCTTGCAGAAGTCATAACTCCCTCATAATTCGACCAAACAATGTGAAAAAATAGTCAATTTTGGGTTTCTTGAGCATTCTGAGCAGTTTGGAATAGGTTTTAGGTCGAACAGAGGTGATCTACAATAGTTTTTTCTTCGAGGAAGATGAAGGAGCCATCAGGGCCATCATGGAGAAGGCAGTGTATTAGGCTCTATTTCACTATTTAGTGTGAATGAAAATCCATTTCTAGCTATTTTCTATCTTTTGAAGCTGAATTTATAGGTGGTTTTTCCTATTGAGGCATATTTTTACCTGTATAACCATTTTGAGAAAATTAATAGAGCAAGGACATGCCATTGGGGAGCCTTGGACCGACAGATGTAGCCCAGGAGGGGTGAACTGCCTCAACAATTTTTTGTGTTATGTGATGGTGAATTTTACTTGCTGTGTATTTTTAATGTTATATGTTAAATAGTAAAATTACTTAACTAATCCTCACACTGAAAATTCAAATACATAACCAAAACTACTTTGTTTAATGTGCAATATCATGGAGAACACTTTGCACACTTTATTATATCAGAATGGATACTTTGCATAGCATTAAGAATATTTCCATTCGGATCAAGTTGGTACCAGAGCTAGAGTTTTACTCTGCATTGTTCTTGTGCAAAGGATTATTTGATTGTTTTCAAGGTTTTGATGCTTACTAGGCTTAAGCTCAAGAGAGGAGAAGGACAATTGGTTAGATCTCAAAGTAATCCTCAACCAAGGAGGGCCAGAGTGCCATTATCTCTACCTTCTATTTCACCTCCAAGAGAATCAGAAGAAGACATAAGCATGTCTTTAAGAGAAGGATAAATTCTCGAAGACATTGATCCCAAAGAAGAAGAACGGGTGTTCAGAAAGGCATTCCTAGACATGACTGAGATGGTGAGGATACTCTACCAAGAAATAAATGAAAGGCTTGAAGGAGAAGGGTCTAAGCATCAAAAGGAAGGAGATGGATCTTCAGGAGGAAAGAAAAGTGAAGACAAGTCAAAGAAAGGACATGCAGGAAATGGTGATCCACCATCCCCATCTTCATCCTCTTCCTTTGCATCGTCATCCTCAGCTTCAGTGAATCAATCTCACAATTCCAAGAACACTGGTAAAAGTCCATTTTTAAAGCTTGATGTTAAGTTTGAGTTGCCTATGTTTAATGGTGAAGTCAATGCAGAAAAACTTGACAATTGGATAAGACATTTGGAAGTTTACTTGAGGATACAAAACCTTCATGATGACGACGCCAATATTCAGTTAGCCTCTTTGAGAATGGATGGTGCAACATTGGTTTGGTGGGAAGCCAAAACCAAGGAAGAGATTAGAAAACATGGTAAGATCACTTTATCATGGGCTGATTTTATTACTGCAATTAAGCAACAATTTTATCCATTAGCTCATTTACAAAAGGCTATCATGAATTGGCAAAATTTCAGACAACTTAAGGGACAAAATGTACAAGACTACACCCAAGAGTTTAGGATAAGAACACTCTTATTAGGGGTAGACTTACAAAGTCAAGACACTTTTCTGAAATATATAGGTGATTTTCACATCTACCTTAGACATACTATCCTTATGTTCAATCCTACTAGTCTAGACGAGGTTTGTGTCCAAGCCACGCATTTAGAGGCTAGAGGGAAACATACTTTTGATGAGGGTAGAAACAAGCCTTTTAAGGGGGGAAACAAAGATAAAACCTCAAAAGGAAAAGGAAAAAAGAATGAATCTGTTGAAAAAGAGGGTGAGAAAGTGATTTGTAAACACTGTTCAAGAGAAGGCCATGAAGAGAAAAACTGTTGGAAATTATATCCTGAAAAAAGAACTCAGTTTAACAAAAACAAAGAGAAGAAGAAAACTGCAGCTACTACAACTACACAACAAGAATTAGGTGATGATTCAGGTGACGAAACTAAAATTACAGCCATGGGTTTGAAGAATATGAAGGGGAAATAAACTGACACTAAACCAAGTACTATTACTTCAAACTGTCATGTAAAAGCTCCAAATGAGGAAGAAAGATTTGAATTGTTCCATGTGAGGGTTATCTCAAAACATACAAAAATTGGCACATTGTTTGACAGTGGGTCACAAGTGAACCTCATATCAGAAGACTTAGTAAAAAAACTACAACTTGAGACCATTCCACATCCAAAGCCATATCCACTTGGTTGGATTTGCAAGGATGCAAACTTACAGGTTTCAAAGAAGTGCATATTGCGCTTTGCAATTACTGCACATTTCATTGACACAACTGAACTTGATGTAGTGCCACTTGATATATCAGGAATTGTTTTGGGAATTCCTTACTTATATGACAGGAAAGTGATCTTCCATCACCATGAGAACAAGTATCATTTATTCAAATATGGCAAGGATTTTATTGTTAGAGCACATCGCAAAAAGACAAATATCGCGATGGTAAATGTTGAATAGGTAAAAAGGCTAGTGAATTCTAGTAAGAGTTTTGTACTTATGGTTAAGGCTAAGGTTGATGTGAATTATAAGTCATTTGAAAATTGGGATCCCAAGTTAAAATCATATCTATATGATGTAGTTGATGCACATCATGAGATATTTCAGGAGCCGACAGGTTTGCCTCCTAAAAGGGAGATTCAACATGGAATACAGTGGCAACAAGATTGTCCTCTTCCAAGCATAGGCATGTACCGCATGTCTATCATGGAGAATGATTATCACTTGCATGATAATTTGTTGTTTCATATGGGCAAGTTATGCATACCACAGGGAGAGAGACTAAGTGTCATGAGAGAAACTCATTCTTCTCTTATTGCTAGACATTTCGGGGTAAGCAAAACGGTGGCACATTTATAGAGGTATTGTTATTGGCCTCGCATGGTAGATAGTGTTTCACGTTTCATTATTGGTTGTTCATTATGTGCTACAAGCAAGCCTAGAAATAGGAAGCTTGGTTTATATACACCATTACCGGTACCTTCTAGACCATGGGAAAGTGTTTCTATGGATTTTGTTGGAGGTCTACCAATGTCTAGAAAGCAGCATGATTATCTTTATGTAGTAGTTGATAGATTCAGCAAGATGTGTATTTTTATGCCATGTAAGAAATCTATAATTGCTGAAAAAACTACTGATTTATATTTTCAACATGTATGGGTTCATTATGGCTTGCCTACTTCTATTGTTAGTGACAGGGATTCCAGATTTGTTAGGAATTTTTGGTCCAATTTATGGAAGATGATGGACACTTAGTTGAAAAAGAGTATTGCTTTCCATCCGCAAACAGATGGCCAAACAAAGGTAGTGAACATAACCATTGTACATATTTTGAGAGGCTATTGCAGCAAGGATCCCAAGCTTTGGGATGAGCACTTGAATCATATTCAGCATGCTTACAACCGGACCAAGCACTCTTCTACAAATACTTCATCTTTTGAAGCTTGTTTTGGGTATTTGCCTAAGTCACCTTTAGATTTAATTCTTGAGAAGGATGTTGCCATTGATGGGCATAGTGACATTGAAAAAGCTCACATGTTCATTCAAAGAATTCAGCTCATACATCAGCAGGTTCAAGAACAACTTGAAAAGAGTCAAGGCAAGTACAAGGAGAGGCATGACAAACAGAGAGTTGATCATAAATTTCAAGAAGGTGATGAGGTATGGCTGCATATTAGAAAAGAAAGAATTCAAGGAGAAGGTAAAAAACTAAAGCCTATTCATTATGGTCCATTCAAGATTATTAAACAAGTTGGAAATAATGCTTTTCAACTAGATTTTCCTTCATATATACAAATGTATTCCGTTGTGAATGTGGAAAATTTACGTTTGTATGAGCCTCCTTTAATTTCTGATCAAGGGATTGACATTTAGCTGCCATCCATATAATATTTCTCACCAGAATATTTGGATGAGCTTAAAGAAGATACTATCCTTGATAGGAGGACACACACTTCTAAGAGGGGAAGTGTCGATTATCTTCGGATTGGTCTTAAAGGCAGCAAACCGAGTAAGGAAAAATGGATGGAGGTGGAAAAGGTGAGGGGTCTGTACCCTCATCTTCTGAACAGGTTATTGAAGAATTTTGGGATCCAAAAGCTTCCCAATGGGGAGGTGTGATCAGGAGATCATGTCCAAGTTAAGAAAATTTCTCAAAAATGAAAATGCTCAGAAATGGTTGCAATCTAAATGACCAGAAAGGTCTCGTCATTGCGATTCTAGAGCCACGAACGGTTCTCAAAACCAAGGTCATATGTGAAATTTACTGAGGTTTAAAATCGTCCAGTGAACTCCAAAAACATGACTTTGAATCACTTTGACTATGCCATTTTTTATAAAAAAAATAAAAGGCAAGTTAATTTTTATTATGTTTTGAGGGCCTATTAGAGGGTGCCACGTGGCCCCAAGCCAAGGGTTGAATGGCACAATTTTTTTTTTGGAAGTTAAGGGATTCGAACCCTAACCCGATAGCTCGGGCAGGGCTGAACCGACCGACCCATCTATGGTGATCTGTTGAATGAGTCGGGTGGAATGGAACGAAGAGTCGGCTCATCGTTTGGGTAGAGAAAGGTTGGGGGGCCAACCCCTCAGGGCCAGCCCCGTCGCGACTTGACTGGGCCCTCGGAACCATGGCCTTAAATAATTGAACTGAAGGAGAAATGTAAAGGGGCTAGCCCTCAGAGCTAGCCTCGACACCATGTGACCCTTACGCGGTGACCAGGGGCACAGTAATGAACCTTATCTAAAACCGTTAGCTGTTACAAACTTAATGTGACCACCATTCAAATTAAATGCGAAGGTTAAGATGGCGGTTTATGCGGTGGTCTATGTGGGTAGTCACATGACCCGTCTGACATTTATTATAACCACAAGTGGTTCCGCCAGTTCAACCTGTTCGCCAATTTAGTTGAGTTAACTGGAGATCCTCCACTTTTAGTGGGGTTTTTGGGGGATATTGGGAATTTTTCTTGCAGAAGTCATAACTCCCTCATAATTAGATCAAACAACGTGCAAAAATAGTCAATTTTGGGTTTCTTGAGAATTCTGAGCAGTTTGGAACAAGTTTCAGGTCTAACAGAGGTGATATACAACACTTTTTTCTTCGAGGAATATGAAGGAGCCATCAGGGCCATCATGGAGAAGGCAGTGTATTGGGCTCTATTTCACTGTTTAGTGTGAATGAAAAGCCATTTCTAGCTATTTTATATCTTCTGAAGCAGAATTTATAGGTGGATTTTCCTATTGAGGCATATTTTTACCTGTATAACCATTTTGAGCAAATTAATAGAGCAAGGACATGCCATTTGGAAGCCTTGGATCGACAGATGTGGCCCAGGAGGGGTGAAATGCCTCAACAACTTGTTGTGTTATTCAAATCATTATGAAAATTCAAATACATAACCAAAATTACTTTTTTTAATCTGCAATATCATGGAGAACACTTTGCACACTTTATTATATCAAAATGGATACTTTTCATAGCATTACAAATATTTCCATTCAGATCAAAGCCTGAGGGGCTTGTTTAAGACCATAGAGAGATTTCCTAAGGCGAAAAACAAGGATAGAGTCGTTTTGGATAAATCCAGGGGGTTTTTCCATGTAGATTTATTTATGCAAGTCCCCATGTAGGAAGGCGGATTTAACATCCATCTAATGGACTTCCCATTTAACGAAGGCAATAAGGGAAAGAACAAGGTAGATAGAATTCATTTTGGCAACATGGGAGAAGGTTTCAGTATAGTCAATTCCTTCAACTAGTGAAAAATATTTAGCAACAAGACAAGATTTATGTTTATCCACTTTTCTATTTGGTCCAAACTTTGTTCTGTAAACCCATTTGCATCTGACAAGTTTTCTTCCCTTTGGAAGAGGAGCACGATCCCAAGTATCATTTTCCAATAAGGATCGATATTCTTCATTAATCGCTACATCCCAATCTGGATTACCTGAAGCTTCTTCAAAGGTGTCTGGATTAGGATTTTCTAGAACTTGAGCCCATAAGGAAGAGGCTCTTTCAATCTAAGAACATGTATGATGTTGATCTGCAGGGTCACTTGCAAGAGAACTTGCTGCATCCCGAGCAGAGCAGACCGATTTTGGAAGTTGTGGAGCTGAAGGAAGAGCTTGAGGATATGGAGGAGGATTTTCATCCTCACTGTCATCATCTGAACTAGAAGGAATGCTGTCAAAAATAGAAGATATAGAGAGAGGTGGAACATATGCCAAATCAGGCTCGCAGGAAAAAGGTGGCACACCCGTCGAACTAGGTTCGCAGGCCGATATATTTTCATTAGATTTTACATCTCTTCTAATGATTACATTTTTGGATTTTGGTTGAATAAGTCTATATCCTTTGGCATCTTCAAAATATCCAACAAAAATTATTTTTTCACTCTTAGTTTCTAAGGATTTATGTTTCGGATATGGAATATGGGCCCAAGATTCACTTCCAAAAACACGAAAGTGACTTACATCTCATTTGATTGAGATCTAGGCTTATTATGGAGTTATATTCCTTAAAACCTTTGTAGGAGTGCGATTTAGTATGTAATTTTCATAGTTAATTGCTTCTGCCCAAAAATTAAGACTAAGTCCTTTAGATTGAAGCATACAATTAGCCATTTCTTTTAGAGTGTGATTCTTCATTTCAGCTACACCATTTTGTTGTGGAGTATACAAAACAATATGTTGCATTTGAATGTCATGCTTAGTGAAAAAGTTGATAAATTTGTTGTTAACATATTCTCCCCCATTTTCAGATCTTAACTTAAGAATTTGATGTTTAGATTGTTTCTCAACAAAGGCCTTAAAGGCCAAGAACATGTTAAAAACTTCACTCTTGAGTTTTAAGAAATATACCCAAGTGTGTTCGGAAAAATCATCAATGAAAGTTAAGAAGTACTTGTAGCCAGAGAAAGAAACAACTGGAAGTGGACCACGTAAATCACTGTGCACAAGCTGCAAAGGGGCTAAAGCGTGCCAAGAGGCACGTTTCTCAAAACTATCCCGATGATTTTTTTCGAGTACATAACCAGAAAAAACACCATCTCGACAATATACCATAGGAAGGCATGTCACCATATTTTCTTTACATAGATTTTGAAGAGAGCGATAGTTTAAGTGACCAAATATATCATGGAAAAGTTTGCTCACTTCATCATTATGAGCAAAAAAAACGGAGGGAAGATGAGATGACCCAATGTTTTCAAACATGTACAACCTTGTGGAATCATCAACAATGCCAGTAGCTAAAATATGTCTAGGATCTCTTAGGTCCTTAATTACAACACCGTGAGGTGAGAATATACTTTTTTCCCTTCACCTGAATGAGGTATTTGATTAACAGATTTAATATTGTAGGACAAGGTAGGAACACATAATACATCATTAAACTGACCATTATCTAGATGAATGGTTCCAGTCCCCACAACACTACGAGATCTGTCATCACCAACATAAATGTTTTTGGTGTTACAATCATTTAAAGAAGAAAACATGGATTTCTTTTTGGCCATGTGGTAAGAGGCTCTAGAATCAATGAGCCACTCATGAGAATGAGAAGAAGAAGATACATTTAATGCATAACCATATCTTGATGTTTGACAACCACATGCAAAAAGTGCCATTCCCGAAGATGAAGTTGAAGAGTTCTCCAAATGGATGTTGTGCTTCTTCATTGCTACTTCTAAGGATTCTATCTTCTTAAATCATTTTGAATCTACGTGGCCATCACGATTAGAAAAGTTGCAATGTATATCTATCTTCTTCCCTTTGTTTTTATTTGCCTTATCAGTTTGTGGAGTTTCTGTTAGCGCAAGGAGTCACTCCTTGAATGAAAAATGAGTTAGCCTTACACATCATAGTTCATTTCAAATTTTAAAGGGTTGTTTGAGTGGTGGGTCGACTTCTCAAAGATTTTGAAATGATTATTATTATCATTCTTTAAGACTTTCATGCATTTGGAAAGCCATGGAAAGTATAAATTGTATGGGTAAATTGGTAGTATAGGGCGCAGAGTGTAACAAATGAAGGAGATGGATAGCTGGTACCTATTCTAGGAAATATTCCTATCCTAAGTTAGTCACACAACTATGATGATCACTCTTTACACAAACTCAGTTTATGCAAAGTAAACAACATTCAGAAAATAGATTGCATGTATAAATTATTCCACAAATCCCTTATGAAATCTTCACTAACATGTTCTACAACACATATATGATTTGCAGAAAGTTAAAAGTAGATAATTTACTGTTAAATCCTTTGACAATTTCTCACTCACGCTCTACTAACTGTTGCAACTCATATTTTAGAAGAAATTAGCAAAAAAATAAGACACACCATACATTAGATGGTCCTTGAGTCAAAAAATCCTCAAGCATGAAGCCAAAAAGGATTTTTATTATATTCAGTTTTCAGGTAGACCAACATCCAACTTGGAAACGTTATTTACAAATGATATATATAGAAAGAGAGGCACCAACTCCATCTCTTCTAAAAAGAAGGAAACATTACTCCTAACATTACATAGGTGTCAAAAGACATTACAACCATATCCCATCGAAATATAACTGAAAGGACATATGTATAAGAAAGAAGAGAACAAATCTGGGCTGAAATGCTGAGTGTGCTGTCATGTTGCCCCTTTTTCTACTTATTTGTCTCCTTATGTCTTTGGTCTTTAAGTAACCATGCATCTTCATTTAATATGACCTACAACAACCTCATAACCAATTTTCACCATCACTTGTTATATCCATTCTGTTAGGAGTCTTTATCCTTTCTTAATTGGCTCGGAAAATTTGCTGACAGGTGCCAAAATTCAGTTAAAATAGGCACTACCAGAAATTCCGTAAAAAAATGTAACTGCGCAAAAATGGAACACTACCGGAATTTCCAGTAGCACTCTATTTATTTTTAAAAAATGCATAGAAAATGCTGAAAAAAATGTGCAGACTTATATTATTTGACATCTAAGCTGTTGTTGAAAATTGTGATTGATAAGAAAAAAGGTGTTTGTATCAAAAAACATTTTTACCTTCCTTCCATGTGGGTTGCGGCTTCAGTAAGCTTATCCACGTCTATTTTGATGTCAGCAGCTGATCTGGATCTGGTTGTTCTTGTGGCTACTTCCTTGACAATGGCTTTTTCTTCCTTATAACTCTTTTTGATCTTTCTTCTCTTTGAGGGTTCTGAGTGCTACTCTGAAGGGGTTTTGTTTTTATCTTTTTTTTTACAATTAAATCCCCTCTATGGATAGAGGCGATCCCTCTAGCCCTATAGTGGATCTAGCAGCAAGGGAACAAGCTGGACTTTCAGACTCCTAGCTTATAAATGAAAACGAGTTAGGATAGATGACCTACCTTGGTCCAACACTTTGTTGTAGTTTGCAACAACGATCCTCTAATCTTTGTCTTCACACGTCGCGGTATTTTAGTGATAATGTCCATGTACCTACACAAGGGTCAAGTGAACGGTGACAACATACAAAAACATATTTTCATTTACAACTATTAAATTGGTCATGGAGAACCAAACATTTTGCATATGATCGAACACAAAATTGGAACCAAAAAAACAGTCATGTATTAATGATAGAGAAAATAAGTTTACAACCTTAATGCCTTGAAGTTGTAGCCTCTTCGACTGGTTTAGTCAATCACGTCTCAAGCATTTGTCGGGGATCGGACTTGGTGAGGCAACGAGCCTAAAATATCTCTCGACAATGGATTCCTCTCTGCCTTATTCTTCAAGCCAACTATAATAAGGACTGTTCAGCTAGCTAAAACCATGTGAGAAGGAAGTATTTATAGGAGAGGAGGAGGTGGTTTGGGATTCCTCATAAGGTGGAAGAGAGGTCTTATCCCTTTGGGGATTTGCACAATTGTAAGAAACAAGACTCCAAAGGGAGGACTTCGACGTTATTCAGTCGAACAAACCATGATGACTTTGCTCATGAAGTGGTTATGCATAGAAATTTCGTTTCTACTTTAAAAAACTTTCCAAAAACATCTCGGTGCGGGTGCCCCATTGAGACAAAGTGCCAATGGGTGTGGGGCTCAGTGTTAATTTTTATATTGGCGCGAGGCCATAAATGCCTACCAGCGCCGACCCAAAATCATATGTTTTTGAGAGCCTGCTTAAGGAATGAACAACACAGGAAATGTTCTTAAACTTACAAGGGATGCAATGACACTTTTAGCAAGGTATGAAAATACACAAAAGTCACTAAAATGGTCCTCCAATGTTCGGGATAGGGATCGCAGGGACGGCGAAAAAATACTGTGTAACAGATGCCCCGTAAAGCATGAGGTTTGAGAGAGAGGGAGGGGTGAAATGCTTTATGAGAAAATTCCCAAACCAAACACTGTCGTTGGAAGACCTGCAAGAAAAAGTACAACTGATATCTCTGATACATGAATATGTGGCATGGGCGAAACCATCTATTAGTAATCAGTAATTTTCACTATTCGTAGATGAATAAATATTGGTTCTAGATTTCTAAAAACAAAATTCCATAAACATTGTGATTTTTAGAAATCTCACTGCCTTCATTATCCTTAGAGAAAATGTTTCACAATCCTAACCTTTTGCCATTTCATGATCACCTTGTAACTCCTACAGACTCCAAATGGCTTGTGCCTCTCATTTCCATCCTTTTTCCTACCCATAATATCATTACTCTGTTTTTCGCTTGCCTATGACTCCATTTTCCATCTAGGGTTTTCCTATAAGCCTAACTCATTACCATGATTCCCCAAAATTCCTCAAGAATTGATGTTCTCAAAACTATCTCTATAGGATCTTTAGATAAATCAAGTACATTGGATTTTGAATTTTCATTACACCACTTGGCCAATGTTCTGTTTTTCACTTAAAGATTCCAATCCAATTTTCAATCAAAGAGAGGTCAAAGAACCCCTCACTAGGTCAATTAGGGTTTCATGTATTCCAAGGTCATCATTTCCAAAGAAGACTATCATTCAGTTTCAGAGTCTGAATATGAGGTAATGGACAATATTTTAACTTTTTAGAAGCGTTAAAATGTCATATCAGAAAGCATAAAGCCATAACAACTGATAAACATCATGCCTCCATCATTTTCCAAGGATTCTTTCCAAAGGGCAAATCATTTGCCACGCCTAGGGATAGTTTTGCTTCAAACTATGTTTTTGAACAAACATAGATGAATTTGAAAAAAGTGAGATATTTTTTTGTCCATCATAGGTCCAATAAGAAAAACCTCCTTCAGGTTTTACAAAGGTATCATGGTTTGGGAGTAATGTCAAACATACAGGTGTCACAGGAGAATTGCTGCACTACTGGAGTGACCTTGGGAAAATCTGATTTTCTCATAGCTGGAGTGTCAAAATGACTTTCTTGATGCATCAAATGAAAAATAGACTTGAATATATTTCTAATGAGCTATCATGATCTCAATTTGGAGTTTAGGAAGGCATCCAAAAGTGGTTTGTACCAGCACTTTTCATTTCTGCACCACCATTCATCACTTTTTGACCAGTCTTGGGAGAATCAACTTTTGATAGGTCAAATAAACTCCAATCAGAGAAGAAAATGTATTTTTGGAAAGTATACTGGAAGAGCTTTCCAATGAACTATCATGATATCAATTTGGAGTTAATGAAGGCCTTCATAAGTTGTCTTCACTAGCACTCTGCATTTCTGCACCATCACACAACACTTTTTGACCAGTATTTGGAGAATCAACTTTTGACAAGGAAAATCAACTCCAATCAGAGATAAAATGGTATATTTGGAAAATAGACATGATACGCTTTCCAAAAAGCTATCATGGGCCCAATTTGGACATCAGTAAGACCTCCAAATTTCCTCTGCAAAAGGAGCTATGCATAGGGAGTTTAGGCGCTGTGCCTGGGGCAGAAGAGACCCGACAGGCCCATTTCTGCCCGGTGTTACGCCCAGGGGGCTGGCAGGCCTGTATGAGGCATGCAGTGCTGCGCTCAGGGGATTGGCAGGCCTACACAAGGCGTGCAGCGCTACGCCCAGGGGATCGACAGGCCTGCATGAGGCGTGCAGTGCTGCGCCCAGGGGACCGGCAGGCCTGCACGCAGGCAGGCGCTGTGCCTAGGCCTGAAACCCTATTTCACCTACAAATTGTCAAAATATCACAAAAGACACCTCCAATTTGCCTTCAAGAACCCGCAAAGGAGTAAAAAAAAATAGTAAGTGCATCTTATCCCTATCCTCCAAGTGGTTTTGATCATTTAATGGTTAAAGAAATTGACTAAACCCTAGTGACTATAAACCCTAAAGCCCTCATGATGAACACCTTGTTTTGACCTCCAAGAAAACAAATATCAGTCAAGGAGAGTTAGGGTAATTACAAATTAGTTTAAGTTAAGCCCTCATCAAGCTAAAGGAAAATCGGTCTTAAACCCATCTCCATCTCGCTCATTCACAAAAGCTGCCCTCACCATCATTTCATTTCACTCCTCCTACCTAAGTTTCACATGCAGGCCCAAGTTTGTCCAAAAGCAGCCCTAATCACCATGTTAGGTGAAGAAGTAAGTATGAGCAGTAAAGGAGGCCGAGCGCTTATGAGGCCAAAGCATGAGGGTGAGAGTGACAATGAGTCAAATAAAAATGAAGATGAGGATGAGGATGAAGGAGATGATGAGTTAAGTCAACAAGAGGTAGGAACATGGAAACAAAGGTGGGTAATGACAGTGAAGACAATGAAGAAGTTGACAGTGAGAAAAGGTCAAGCAAAGATGAACAAGAAATCAGAGATGAGGGAGAGGACATGGAGGTGGATAATGAAAAAGAGGTAAGTGATGAAGAAAGCAGCAATCACACTAAGAGTGATACAGATGAGGAAGAAGAAGACAACATGGGCACTAATGAGGCATGTGACCAAGAAGCAGAAGATAATACAAAAGACAACAATGAAACTAAGAGCCCTAGAGACAGTCAAAATAGTGAGGCTCTTAGTCAAAACAAAGATGAAGGAAAAGATGAAGAGGGCTGCCCAAATGAAGAGGATGACTATACAGACAATGAAGAAGAGGCTGAAGATAGTCATGACTGTCATGACAATCATGAAGACAGTAAGGAAATTCTAGAAGTTGGCAGCCAAGATGAAGGTCACATCAATAATGATGAAAGAAACTATAATGAGGAACAAAGTAAAGATGCACAAATCAGTGAGGAGGCCAGTAGTGAGGCTAATGATGAAGGTAAAGAGGTGAACAGTAGTCCAGGTGATGAAAAATAAGACCTAGGAACCAATGATGACAACTATGAGGAGGACACCATAATGAGCGAAATTGAACCTTTTCCCTTGGCATACCAAAGAGGATCAAGACATGTGTTTGCTGCCTCTAAAAGGAAAGGGGCCATGACTTCTACTCCTATAAAACCAAAGGAAAAAGGCAAAGAGAGAAGCAAGGGTAAGAACAAAGATAGAGGCAAGGGTAAAAGCAAGGACAAAGGTAAAGAAAAGGTAAGAGAAGGAGAAGAAGATCAACATGAGGTTGAGAGAGGGTATGAAATTGTCCACGTTGACAGTGATAAAGAGGACAAAAAGAGAGCCCATATCATACTCCTCCAAAGAAAAAATGCAGAGATTAAAGACCTACAAAGGAGCCTTGGCATGGCACAATACATCATTGACTATTACAAAGATTAGCACAAACATATGAAGAAGATGAAAATATACCTTGGCCTACAGAAAAAGATGGCCAAACACTATGCCTTGAAAAAAAAACTCACTAGTGCCAAGCTTAAAGAGATCCTCATTGAAATTCAAGCACTAAAATGAGGAAAAGACTAAGTAAACCTTGGAATCTTTCCTCAAGATTTTATACGGGCTTCTCAAACCCTATAAGGAAGGTGTCCACCAATTTTGGGAGAATTTTGACAATTTTTGTCTTTTGCAAAATTTGAGGCCTATAAGCACTGCACCCCTGGCGCTACTCTTTTTCCTCATACATTCTCAGAGGGATAAATTTTCATTTTTGGAATCCTCATTCCTAGTACATTATTCTCACCAAATTTCAGAGCATTTGGAGCATTTTTGACCCCTTAAAAGGTCAAAAAACACCTCATTTTTCACCTTTCTGCCTCATTTTTTAGGATTGGCACTGCAATCAGAGCACTTTGGGGAATTTGGAATTTTGGACAGGTTAGAGGAGCTCAATCAGAAAAACAAAGGTATATTTGGAACTTAGACTTAGAAATATTTCCAACAGGCCATCATGGAGAAAATTCCGACATCGGGAAGGTCACCAAAACTTGGCTGCAAGTGGACCCATTTTCTGCCTGTGTTGGCGTTGCACTCAGAGCAGTTTGGGGAATTTGGATTTTTGGACAGGCTACAGGAGCTCAATCAGAAAACCAAAGGTATATTTGGAAAGTAGACTCAGCAATATTTCTAGCGAGCCATCACGGAGAAAATTCCGACATCGGGAAGGTCACCGAAACTTGGATGCAAGTGGACCCAATTTCCTCCTGTGCTGGCGCTGCGCCTAAAGCAGTTTTGGGAATTTTGTCTTTTGGACAGGTAAATGGAGCTCAATCAGAAAAAAAAAGGAATTTTTGGAAATTATACTTACCAAGATTTCCAATGGGCCATCACGGGGAAAATTTTGACATGGGGAAGGTCACTAAAACTTGGTTGCAACAGGACTATTTTCTGCCCAAGAAGGCGCTGCACTTATAGACCTCACTGTGTGTTTTTGGCCAAAAGTCAACAACACACACTCATTTATTGAAAAATGATATTTTAATGTTTTTTGAGGCCAATCACTCTAAAATTAGGTGCTGAGATTTATTTTGGCATTTATTTCATGGGATATTTTGTGCCTTGGGACTTGCATGGTTTCTTAGGCATTTATGACATTTATGGTGATTTTGACATTTTCCAACCCTATGAGTTGAGGGATTCATTGTAAGAGGTTGGCATTTGATGACTCTTTGGAGCAATACATAATCTTTTGGAGGTTGAAGAGAAATTTGTGTTGTGGAGCTTGTGAATGGCTTGTTTTGCTTGTTGATGGAGAAGGGTTGCTTGCAGGATCCCTGAGCTTGGTTAATGGTGAAGTGCTTCTATTCAGTTATTTTTTTCTCATGTATCATTGTGTTTCCATATTTCTGTGTTGCAATAGAACAAAGGATTTAGACTAAGAAATGTTCTTCAAAGGCACCTTAGCTCTATTTTTTCTTCATTGCCTCTATGTTTTCCTTTGCTAGGACATTTTAGAGAATTCTTAATTGCTTTCTATACCCCTTTAAGATTCTTTATTCCATGAATGGTTTAATATAGTAATTATCAAAGATGATTTATGGCTCGCCCTGCTTGTTTGATATCACTAAACACTATTCTTGAGGTCTTTCTCCAAAGTACCATTAATTAGGTCTGCCAAAGAGGATATGTTTCGATCACACCCTTTGTCCATGCTTGAATAATTGTTTTGGAGATCTTCATAGCTATGATCAATGATGTTTAGGCATTCCCTCTTCTCTGATTAAAGTTATATGTGTATCTTGAATGTTTTCTAACCTTGAAGGTGAAATCACTAGAAGTTAAATGAGTTTCTCGCCTTCTATATTTCATTGGATTGTTTGTCTGAAATGCCTATTTGCTTAAGTGGAATCAAAGAGTTATTGGTGTGCCCTGTCTATTGATTACTTCTTTATGCTAAATAGTGTTGAAGTCTCTTCTTGTTTTAAGTATTTTACAAGGATTCTTGATTTCCCTTTTCCCTAATTTTGTTCACAAACTTGATGTCCATCTCATTTCCCATAAACCTTGAAAATCCATTGACCATGCTATATTTGCCTTGCGATGCTCCCCGATCCATTGTTGAACTTTCCATGACTTTTATAGACTCCATAGCCCAATAAATTGAATATTTCCTCATTCCATCTATTCTACTTGACCATCCTACCCAACCAAAACAATCAAACAAACCCTATACTTAACAACTAGCCTAAAATCAAACCCTAAAAGAAAACAAGTTCACATCCCTTGCATACAATCAAGAGAGCCCTCTCTGAGTCTAGGAAGGCTAGGTCTTAGGACTCGAAAGACTGGTCTGATGTTACCCTGTGCATTTGGTTTACCAATCTAATAAATCACGAGAACCTAACACCATCCATAATAGAGTACATATAAAAATAAGATCTGAGGTATGGACGCAAACATCCAACAATAAGGATCAATAAATAGAATCAGGCATGGTCGCAACCATACAATCAAAAGAGTCATGCATATATTCATGATAAACCAAATCGTCTCACAATCTGGATTTTATCAGACAAAACCTAGGGTCTTGCGCTCCATATCGACCTAAACAAGTACAAATTCAAGCATGCAAATGAATGAGTTGACGTCGAACATGTGAGAAAGTCGCTTGATTACCAACCAATGATGAAAGTTGTTAACATGCGTGAGAGAAACCACTAATAATGAAAATGGTTCTCAAGGTACAAATAGTACAATTCGTGGAATGTGAACAGTGAGTTGGAGTCGAACACCCACGAAGTCACTCGATCGAAGGCCAATGATGAGGACTTGTCATCGAACGTGAAGAACTTGCCATTAAGGCATGCAAGATCCAAGGTACTGGAAGGGAGTCTCTAGATTAGCTTCCTGGATAATGAGTTGAAGTCGACAAGAAGTGAACCTATCGAAGGAGGGCCATAATGTTTCCCACATCATCGACATGAGACAGAGGAATAAGATGATAGTGAATCAGGACCAAACAGAGGATCAAAGGTTGAAAACTGCAGAAGGAAACTTCTCTTGAACATATTGGCGACACGACTCCGGAATTTGGCAGTATTTGAATCAAATAGGATCAGAGTTCATGTTGACAAGATTGGTAATCAAATGAGAGGAAAACGTATTTCCCAAACCCATGGAGGCAAAGTGACAGAGTGAAGATATCCCAACTCGACACGAATTGCAGACAAGTGTCATGTTCAAGAGTGACATACTCCCGACACGACTGAGAACTGGTTCCATTTTTCCCCACCATTGCTAGAGAGTACCCCAATTATTTTTGGAAACAAGCTTGAAGGGGATAGCATATGCTTGTGATATAAGTTTTTCCTTCGGAAAAATCCATCCTAGTACATTTTACGAGCCCTAGGAAGGAGGAAATCGGTTACGTCATGGTGATGGTTTCTGATGTCATGTAAGTTTAAACGAGTCTAAAAAAAGAAGAACTCAATGTATTTTCATGTTTAGAGAGTTTGAAAATAAGAGAAAAATAAAACTCTAGCAGGTCGCTTTTTGTAGGTAGTCTCACAGATCAAAAAAGGTAGAAAAAAATATCTGAGAGAATGTCTTAGCCATGTTTGACTAAGGTATTCCTTTTTCGTAAATAATCTGTCCCATCCCGAAAAAGGGATAAACATATACTGGCAGATGACATTTCACAGCCTTTAACGAGTTCAAAACGACAAGAGTCTCGACAATCTTTTCAATTTTTGAGAGTCAGAAAAGAGCTGAAAGTTGACTCCTCCTGGATGAACGAGTGGTATTAAGGGTAGCAACTGGTTCTGGTGATGGTGGAACTACTCATAACAAGTAAATATTAATAGGCTAGCTAACAAGACCACTCATTGCAGTTTCTCCTCAAGAATGGGTAAAATAATCAAGTGAAAGCATATGATTGACCAAGTAGATGGTGACAGTGGAATGAGAAAACCAAGGTTCATCTGGAAAAATAGGCTAATAAAATGGAAACCACAAGAGGTAAAATAAGAATGGTTTCATTTTTACACAAGCTTGAAATCATGGAAACTCTGCTTGAAGTTGGTTTCATTTTTACACAAGCTTGAAATGTTTTAGAAAACTATGTTTGAAACCAGTTTCATTTTTACACAAGCTTGAAATGGAAACAAACTATGCTTGAAATGGGTTTCATTTTTACACAAGCTTGAAACTCTTTAGAAAACTATGCTTGAAATAAATTTTCATGACTCAATTCAAGGTACATGCCCCCCAAGCTTCAGTGCATTCACCAGAGTAGACCACTAATTACTGATAGGTGGATGGAATGAAGGTTCAATTACGAGATCAAGAGAGACTCGACTGGGATTTTACGAGATCTAATCAAAGAATCGAATTGAAAAGGGAACCTGATTCATTTTTTAACGAGTTTGACACAGTAAAAGGACTATCCTCATGACCTAATTCATTTTTTAATGAGGTTGACATAGTAAACGAATTGTCCTCATAAGAGCTTGTTTCATTTTTTAAGGAGCTTGACATAATAAAACGAACCATGCTATGATGACCTTGTTTCATTTTTTAAGGTGCTTGACACAAGAAAACGAACTATGCTTCGATGAGGTTTTTATATTTTTTAAGGAGCTTGACACAAGAAAATGAACTCTGCAGTGATATAGCCCATTTCTGGGTTGATCCAAAGGATAACCTTCATAGTCAATTAGCTCATAAACCCCATTCTGCAAAATGCGCTTAACAATATATGGCCCATGCCACATGGGTTCGAATTTTCATGCCCCCAGCTTATTGTGATCTTGGTCAAACAAGAGGATAAGGTCTCCTTCTATGAAGGAATGAGGGGAAACCGACTGATCAAAATGAGCTTCAAACTGCTTTTTCTGTGCTTCTATGACAAGAGAAACAAAGCGGCGAGTTTCATCAAGCCTCTCTAAATATAGAAGACGCTCTTCTTCTGGTGAAGTATTAGGCAACAATTCAAAATCTATCTTGAGAGAATGGATTTCGCATTCAAACGGAAGGGTAGCTTCCAGATCGTAAACAAGCTAGAATGGAGTGAATCTGGTCACATCCTTCACTGAGGTTCGGTAAGCCCAAAGAGATGAAAACAACATGAGATGCCAGTTGGACTTGTGCATCCCAATAGTAAGATGAAGCATAGTGACTAGAACCTTGTTCATGGTTTCAACCTAGCCATTGGCCTGAGGGTAGTACGACGTTGAGCTGTCGTGACGCAGACCTAACTTGGAAGTAAACTCAGCCATCATGTAATGACGAAAATGAGAACCATGATCAGTGACAATGGCATGAGGGACGGGCTCAGTACTGGGCCTTTCAATGTGAAGAGGGCTAGAAGCAGGCGGGGGAGGAGGACCATCAGCGATTTCCTTCCCTGCTTCTTGACGTGGTTCGGTATAATCCTTAGATTGGGTAGCGATAGAGACAGGTGCAGGACCGTTCATCATGAAAAACTGAGAGCCAAATGGGGCGGAGGACTAAGGTTGCTCCACCATCTGTGTTTGTTGGGATGGGAATGGTTCTTTAAAAATATCCAGAGTGCCTTGGGTGCCTTTGAGCAGTCAAGTCACCTTGGCCTGTCGTGAAAAGTCCTTGGTGTAGTACTCTTTGTCACAAATCAGACAAGGGTACTTCGGTTTGCATTTGGAACCATCATCAACATGTGGAGTCGCCAAATTTTTGTACAGGTAAATCCCCTATGTGGACAAAGGCAATCCCTCTAGCCCTAGAGTGGGTCTAGCAACAAGGGAACAAGCTGGACCTTCAAACTCCTAGCTTATAAATGAAAACGAGTTAGGATAGATGACCTACCTTGGTCCAATGCTTTGTTGTAGTTTGCGGCAACAACAATCCTATGATATTTGTCTTCACAAATCGTGATATTTTAGTGATAATGTCCTTGTACCTGCACAAGGGTCAAGTGAACGGTGACAACATAAAAAAACATATTTTCATTTACAGCTATTCGATTGGTCAAGGAGAATCAAACATTTTTCATATGATCGAACACAAAATTGGAACCAAAAAACTAGTCATGTATTAATGATAGAGAAAAGAATTTTACAAACTTAATGCCTTGACATTGCAGCCTCCTTTGACGGGTTCAGTCAAGCGCATCTGAAGCATTCATCGAGGATCAGACTTGGTGAGGCAATGGGCCTAATATCTCTCTTAGAAATGGATTCCTCTCTGCCTTATTCTTCACGCCAGCTATAGTAATGACTGTTCAAATAGCTGCAACCGTGTGAGAAGGAAGTATTTATAGGAGAGGAGGAGCTGGTTTGGGATTCCTCATAAGGTGGAAGAGAGGTCTGATCTCTTTTGGGAGTTTCACAATTTTAGGAAACAAGAAGCCAAAGGGAGGACTTTGACATTATTCAGTCGAAAAAAACATGATGACTCTGCTCACGAAGTGCTTAGGCATGGAAAATTCATTTATATTTTAAAATTTTTTCCAAAAATAGCTTGGCGCGGGTGCCCCACATAGAAAAAGTGGCAATGGGCGAGGGGATTATTGTTAATTCTTCTATGAGCACAAGGCCATAACTGTCTACCAGTGCCGACCCAAAATCATATGTTTTTGAGAGCCTGCTTCAGGAATAATCAACAGAGGAAATGTTATTAAACTTCCAAGTGATGCAATGAAACTTTTTGAAAGGTATGAAAATACAGAGAAGTCACTGAAATGGTCCTCCAATGTTCGGGACGGGGATCATAGGGACGGCGACAAAATAATGTGTAACAATCTTTCTTCTTAGTTTTATTTGTCTTTAATCCTTCAGATATTTCTTCTGTATCAATGACCTCTGTCATTAAATTGGATTTTGCAGAGCCTTGGACTTAAGACTAAACTTGTTGCTTTCTATGGTATTCCTTTTTCTGGTACTAGCAATAGGTTTGGCTTCTTCTTTATTCTTCCTACTACTGATTTCATATCCAACATCTTTGAGGAGTTCTTCATAAGATTTTGTAGGTTGATACTCTTTATGCATCTTCTGCTGAATATCTGCTTATGGAATTTCTGGTAGCATCTGCGCTTTAGATTTCTCTGCAATTGCAGACCTTCCTCTTCAGGATCTGGTGTAGAAATTAGGAAAAGGAGGAATGGGGGGCACCATTTTCATAGACTTGGGTTTATTTCCTGAGGATATATCTCCTTTTTCCAACTTTCTCTCAACCTTAACTGAAGAAACCTTTTCTTTCCAGCACTTGCCCTTATGGATGTTTTCCTTCTTGGCCTTCTTCTTGGTTCTTTTTTCAGGCTGAGGGTGTTTTTGTGAAACTAGAGGTGTAGGTGCAAGTTGGTCTGCCATGTAAAACAAGAAATGGTCCCAGGTTTGATTTATTTTCCTTAACTCTTCTTCAACTAGAACCTTGATGAGAGATTGATGATACACGCTATATTCTGAAATATAACATGAGTTTCGATCCTTGCTGACATCTTTGTCAGACTCTCAACAAGAAATATGGAATATTTAAGGTCTTCATACCTGTAACATGAAAAAGAAACCTCATATGATAAATAAACACAATTGTGTACCTCCTTTCACAAGTGAGGTATATCTTGATAAGTTTAACAACTTCAGTCCAGTCATTTTTGAGATAGCTGCTTGGAATTCCCTTGGCCCAATTTTCATATATGTGTGCATCCTCAAGGAAACTGTTGAGGTCTCCTCCAGTGACAACCTGACCTTTAAACCACCTCTCTCCTTCTTGTGGAAGGTTAAATGCTTCAACAATGGAGTCTTCTGAAACCTGCAATGTAAGACCATAGACCGTGGCTTCTTTTCCATTGAAAGAGTTTTCAAACTCTTGAGCTACTCCTGAGTGAGAGCTCCCTATCCTGGTGCACAGAGAATACCACCCTACCTAGATAAACAAGCTTCTCACCTTTGAATTTTCATCCACTAGGTCTGCACCATGTGGCTCAATTCGTTTTATTTTCCCACATGTTTTAGTCATCTTTAGAAATTAATGACTTTGTCTCTTGAAAATAATAGGTGGCAGAGCTGGAAGATTTTAACCTTACAAGTATTACTCGTGTTTCCTTCTGAAATCCAGACTCCTCCTCAAACTGCAACTCCATTCAATTCAATCTCCAACAAATAAAATCTCAATCTGATAATGCTCCTACTTTTTCAGTGATTTTTAAAATAGTAACCATGGTTCATCACCCCATGTAGATCGACTTTCATTATGGAAAATATTATTGATCGTAGTGTGCACCATGTGATAACCATTATTACCTTTAGTTGGCTACGTATTTTAATATGAAAAGGGTATAGTTTCAAAATGTGAAGTGAATGTGAAGAGGAGAAAGTGGGTCCCAAGGCCCAAAACATCAAATTAATGAAGTATAAAGACCACCAAGACATAAAAAATAAGCTCATTTTCTCTTGCAAACATCAAGCTCTCACTCCCTCAGCTTGAAAAACCAATTTGCAGGGTCAAAACTAGAATTTCTAGGTGGCGATGTGTTTTTCAGGGAGGCGTTGCACTTTTGAAAGTGACGTTGCGCTTTTGGTAGTTGGCACTATGCTTTTTGCTGAAGGGCACTATTCTTTTGGGTGAGGCGTCATGCTTTTGGGTGATGCACTGTGCTTTTGCCCAGTAAGCTCTCCAAGCTTCAAAGCTCATTCAAACTGATTCAAACCTCCTGCAAAGACTCTCAACACCTCCTGCCAAGTAAGTAACACCTAATTTCCACCTCCTTGCAGTATTCAAGAGAAATTTTCATGGTGTTTTGGTTTCTATGAAAATTTGGAAGTTTGTCTAGTTAAAACCCTAAATTCACTTCTCATTCCCAACATGGTGCCCATAAACTCTGCATTCCCTTCCTACATCATTGTAAACCCTATTCCTATCCCTACAAAACCATATCCATTTCCCTAAATCCCTTTTCCCCTAAACCCTAAGTACTAGGTATTTCAAATTTCCTAGGCACCCATACCCATAACCTGTAATTAAATTAATATTCCTAATTCCCTAAGTATTTTGAACCCCTATCAGTCCCCAGAGTTTCCTAACCCCTTTCCTCATCTCCCTAAATTTTCCTGCCCTAATCCCTACTCCCTAGATCTATCCCCACTCCCATTTCCCTCCCCTAGGGTTTCTAGACCAAGACACCATGGAAGAAGACAAATATTACATGGAAGAGGGGGAGGATAGGCAAGAGGAGGATAGACTGGGAAAGGAGGATATACAAGAGAGAAGGCCACATAAAGGAGGAAGAATCCTAAGGCTTGAACCCACCAACACCAGAGAACTGATGTCTTCACCTATGACAGTCTCTTGCTTTCAATATGTTGATTGCCTTGATTTCTGCAATATGATTGAAGAAGTTCAAGACCACCCTATTTTGAGCAGGCTTTTCATTTCAAACCTCAAAGACAATCAAGGTGACCCTTGCAGGTGTAACCTTCACCTTATCTACATCTATCATTGCTACTGCCACATGGATTCCAAACATGGGTGAAAGGTGGTTTAAATCCAAAGACTTGGATGATCAGTATTATGAACCATTCATAAACCACGGTAAATAAATGAGAGAAGGATAGATTTTCCTTTCAGTTACCTTCTTGACATGTATACCCCCATGACGAAGATCATCATGAAGTACTTCTCTTGTGAAGGAAGGTTCTTCATACTCTATACATATCATATTAGACTACTTATGCACTTCACAAGAGTCAAATGGCTTAATATTCCATACTATCTGTTCAGGAGCATGGACAAAATGGCATACATTGTGAAAAGGAGAGATTATGACCAGCAGATGAATAACCTCTTTCACCACTCTCTCATCAAGATCATTGTCCTCCATCAACTTAACCAATTTCATATCTCATGGGACACCTTCATAGCCAATGATATCTTCACAGCTCCACAAGCTCAACATGTTGAAGATATGCCTTCTTCATCTCATCCCACTGATCAACATGTTGAAGATTCCCCCCCTCCATCTCATCCTACTGTATCTATTCCTCCATCTCATCCCACAAAACCTACTCCTTCATCAACTCAGCCTACTACACACATTTCACCACCATCGTCACCAGTTCAGGGTCAGGTTGAGTGACGTAGAAGAGTTATGATCAACAAGCCTAAAAGCATTGAATTGGGCACATTGGCTAGAACATATCATAGAGGGTATAGGAAAGTGTTTCCTCCATGGAAAGTGGAAGGGACCTTGCCTTCTTCATCAGAAATATAGGTACAGAAGAGGAAACAAAAGATGACAGAGGAATATGTTCATGAATAAAGTAATGAGGAGGAAGACCTCCATGGGACATAGGAAGAATTTGATCTTGTTAACTTGGATCAAATTGATGATGATTACACATCATTAATTATCAAGGTTAAGGATGCCAAAATCAGGGAGCTTCAGACCAACTTAGAGAGATCTAAGTTTGTGATTTCATACTATGAGCAGGAAAATTAACAACTCCAAACCAAGCAGGCAATCATGGAGATGCAACTTCTCAAGGAAAAAAGAGAAGAAAACGAGGGAAAGGCTTTGCTTGATGAGGCTTATGAGAGGTACGGTGAAACTAATGAGGAATAAGATCAAGTTCCAAGAAAGAGGTCTAGGAATAGAGGGCTGAAAAGAGCTCTATAACTAGAAAGGAAAAAAGAGGTTGAACTTGCCAATGAACTAACCTTAAATGAACAATTTTCCATCAAGGTAAATGAGAACCCAGAGCATTGGTTTGAGAGGGTCAATTAGAATCTTGAGAAGCTCTTGGAAAAGGAAAATAAGGACAATGACATACATAGGAAGATGGAAAAGAACTATTGCAAGAGAAATCAAATTGCAAGGTCCAAGCTCCAAAAGGTCAAATCAAGACTTGAAACCCTAATCAAGCAAAAATAAGGGGAAAATATTGATATAATTTCTTAGGCATCACTGATTTCCTAAAAAATTTCATCAACCTTCTACTGAACAAAATTTGGAGAATTTTGAGAAAAAAATGAAAATTTTGGAGTTTTTTGCACTTTTGGCAATTTTGCACAGTTGCACTGTCAAAAGCGCAATGCCCTAGGCGTTGCGCTTTTTCTAGGGACCTCAAATGGAAAAAATGAAGGCACCATTGGATTCATAAGGAAAAATATAGTCACCCTAGCAAATTTTCCAAGTTTTTTGGGGTCAATTGGTTAGTCAAAAAGTCAAAAAACACCTCAAAAAAATGTTTCTGCCATGTTTTTTAGGCTGGCGCTGCAATTTTGATCAATCTTGGAAGAATCAAGTTTTGGAGGGTCAAATAAACACCATTTTGGAAACTAAGCATATATATGGAAACTAGACATGGCATGCTTTGCAAAGAACTATCTCGAGGTCAATTTGGACAATGGGAACCCCTTCAAAAGTAGACCTAAAGTTTGCGCTGCACTTTTTACACTAGCGCTGCACTTTTTACCAATTTTCTGAGTTTCCTGATATTTGTAAATTTTCTCAGTTTTTTTAGTTTCACCTTGGAAAATTATGTTTTTACCGATGTAATTCATGGATTTGAATTTAATTTTGATGTTTTTAAGTTACCTAGGGTAAATACATTAGGTAAAAACTCTTGATAAGATGTAATGAATCAGTTTCCAAAAAGTGAGGGATACGGCAGTTTGACCTCCCTACACTCTAGGTTTCAGTTCATTTTTTGGTGGAACTGCTCCTCCACTCATGGATTCGACCCCTGCGGATTAGAGAATTTGTTTGATTTCTATATCTTTCCTTTCTTGACTCATTTCATAGGTTTGATGTTGTTGCATTGATCAGAGACTCTATTGTAATCAGTATTTGGCAAGAATTTAATGAAAGACTTGCAGCGATTTCTTTGGGATACATGTGGTATGAAAATTTAGCATAGTTTATTCTTATGTCACATATGTATGAGTGTTTTGTCTTCATGATCCATTTCATCTCTATTATATGCTGATTTTCAAGTTGATAAGAAAAATACATCTCTCATGCTCTGTTTTGGGAAAATATTCATAATTTGTTCATTTTCTTCAGTTTATAAAGAATATATGCATTGTCTTTCTCTTTCTAGCTCCTCATCAGTATGATCCATATCACCCTAAAACCCTAAAGTGTTAGCCTTCCTACCTATCTTGCCCCATTGAATGGACTGCAATCCGAATCTTATTTTCCCTGACCTAGCCTCTTTGACCTAATTTACCCATCCAAAAAAACAAAATCAAACAAACAAAACCCCGTACTCATACCTAGCCTAAAACCCTAATTCATCCAACCCTCTTGGTTGTGATTTTGTGGAGAGATCCCTCTCCGGTTTGGTAGGGATAGCTACCAAGCTAAAAGATTAGTCTGTGGTTACCTCTGTTTGGACTCTTTCTCAGCCTTAGAGATCTGTTGGAGTGATAACATGCTGGCGCCGTTGCTAGGGAATGAAAGATTTATTTTCCTTGGGTGTATGAAAAGAATCATTGGAATTTTGTCCTTTGGATAATAGGATTAAGTTTCAGAAAGGATGACCTGATAATTGCAGTGCTAAGATTGTAGAGCTGGCTTCGAGAAGATACACCAGAGAAAATCCCGATCCTGATCCAGCTGATCCAGTCGAAGATCTAGAGAAGCTTGTCTGGAAGCATAGATATCAAGCTACAAAGATTCAGTCAGGTCCAATCCCATTGGTAAGATCTTCTTCACTGCCTACTAAAGTACTATCTCTCGAAGATATACCATTTGATCTAAAATTTGAATTGTCATTATTTAGATCTAAGTCTGAAACCTCTTTAGCTGACATAGTCTTTGATTCCTTAAGACTCTTTGAGGTCAAGTCATTATCTGAGTTAGATCTTAGTTCTCTAAAACTTTAAGAAAATTGGCTCTTTGAAGAGACTAAACCTGAAATAGACTTTGACATCAAAGTTTGGAGCCAATTTTACCAGCAAGAGTCGATACCTGTCTTGACTCAACCTCAATCAATTGTTTCTTTTTCATCTACACCCTCGACCTCATCATTTATACCTACTACTTCAGTACCGACAACTGTTGTTCCACTACCTATTTAGCCAACTCATCCCGTTGTCAATCCAACACTTCACTCAATAGGAATCATGGCCAAATTTTCCCCACTTATCTTACCTTCTCAATTGAATGATTTACCTCAGGGTTATGGTGAGAGACTCCCCTTGTTTGATGAAAATTCTCCCATAACTGCAAAACAACACATTGTCAAGGTCACTAACTTCATAGACTTGGAAGAAGTAGATGCTGAAAATGCCAAAATGAGAATTATAGCCCAGAGCTTCTTTGGGGATGTCAAAATTTGGTTTAGATCCTTGACTGCAAATTCCATTGCCACTCCAGACCAGTTGGTTGATGCATTTATAGCCCGATGGGTGGTGAAGAAAAACCATTTACAATTGCTTTCTGAGTATGAGAACATAAAGATAAATCCCAATGAATCAGTCCAAGATTTCAATACTCGCTTCAATAGAACTTATAATGCAATTCCCATTGAGATCAAGCCTCCTCCAGGCTTAGCTCTCATATGTTATCCAGATAGATTTGATCCAGACATGGCATACCAATTAAGAGAAAGGAGTCCAGCTACATTGGAAGATATGCAAAAGAACGTTATCAGTGTTGAAGAAAATCTACCGATGAAAAGAGAAAGAAATAGAGGTGAGAGAAAAGTCACTTTTAAAGATTAACCATCTAACTCATATTCCGATGCCAATATGAACACTTTGATAAGGAAAATTGAAAGGATGGTTGACAAGATGTCCATCAATGAAAGACAACCTGAGGTCATAAATCCTAACTTTAGAGGCCAACAACAGCCTAAGTTAAGGATCAAGCAGAGAGAATAGTGGGCTCTTGAGAAACCAACACAACAGAAAAAAATTAGGACACCCTTGTAGCAAAATTATGCTCAAGGAATAGAAGAAGAAAATGAAGACACGATTGTTGAAGAAAATTTCCTTTTCAAGGATGATCGTATGCCCATTTTTTTGATGGAAGATGAAGAGTATTTTGAAAAGAAAGATGAGCCTAAGGATGAAGATTTTATCCTTGCCAATGATCATGAGTTGGAGACCGAATCAGATGATTATTAGTGGGGTTACTTGAATGCATTCAGTTCACAACAGAGACAATACTCATTGAGGAGAAAAGGTGTGTTGGTTAATCCCATTCAGAAAAGTGCATCTCAACAAAAAGATACTCAAATAAAGCAGAATCCTCCGGGTAATCAGAGTAAAGGAAAAGAGCCTGCAACCACAAATTAGAGCAAGGTAAATCAACCATTAACGGGTTCACCAAGTAAGGATAAGGAAAGTCAGAAGAAAGAAGCTCCATTAAAGGACCATGCTGACGAATGAGACATCATCATTAAAGAGGTAGACAAATCCACTCCTTTCAGCCTAGAAACTGAAATTTCAAAATTGAAAGTGTTTATACCTTTGACTGAGCTTGTTAAGAACAACCTATATAAGTCCCATGTAGCCAAAATTATTAAAGTAGATCCTTTTTCCAACATGGTAAATGTCGAAGATCATCAGCCTGAACTTATTTTTGGTCCTACTATTGATGGTCAGTTAGAAGATAGCAAGGATCCCCCATTCTATTTGAGTCTAAGAATCCACCAATGTATTTTACACAATTCCATGTTAGACTCCGGAGCCTCCCATAATCTAATGCCAAAAGCCATTATGGAAAAATTGGGCCTAGATATCACTCATCATTACCATGACTTATACTCCTTCAATTCAGGGAGAGTCCGTTGTATTAACCTTATTAAGGATTTGGTAGTCTCCCTAGAGCATATTCCGACAAAGAATGTTCGAATGGATGTGGTGGTAGCTGACATACTGCCACAGTTTGGCATGTTACTGTCAAGATCTTGGGAAGAAAAGTTGAGAGGCACTTTGAAATTAGACTTTTCTTATGCAACCATCCAAATTTTCAGACAATTGAGAAAATTGTACCATGAAACAAAGATGAAATATATGATCGCAAGAAAATAAAAGCCTAACAATCATCCCATAAATGATGTACATACAAATTTAGATTCATTTATTTTGTTTAATGATAGCAGCTTAAATGATGTAGATAACCAGCTTGTAGAAGTAGAAGATGTTCCAGAGATTCATAATTGCATCAGAAAAGTTATAGAAAAGGAAAAAGAGAATCTTCCGTGTTCATCAGAACAACCATCAAATGAGGCAGAGAAAAACTCAGAAAAACCATTAGATAAAGCAGAAGATAGTCCAGAACAACATGAAGAAACAGTTCAGAAAGTTTAGCCAAAACAGAAATCAGAGTTCCAACACTTGGAGGATGAAAATGGTCTATAGTCCATGGAATTTGATGGTGCCTTGGGGAAAGACGGGGCATGCATTGGAATTTGGGTCCCCAACCCTTTTCATCAGCGTGGTAAGGTTCCTACAAATGTTAGATTATGCTCATAGAAGTTAGATTTTGATTGCAATAACAATGAGGAAGAGTATGAAGCACTGATTACTGGCCTAAATATTTTGAAGAAACTGGGTGCAAAAAGAATTTCAGTACGTGGTGATTCAGAACTTGTGATCAAGCAAGTTATAGGTGAATATCAAGCTAACCATCCACGGATGAGAGCATACAAGAATGCTATACTAGATATTTTGAAAATGTTTTTGGAGCATACACTTTCAATTGTGCCATGGAGTCAGAATCTCATGGTAGATTCATTGGCTATAGCTGCAAGCAATTTCTAGATCACCATCTTTTCAAACATGAAGTTTGAGATTCATGTGAAACACCGACCCATTGTTCCCGATAACTTGCGGTATTAGCAAGTATTCTTGGATGATAAGCAGGTAAATAATTTTCTCCAAGGTGAGGGTGAATTGAGAATTGTTCCATAGATGAAATTTGCGACAAAGATGACCAGAACATCGAAGCAACTCAGGTGGATGTATTACAGTTGAAATACAACAATATTCCAAAAGGTCTCATACCTTTGGAAGAATTGTTTGACCAAGATGACGTAGCAAGGAAGCCTACATTGGTTCCTACGGAAAAAGGTGTGGAGGACACGAACATCGGGATAGAAAACAATCCAAATATGGTTAAACTTTCAAAGTCTTTATCTCCTGAGGTAAAGGCTAAATATGTTGATTTAATTTCTGAATTTCCGATGTTTTCGCATGGGAATATGAAAATTTAAAGGCGTATGATAAGAACATCATTCAACACACCATTCCTATTAAGTCTGATAAAAAACCCTTTCGGAAAAAGTTAAGAAGGATAAACTCAAGATTGCTACCATCAATTGAAAAAGAGGTGAACAAAATTTTCAAGTCTGGTATTATTGTTCCTATCATATTTTCTGTTTGGATTTCAAATTTGGTCCCAGTAAGAAAGAAGACTGGAGAGATACGGCTTTGCATAAATGTCGGGAACTTGAACAAAGTGTCTCTGAAGGAAAATTATCCACTTCCCAAAATGGATCATATCCTTCAAATATTTGTTAGGTCTTCCAGATGTCACTGTTGGATGGCTATTTGGGATACAATCAAATTCTAGTGCATGATGATGATCATGACAAGACAATATTTACTACACCCTAGGGCACGTTCAAATATGAAAAGATGCCATTCGATTTGAAAAATGCAGGGGCCATGTTTCAGCGGGACATGGACATAGCATTTTCCCATGAAAAATATGTTTTCTTGGTTGTATATTTAGATGACTTGACAATGTTTTCACATTCTGATGATGAACATTTGCATCATTTAAGAATCGTTTTCGAGAGATGTAGGAAATTTTGAATATATCTCAACCCAAAGAAAATCCTTTTTGCCATGGAGGAGGGCAAACTTCTCAGTCACATCATCTCCAAGGATGGGATCTGGATTGACCCTTCTCATGTCCAAGCAATTCAACAGATTGATTTCCCTCGCAGCAAAAAGGAAATACAAGAATTCAATGGTAAGATGAATTTCTTACATAGATTTATTCCTAATTTGGCTGAGCATATTAGAGAGTTGAAAAATATGTTGAAGAGAGATAATGATGTGAAGTGGTCTGAAGATGCCCATAAGTCCTTCAACTCAGTAAATTTTTCCTTGGCCGATGCCCCTATTTTAATAAGTCCTGATGAATCTATTGATTTCGTAATATTCTCATTTTCTTCTGAGCACACCATGGTAGCAATATTGATGCAGAAAAAGGATAAAAATGAGCTACCAATTGCATTTTTCAGTCACAATATCAGGGATGTAGCCCTTCGTTCCAACATCATAGAGAAACAGGCTTTGGATTTGGTTAAAGCATTGAAATATTTCAGAGTTTACATACTACATTCACATACTCTTTCTTATGTGCCTAATTCACCTATAAAAGAAGTTCTCATGCAGACAAACCCTAAAAATAGGAGAGGGATATGGATAGGATCATTACTAGAATACGACCTTGAGATCAAGCCCACCAAGCTGATCAAAGGTCAAGGCTTAGCCAAGATCATGGCTAAGTCAAACCTCCATGCTCTAGACATCAACCCAATTTCAGCTTTGTCCGATAATGAAGAAGAAGTAAATCTCATTTAGGTATCTGATATATTTTTGTCATATCCACGATATTCTAATATTATCTATGTTTTTCAACATCTAAAACCTCCTCCAGGCATGTCTAAGGGTAAAGGAAGGTCTTTGAAGCTCAAAGCTTGCAAGTATTGCATATTGGACAATGCACTTTACTGGAAGGATCCCAGAGGTGTTTTGCTGAACTGTTTGGTCGAAGAAGAATCTAAAGAAGTGATGAATGATTTCCACAAAGGAGATTGTGGGGGCCACCTAGATTGGAAGACCATGGCCAATAAAGTATTGAGAGCGGGATATTATTGGCCGAAACTTTTTTTAGATGTGTACAAAACAGTAATGAGTTGCCATGAATTTCAAGTTTTTCAGGGTAAAAGAAAGCTTTTCCCATTACCTCTACAACCTATTTCAGTGCATGCACAATTTCAACAGTGGGGCCTAGATTTCATAGGCGAGATTCACCCAACATCATCCACACAACACAAGTGGATATTGACAACCACATATTACTTTACAAAATGGATTGAAGCGATCCTCACCATGCAAGCAAAAAATTCTGTCATAATTCAGTTTTTAGAAACTAATATCTTGTCCCATTTTGGTTGTCCTACTAAGATTATCAAAAATAACGTAGAAGCATTCAAGTCTAAGAAGATGACTGAGTTTTGTGACAGATATAACATCAAGTTAGATTGGCAGCGTATACAAAGGAGCAAAGGAGCAGGGTGTACGTAGGTTGAATTTACGCAGTGTAGGATGAAATAAAAAATCTTAATAGGATGATATTCAGATTTAAAATCCCAGAAATAAATCAAAATTAAATTTCTTTTCCCTAAAAGAAAATTGAATAGATTGCATACCAATTCATCTTTTAGCAGAATTTTCCAAAAATATGCAAAGTTGAAATTTCCACCTTCATGTCATTTGCATTACTGGAAGCTTTGATACCACATTAATGGTAGAAGTGTCCTCAGGCACGTACTTTTATTAATAATGCAAAAGAAATTACATAAAAAGTTGCAGGAGTTTACAAACGTAAACTTCTACTAAATTTGCAATTAGGAGACTAACCTATTTATAAGCTATATGTCCTAACTTAATTTGGTTATGGATCACTTGAAAAAATAACAAGTGTCCATTTATAGTAAATGATCTTCTATCCAATCTACTAACTTTATTCCTATTTTAGAGGCTAAGATATGACTCAATTCTAGAGTCCTATCTTTTCTAACAATATTCTATTTCTAAGTGCCTCTTAATATTTATTAAATATTATAATTTAATAAATATTCTTATTCTCTAATATTTATTAAATATTCTAATTTAATAAATATTTTATCCTAACTTTACATTAATATATTTGGATCATCTAACAAAGTTGGGACACTCTACAACCTACTACCCACAAGGTAATGGATTGGCGCAGTCCTCTAATAAATCCTTGATCAATATCATTAAGAAGATGTTAGAGGCAAATAAAAAGAATTGGCATAAGAATCTGATCAATGCATTATGGGCAGACTAGGTGAGTAGTAAGAATTTTATTCGAATGTCTCCTTTTCAAGTTGTGTATGGTGTCGATATTGTGTTTCCTTCATCATTAGTAGTTCCGGTTATGAAATTGTTGCAAGAAGCAGGGATTGAGGAAAATTACATACAATGTCAGATTAATCAAATGACCCACCTTCAGGAGACGAGAGATGAGGTATTTCAGAATACTTCAAAACTCCATGACAAGATAAAGAAAATCAATGAATGGAAAACAAAGGAGGACAACTTCAAGGTTGGAGATGTAGTACTCCGCTGTGATGCCAGAAATGAGGATAAGGGTAAGCATGGAAATTTTGAGAATCTATGGAAAGGGCCATATTATAATTCAACTTCTCAGGGATAGAATGCTTTTCTGCTAGAAGAAATGAATTGACAAGAGTACTTAGGAGGACCAATCAATGGTAGGCTCCTTAAGCATTATCTTTTCTGAAACACACTTATCAAACATTTCCTGATTCCATCGTATATATAAGTTTAATTCTTATGAAAGTGTCAAGTAGAGAATCACTGGAGTTCAGAGCCTAAAGTGAAGGCCATGGAGTTTCACTGATTTTCTGCTATTTTCAAAGTTCAGTTTTCAGTCAAGTAAGTTAGTATTGAGTCAATTTTCAGTCAATTTTGAGTTTATCTTGAGTCAGTCTATTTCATCTGATTTATCAGTTTTCAGTCATGTTTATTAGTTTGAGTTTTTGACCATATTGGCCCAATGGATAAGGCTTTCTGGTCTACGGTGTTCTTGACACCTCTTTCAGAGCTATCATCCCCAATAAGGCCAATGTTAGTGTCAGTATTTGCATTATGCCATCAGTGATGAAAAATCCTCTTTTCATATCATATTAGGGTCTCATTCAGAAATTTTTATCATTCTACTAGGTTTGCATTCAAAAATTAGTCACTGATGGTAGCCCTAGCCCAAAAACATCACTCTTCCTTATTTGATTACTTGCTGGCATATTTTCATACCTTGTTGGCTGTACATCATCCATGAAGTTAATGTCATCATGCCATCACATCAGTCATGTCATCATGAATTCTAGTGAATAAGGGTTATCATTACGTTTTTAGGGTTTTTCAAGGTCCAATAAAACTTCATTTCCATTGAATAAGACCGGCAAGTAAAGGGTGATCCAAAAACTTCTCTTTGCCATGTGAAGATGATTTGTAAAAAGAAATTCTTCTTTCAGCATGAAATTTTGATTTCAAATGTAATATTTATATTTTCACTATGTAATTTTATGTTATTCAAAATGTAATAATTTCATGCTTCCCAAAGCTTCTAACTCAGAGTTCCAACATGCCAAAGCATCAAAAATGTCAAATTCAAAGAGTTCTCAAAGTCATTAAATGATAAATTTTTCAAAGAAAAAAAGTCAAGTGAAAAGGGTATAGTTTCAAAATGTGAAGTGAATGTGAAGAGGAGAAAGTGGGTCCCAAGGTCCAAAACATCAAATCCATGAAGTATAAAGACCACCAAGACATCAAAAAGAAGCTCATTTTCTCTTGCAAACATCAAGCTCGCACTCCCTCAGCTCGAAAAACCAATTTTCAGGGTCAAAAATGGAATTTTTGGGTGGCACTGCGTATTTTAGGGAGGTGTTGCACTTTTGGAAGCGGTTTTGCGCTTTTGGTAGTTGGCGCTGCGCTTTTTGCTAAAGGGTGCTGCACTTTTGGGTGAGGCGCTGCGCTTTTAGGTGATGCAATGCAATTTTTCCGAGTAAGCTCTCCAAGATTCAAAGCTCATTCAAACTGATTCAAACCTCCTACAAAGACTCTCAACACCTCTTGCCAAGTAAGTAACAACTAATTTCCAGCTCCTTGCAGCCTTAAAGAGGAATTTTCATGGTGTTTTGGTTTCTATGCAAATTTGGAAGTTTACCTAGTTACAAACCCTAAATTCACTCCTCATTCCCAACTTGGTGCCCATAAACCCTGCATTCCCTTCCTACATCACTGTAAACCCTATTCCTATCACTACAACACCATATCCCTTTCCCTAAATCCCTTTTTCCATAAACCCTAAGTCCTAGGTATTTAAAATTTCCTAGGCACCCATACCCAAAACCTATAATTAAATTACTATTCCTAATTCCCTAAGTATTTTGAACCCCTATCAGTCCCCAAAGTTTCCTAACCGCTTCCCTCATCTCCCTAAATTTTCCTACCCTAATCCCTACTCCCTAGATCTATCCCCACTTCCATTTCCCTCACCTGGGGTTTCTATACCAAGACACCATGGAAGAAGACAAAGATTACATGGAAGAGGAGGAGGATAGGCAGAAGGAGGATAGATAGGGAAAGGAGACAGACAAGAGAGAATGCCACATAAAGGAGGAAGAATCCTAAGTCTTAAACCCACCAACACCAGAGAACTGATGGCTTCACCAATGAAATTCTCTTACTTTCAATATGTTGGTTGCCTTGATTTTTTCAATATGATTGAAGAAGTTCAACACCACCCTATTTTGAGCATTATTTCATTTCAAACCTCAAAGAAAACCAGGTGACCCTTGCAGGTGTAACCTTCACCTTATCTACATCTATTATTGCTGTTGCCACAGGGATTCCAAACATGGGTGAAAGGTGGTTTAAATCCAAATACTTGGATGATCAGTATTATGAACCATTCATCAAACCAAGGTACAGAAATGAGATAAGGAGAGTTTTTCCTTTCAGTTACCTTCTTAACAAGTATACCCCCATGATGAAGATAATCATGAAGTACTTCTCTTGTGAAGGAAGGTTCTCCAGACTCTATATAGATCATATTAGAATACTTATGCACTTCACAAGAGTCAAATTGCTTAATATTCCATACTATCTGTTCAAGAATATGGAAAAAATGGCATACATTGTGCAAAGGAGAGATTATGACCAGCAGATGAATATCCTCTTTCACCATTCTCTCATCAAGATCATTGTTCTCTGTCTACTTAACCAATTTCATATCTCATGGGACACCTTCATAGCCAATGATATCTTCAGAGCTCCACAAGCTCAGCATGTTGAAGATATGACCTCTTCATCTCATCCCACTAATCAACATGTTGAATATTTCCCCCCTCCATCTCATCCTACTGTATCTATTCCTCCATATCAGCCCACATCATCTACTCCTTCATCAGCTCAGCGTAATACACACATTTCTCTACCATTGTCACCATTTCAAGGTCAGGTTGAGTCACCTAGCAGAGTTATGACCAACAAGCCTAAAAGGGCTGATTTGGACACATTGGCTAGAACATATCAGAGAGGGTATAGGCAAGTTTTTTCTCCACGGAAAGTGGAAGGGACATTGTCTTCTTCATTAGAAAAACAGGTACGGAAGGGGAAACAAAAGATGGTAGAGGAAGATGTTCATGAAGAAACTAATGAGGAGGAAGACCTCCATGAGACATAGGTAGAATTTGATCTTGTTAACTTGGATTAAATTGATGATGATGAAAATTCCTTGATTATCAAGGAGAAGGATGCCCAAATCAGGGAGCTTCAGACCAACTTAGAGAAATCTAAGTTTGCGATTTCATACTATGAGCAGGAAAATAAACAACTCCAAACCAAGCAGGCAATCATGGAGATGAAACTTCTCAAGGAAAAAAGAGAAGAAAAAAAGGAAAAGGCTTTGCTTGATGAGGCTTATGAGAGGTATGGTGAAACTAATGAGGAATAAGATCAAGTTCCAAGAGAGAGGCCTAGGACTAGAGGGCTGAAAAGAGATCTAGAACTAGAAAGGAAAAAGGAGGCTGAACTTGCCAATGAACTAACCTTAAATGAGAAATTTTCCATCATGGTAAATGAGAACTGAGAGAATTCGTTTGAGAGGGTCAATGAGTGTCTTGAGGAATATGGCAAAGCACTATTGCAGGAGAAATCAAATTGCAAGGTCCAAGCTCCAAAAGGTCAAATCAAGACTTGAAACACTAATCAAGAAAAAAGAAGGGGACAAGCTTGATATACTTGCTGAGGCATCACTCATTGCCTAACACACATCATAAACCTTCCATGGAACAAATTTTGGAGAATTTTGAGAAAATTTTGAAAATTTTGTAGTTTTTTTCACTTTTGGCAATTTTGCACAATTGAACTATCAAAAGTGCAACGCCTTAGGCGCTGTGATTTTTCTAGGGACCTCCAATGGAAAAAATGAAGGCACAATTGGATTCAGAAGGCCAAATACACTCACTGCAGCAAATTTTCCAAGTTTTTTAGGGTCAACTGGTCAGTCAAAAAGTAAAAAAACACCTCAAAAAACATGTTCCTGCCCTGTTTTTTAGGCTGGCGCTGCGCTTTTCACCAGTCTTGTGAGAATCAAGTTTTGGAGGGTCAAATCAACACCATTTTGGAAAATAAGAATAGATCTGGAAACTAGACAGGACATGCTTTCCAATGAGCTATCCTGATCTCAATTTGGATATTGGGAACCCCTTCAATAGTGGAGCTGAAGTTGGTGCTACACTTTTTACACTAGTGCTACGCTTTTTACCAATTTTCTGAGTTTCGTGATATTTGTAAATTTTCTCAGTTTTTTCAGCTTCACCTTGGTAAATGATGTTTTTACCGATGTAATTCATGGATGTGAATGTAATTTTGATGTTTTTAAGTTACCTAGGGTAAATACATTAGGTAAAAATTCTTGATAAAATGTAATGAATCAGTTTCCAAAAAGTGAGGGATGAGTAAGTTTGACCTCCCTACACTCTAGGTTTCAGTTCAATTTTTGGTGGAACTGCTCCTCCACCCATGGATTCTACCCCTGAGGATGGGAGAAGTTGTTTCATGTCTATATATTTCCTTTCTTGACTCATTTTATAGGTTTGAAGTTGTTGCTTGATCAAAGACTCTAGTGTAATCAATATTTGGCAGGAATTTAATGAAAGAGTTGTAGCTATTTCTTTGGGATACCTGTGGTATGGAAATTTAGCATAGTTTCTTCTTATGTCACATATGCATTAATTTTTTTTCTTCATGATCCATTTCATCTCTATTATATGCTGATTTTCAAGTTGATAAGCATAATACATCTCTCATGCTATGTTTTGGGAAAATCTTCATAATTTGTTCATTTTCTTCAGTTTAGAAAGAATACATGCATTGTATTTCTATTTCTAACTCCTAATTATTCTGATCCATCTCACCCTAAAACCCTAAAGTTTTAGCCTTCCGACCTATCTTGCCTCATTGAATGGACTGAAATCCTAATCTTATTTTCCCTAACCTAGCCTCTTTGACCTAATTCACCCATCCAGAAAAACCAAATCAAACAAACAAACCCCTGTACTCATACCTAGCCTAAAAACCTAATTCATCCAACCCTCTTGGCTGTAATTCCATTTTTAATTCCAAAAACAATATTTAGTTTTTTCATAACTCAACAGGGAAGTCAATTTCTTACATATGAAATCTAAGATCTTGAGCAATGGACATTCCTATCAACCCCCATGCTTGATCTTGTTTTTTTCCCATTTAGCTCATTTATCTCCATCGGTAGGTTTAGATTCTTGTCTTGTGGTTATTCTATAAAGCCCCTTACTTCTAAGTAAGTCTATCATGTAGGATAACCATTGGAAATAATTGTTGTTGTTAAGAATAACCGGGCATGCACTTTTCATTTAAAAAAAAAATAAAGCTCAAAAGGCTGAAACCAACTTCTCCAATGGAAAGATCTCGAAATAATAGGCCCATTAAAAAAAAACGGCTCGGAAAACAACTTCCGGATGAAGAAGTTATGCCTTTTTGAAAAAAAGGTATTGTAGATGCCGAATAGTTACATGAAAGGTTGAAAGTTGATGATGAAGTTGTAATTTAAAAAAATTCCTCCCCTTTTCCACACTTAATACAATAAGCTCACTTAAAAAAAAAACTACGTTATGTGACCCACTTTTATAAATAAGTGAGAGTCACATTTACAATGTTATTTTTACATGTGCTTTATAAATAAAACCTATTTTTTTAAACCAACAACTTGCCAAAATGTTTTTTTTAAGAAAAGATAACTTAACAATTTTTTTTTTAGAAAAAGAAGATTGAGAAAGAGACTTGAACCCAAGATCTCAATTCTCATAAAGTAACTTTACACCAAGTGAGCTAGTAAAGGGACTCTATGATTATTTGAAAGGAGGAAGGGTTTTTTTTTTTTGCTCTTCGTTTTGCGTGTGTGTGTGTTTTTTTACTCCAAATCTAAAATGACATAACTTGGGCAACGAGAAACCTTTTTGCATGAAATTAAAGGGGTTCCTCACTGTAATAGAGGCTCCCGACACAACAAAGCAGTTCTCCCGGCCCGAAAGTAGTAAGAAACATTAGATCTGGAAAACGAAAATCACATGCAGTCAAACCAGCTTTGGATTTGGATCAATAATGGATGCGACCCTCAAAATAAATCTGATACCATGCAAGGATTTACAGCGCAAGTTCCTTAGGTCAAACACCAAGAATCACTGCTCACAAACAGATCACAAATCAGTACACCAGTATTTGACATGGTTAAAACCCTCGAAGAGGGAAACAATCCATGACCTAAGCCAACACGACCACTTCAAGAAATTTACTAATATAAAGAAATAAAATTTACATAAGCTTAACTCATAAACGGTTACCAGGAAAATGACCCTCCATGCTCTTTAAATATAGATCATGGACCAATCGGGTGTTAAGCCACATATCAAGTGTCGGTAATAATGAGGAGAGAGAGAACCATCAGATCAATACATATCGTGACCGTCGGATTATAAGTTAGAAATGTATATAGTAAAGAAACACATTTTACCTAACTCTACGCTAGACCAAGTTATACTTAACTATTTCCTATGTGTCAGAATATCCTAACAACGCACACAATTTCAAACTAAAAGTGCCCATGAAATTTTCATGTAATTTCCATGTCATAATATGTAAACCAATAAAAACCTTTAAATATAAAAGGAGGTTTGTGTAAATATTTTGGATGGAAAAGAAGACAAATTTCTTTTTTAAATTGTATTTTTGGCTTATCTCCTTATAGGTTTACTCAAATTTCAAGTGCAGATAATCATTGGATGCACAATTAAATTCCCCATCCAACACGTACCCATTATGCATAATTTTGAGAAGAGCCAAATTGATAAAAAATGAAGATACATTAAAAAAAACGTGCTGAACACATTTTTTTAAATATATCTTCAATTTTTATCAATGTGAGTATTCTCAAAAGTATGCATAATGGGTACTCGTTGGATGTGGAATTTAATTCCTCATCCAATGCGTGTCTACATTTGAAATTTGAGTAATTATATAAGGAGATAAGCCAAAAATACAATTAAAAAAGTAGTTTTCTTCTTTTCCTTCCAAAATTCATCTCTTATTTTATTATTTTAACCATTATTTTATTATTTTTCCTTAGGAGGCCACTTTAATGCTGGAATTTCCTCTAATTGGCATAAATATATTGACAAAGAGCACATCCTAAGGGTTTTGTGGCGGAGGGATATATGGCATATAAATCCCTCGTGTATATTACTCAATATCTTCCTATAATGAAAGCAAATATGTGTGTGGATGACATTTGGGATGTGAACTCCATCAAAAAATTTGAAGGGAAGCCCTTATTGGGGAAAGGCAGGATGAAGAAAGAGAGAGGTAATTAAATATTTAATGTGGAGATTTACTAACAATACATACATACATATATAACTTTTCATTTATGTGCATATCATACTTATTTATTTTTAATTCCTTCATCAATTATTAATATTGACCATGGTAAGTAATATTTATTGTTGAATTATGTTTTTTGATACAGTTGCTGAAGAGTGGTATGTGCCTCATTTATACATTGCAAACAATCTTGATTGGATGAAGCTATGGATTAAAATATGTGAACAATGTTATGGTACGTTTTCATGGGGATGGGTGTCTGCATTGGTTAGAGAAGCTCTGTAGTATCCAAAAATAGGGAAAATCAACAATATTGGGAATATCTTATAATATCCCAAGATTGGAGATCCAGCAATACATGAACATAAAATGGAAAGTAGAAATGAACAACATCATACCAAAATGTATAGAAACCATAGAGCCATTTTATTATGTAAATCAACAGCAAACATGTACAATACAACTCAAATAATTAAGGCAAACAAGCCTCCCATGAATACATATGCCAAAAGTGGAATGTTGCTAATTGCAGAGTGCTCATGAACATGTACAAAGCAGTCATAGATGGTACAATACTACATGGAGATGTGAAATAACACAAATTTGAAAATAGATGGCTCATACAACTTTGGGAGAGAAGGTCTAAGCTCCCAAACACTATTTCTAGTCAATCGCGGAGGGATTGGCTGAAATATGCAAAAATGAAAAATGCCGGAGTTGCAGGGCTGAGTAGTAGCTGCAACTCATGAACTGGATGGAGATGGCTGTATATGATGCAAAAAATGAACAAAACTCCTCCAATGGATCTTCTAAGTGAAAGTCTGATCCTATCACTGAAGATCTCACCCTCCAAACAATCACTGCAATCCTCACTGCAGATGCTCACTGAAAATAACGCAGTCAAGGAGAGGGACTGCGCTGTAGATGATGGAAAATGGTTAGCTTGATGCCAAATATGGTGAAATCAGCCTAGATTCTTCCTCACTAATCCTCCAAAGGAAAGAAGGTTTCCTCCTCTGAAAAATAAGCTTCGGAAGTGGTGTTGAGTAACCTCCACTGCAACACCCTGAAACACAACCCAGCTCTAAACAGAAACTGCACTGTAGCTGAACGAGGATGCTTGGCCTGAAACTTGAATGTGGAGAAATGAAGAGAAATATCCCTCAAGAGGCCTATCTTGAAAGGATAAGGAATTCCTAAACAGGAATGCCTTGTGCTAAGCAGCACTGCAACTCTGCTAAACAGCAAGAGAATGCAAAATAGTCTTCCAGACCATAAAATCAATAATCCATAGCATGAATAACAATGGTTGCCTTGCCCTCCTTTCAAACAAGTGAAAGCCCTTTCACCATGGGTCCCACTCATTAGGGTTTCCTCCACCAAGGAATATTCCTCCCATTCACACTGCGTTGCCTCTCAAAGTGATCTCCACCTCTTAACCCAACGCTGTTGACTTGGTCAAACTTGACCTTGTCCACATGAAAATGTCCCCTTTCACACATGAGGGAGTGAAATCCAGCTCCTATGATGATCCCTTTTCATACTATGAGGGATTTTATTCATATTTTTAATATGCATGGGCCTCCTTACCCATTTATTCAACTCCTAGGTGATAAAAGAAAAATTCAATATTCCAATTACCTGCATGCTAATTTAGGAATATTACACTCCTACCCTCCCACATGTTGCTTGTCCTCAAGAAACTACAAGGATATAATTGAGAATTCTTCCCTCCTCCTACTGTAGCATCCACATATGATAAGCTCCTCCAAGGAATGAGATGTTGTCTTATCAATAAATCTCCATATTGCCTCTCCCAATCATGCAAGTTAGCTAAATAACTATCATCATGAACAAGTAGAGTACTCAAGAAGGAAATAAGGTGTTGTCGAGGGGTCCCCTTGAGGAATGGAATCTGAAATGTAGTGGGAAACATCATTCCCATGTGGATCCTCCATCCCTAAGCAATCATCCATACAAAGTGAGTTACCTCCCAACATGGCAACTCCTGAAAATCCTCTTCCACCTTGAGCTCATAAAATGTAGGTGGGCTAAAAATCTACTCATGGTAGACATAATAGCCTACCCCACACTGTCCTAATCTCCACTTATGATAAGTGTAGAGTATTTGCTGCTCTCGGGCTGCAAGAGTGTTGCCTCCAAGTGGCAAGAAGGGAACTGGATCTCCAAAGATCTTCCCTCCAACGTTGTGAATCATGCTAGCCCAAATCATCCCACATATGATGAATAAGAAATCATCATCATAGGGCATCCAAGTGAGAGGAATACTGAAGGTTTCATGTAGAGCTGAAAGGTACCAACAATCTCGTAAGTGGTCACAGTGTAGTTTTCCTAATTGCTGTTGTACAACATGACATGGAAACTTATAGAAAATTTTCCCCCAATGATTCACGAGAATCATAGCCCAAGTGCTCCAATCAATCTCATGGCCCACCTCATAAAGAGACAAGTGTGCTGCTATGGTGGCCATACCATTTCCCATGCTCCCCTTAGAACATGTAGTGCAAATAATGTGGGAATCCTCTTCCCCAAAGGACACATCCACCCAATGTGTCTCTCCCCCAATCATGCTCCCTATAAAAACAACAACATAGGGAACCATAATGAGAACCATACTTGCTACCATATGTAGCAATGGAGAAGGACAATGGTCCCTCAGATGTAACCAACACAGTTTAACCCTCAACTGCAATAGTGAATGATAAAAAGTGTGGTTTCTCAACCACTTTCTTGCTGCCCCACTCTCCTCATATGTTTGGATAAAGTGAATGATGTATGGTGCAAAGTAAGCATGTTCTCCATAATATATCTCCTCCCCAAGTCCTCTTAGGGAGTGGCCATCAAAGCTGCTCATGGCCTCAAGTATACCATGAAGTCTAGAAGGAAGAATGCTCCTTCCTTGAGAAATATCCTGCAGATATATGGTTAAGGGTTGCACACATACATTATACAAATCAATATGCAAACAAACCGTACCCTTACCATATTGTTTGCTCATGCAAATGGAGTGCTCATAGATGAGTCTCCTATCATCCTCAAAGGGAACAGAGGTGGCTGTGCTAACTCTTCCAAGGATTTATGTATTTCCTCCATCTCCATACGATCCATGCATCTCCTCATATGATGATATATCTCCTCCTCAAATCCTTCCCAAAAACACCCCTCCATGATGGCGTGGTATGCTCTCATGGAATAAGTGTGGCTGAAAAGAAAATATTCATGAGCTGCTTGTAGCAACTTCTCCTTGAGCTTGGAAGCTATAGATAAGAAGATCCTACTATGATAGTAGATGACCCCAGCTTTGACTGAATATCCCTCCTCATGCAACTGGTCATCCAATATCATACAAGTAAAAAGATCCTTGGAATACTCCACCAATAGCTAGGAATTCCAATATGGATCTATCCTCCATAGTGACAGCGCTGATGAGCTATCATGAATAACATATGTCATATGGCCATCCTCTTCTTTGACATCTCCCATGCCAAAGATGCAAGTTGGAAGGTTTCTATCCTTCCCATGCTACTCCTGCCGCAACACAGAATATGAAATGAGAGTGGGCAAAGGTAATGTTGAGAGAATTCCTCTCTCCTCCTGGATCTTACCTAAGACTCCCAGCGCTGTACCAAGCTCTCCCAAGGTCTCCACTCCTTTGAAATCAATGTGTGGTGCCTCAAAATGTGAAACATCCATCCTCCTTTTCTGATCTGGTGGTCTCCCCAGTGAAATGCCTCCATGCAATGAGACATCAAGATCAAGAGTAGACTACATATATGCATGGACAGATTTGTCCTTGCCCTCACTGTGTAATCTAGTCTCCCTCTTAGGTGCATCAACCTCCTGGAATAGATAGGAGTGTGGGCTCCTCATCACATGATGCTGGTCATCCTCCCTATCTCCTCCTTTTATCTCCATAGTTTTACACCTATCATCAATGGCACATGTAGATCATGAGTTGTGCCTTGATATCCATATGTGAGATCCTGGGGAATTCCTTGCAAAAATACAAGAATCCCTCTAGTTGGAGCAAGAGCTCCCTCTTCCTTTGCATGAGGTACTAGATAAACTCTAGACATGACAACGCTATTGCCCTCATCCTCATCAATATGTGTGGGAAACCTCCCAATGATTGGATCCTCTTTTGAAAAAGGGATCTCCATACCCTCTTGTTCAGGAATATGAGATAGAGGTCTTGCCTCTAGCAAGGTATGATGCAAGATATCAGCCTCCTCAAGGGTTTTCTGAAGTGTTTTTGAGTATATAGTTTCCTCCATCACATGCAAGGTTTTTGTTTGTTTAGATTTGTTTAGTTCCACCACATGTGTTTCAGAAATTTTTCCATAAAATCTTTCCACTAATGTCTTAGTGAACCTAGCATAAGAATAAGTATTTGCATTCTTCAAAGAAAAAGACTCAAATATCCACCATGCATAGGCCTTACCTCCAAAATGCAGCGTTGCAACTTTGATGGCTTCATCTTCAGAAATATGGTGCTACTGCAAGAAGGTGTCTAGCTCTTCCACCCAGGCTTTGGCTGAACATGTAGGTGAACCATCAAAAGTATATAGAATAAATATATCCATATCATGTTGCTTGCTTCTCTCCACCTTGATCTTGCAAAACTCTGGAAAAGTGATATGATCTCTAAACCTCTGAGTCTGAGATTCATACTCTTGCAGGAAATCACTAAGAGTTTCTCTCTTAGTCATTCCTTCTTCTTCCCTTTCTCTCATGGAAATTCTGGGCATTTGACTACGCTGTGCATCATAGTGTGTGGCTGCATGCTCACACTCATCATATGAAAATCTAGAGTTTGCTTCAGATTCAAACTCTCTTGGAGATTCTCTACACATCTCCTTCTTCAGATCTTCATGAATGCTCTGCAAAGTGTGATACAAAAACTTTGGAAGTTTCTTCTCCTTCCTTCCTCCAAAGAATGGAGTCTTCCTTTTGTTTATCATTTCTTCTTCTTGTCTTAGTGATAGAATATTGGCTGAGATCCACAGGCTGAGCCAATATTATGATCCGATACCATTGTAGTATCCCAAAATAGGGAAAATCAACAATATTGGGAATATCTTATAATATCCCAAGATTGGAGAACCAACAATACATGAACATAAAATGGAAAGTAGAAGTGAACAACAACATACCAAAATGTATGGAAACCATGGAGCCATTTTATTATGTAAATCAGCAGCAAACATGTACAATACAACTCAAATAATTAAGGCAAACAAGCCTCCCATGAATACATATGCCAAAAGTGGAATGTTGCTATATTGCAGAGTGCTCATGAACATGTACAACGCAGTCATAGATGGTACATTGCTACATGGAGATGTGAAATAACAAAAATCCGCAAATAGATGGCTTATACAACATTGGGAGAGAAGATATAAGCTCCCAAACACTATTTATAGTCCATCCTGGAAGGATTGGCTGAGATATGCAAAACTGCAAAATGTCAGAGTTGCAGGGCTGAGTAGTAGTTGAAACTCAAGAACTGGATGGAGATGGATGTATATGATGCACAAGCTGAACAAACCTCCTCCAATGGATCTTCTAAGTGAAATTCTGATCCTATCACTAAATATCTCACCCTCCAAACAATCACTACAATCCTGACTGCAGATGCTCACTGAAAATAACAAAGTCAAGGAGAAGGACTGTGCTGTAGATGATGGAAAATGGTTGGCCTAATGCCAAAGATGGTGAAATCAGCCCAGATGCTTCCTCATTGATCCTCCAAAGGAAAGAATGCTTCCTCCTCTGAAAAATAAGCTCCGGAAGTGGTGTTGAGTAACCTCCACTGCAACACCCTGCAACACAACCCAGCTCTAAACAGAAATTGCGCTGTAGATGAAGGAGGATGCTTGGCCTGAAGCCTGAATGTGGAGAAATGAAGAGAAAGCTCCCTCAAGAGGCCTCTCTTGAAAGGAGAAGGAATTCATAAACAGGAATGCCTTGTGCTAAGTAGCACCGCAACTCTGCTAAACAGCAAGAGAATGAAAAATAGTCTTCGAGACCATAAAATCAATAATCTATAACATGAATAACAATGGCTGCCTTTCCCTCCTTTCAAACAAGTGAAAGCCCTTTCACCATGGGTCCCACTCATTAGGGTTTCCTCCACCAAGGAATCTTCCTCCCATTCACACTGCGCTGCCTCTCAAAGTGATCTCCACCTCTTATCCTAGTGCTGTTGACTTGGTCAAAATTGACCTTGTCCACATGCAAATGTCCCCTTTCACACATGAGGGAGTGAAATTCAGCTCCCATGATGATCCCTTTTCATACTATGAGGGATTTTATTCATATTTTTAATATGCATGTGTTAGGTCCCTATATTACTAGTATAGTCCCTTATTATTGTTAGTGTAACCCCCTTATTGTTATTATTGTACCCTTGTAACCCCCATTTTGTTATTATTGTGCCCTTAAATTATTATTGTTAGGTCGGCTAGGATTACATTGTGGCCCACTAGGATTACATTATGGCCACATGGACTCCTATATATAGAAGGGAGGTTTTGTAAATTGTATCATCCAAGAATTGTTCATTCATGTAATGTATTGGAGGTTTCCCACTCAAAGTGGCTTATTTCTAAGGCGTTTATATCTATTTTTCTTCTATTTTTGGAGCTGGTTACACAACATTTGGTATCAGAGCTTTGGATTCTAGGGTTTCGCTGCTCCAAACAGGTCATCGTGGCATTTTCGCTATAACTTTTGTTCTACGAAGTTTCAAAAGCTGAAATTTTTAGGGTGCGAAGTTGAAATCCTAAGGAATATTGTCTAAAAATTTCAGAGCTTGGTTCGCAATATTTTCGGAGATATCATCTGTGGAAGTTAGGCTTTTTTTCAAGCTCCTAAACAGGTCATCGTGGAATTTTCGCTATAAAAATTTTTCTACGAAGGTTCAGAATCTGAAATTTGTATGGTGCGAAGCTGAGATCCTGAGGAAATTCGTCAAAAAATTTCAGAGCTTGGTTCGCAATATTTTTGGAGATATGATCTATGGAAGGTAGTGCTTTTTCAGGCTCCTGAATTTCATCTCAAAGAGGTGATCGTGGGAAAAGTTCAATAACTCTCTCTCTGGGAAGTGGATTTGAGTGCCGTAAAAATTGGTCACAAGTACACGGACTTTAGGTTCTTGGATATCAATTTCAGAGACAAAGGATGAAACAGTGACACTTGGCAAGTCCTACAAGTTTGCTCTACTGAACCAGTCCAAAATTAGGTCATTGTGGGAGATTGGACACAACTTTGTCTTGGGGAATCCAAATTAGATCAGACCTGTGGCATTTGAAAGAAGCTTCAGAGGGCTACTACAAGGCTGAATTTCAGATATTGACGATTTTTAATTACAGAGATAATTCAATTTCAATATCGAGCTCCTCAAAGAAAGTAAAGGGTGTGTATTTTTTTTCCGAATTGCATAAGTCTTGTTTGAAGAATCAAGTTGAATTTATTCCAAGGGAATATTGTAGAATAGGTATCAATATTGGATTCTAAAATGGTGCCTAAAAAGAATTCAACACACATTAAGCCTTCAGAAGGCTATACCATGACTCATGAAGATGAAGAATTGCAACATGATCTATCAAAATTACAAGAGCAAGTGCAACAAATTTCACTCTCGCAAAGAGCAACAAAAAATGAAATGGAAGTTTTGAAGAAAGGCGTGGAAGCTAAGATGGATGGCGTGAAAGCTAAGATGGATGGCGTGGAAGCTAAGATGGATGGCATGGAGGCTGGCATGGAATCTAAGATGGATGACATGGAAGCTAAGATCGATGAGAAAATGGAAAACATGAAGAATTTTCTAAAAGCAGACATGGAAGGTTTGACAAAGTTTATACAAGAAAGGTTTCCTAATGGTGAAAGATAGTAGAAGAACCTCATGATGAGAACAAAATAAATGTTAATTGTGATTTCATAAACTCTAATGTTGGCGGGAAGAACCACCATATTCCAAAGATGGATATGAGGAAGTTTGATGGAAAGGATCCTGTAACATGGATACTACATATGGAGCAATATTTTGATCTCCATAACGTGAAAAACACACAAAGGTACGCATTGCAACTTTACATTTAGAACAAAATACATTTGTATGGTATCGATGGCTTTGCTCCCGTAAAAAAATTGTCACTTGGTCAAATTTTACGGAGGAAATGATAGCACATTATGAGGATACAAAGAGCAACACCTTCTTTAGCCAATTGATAAATCTCAAACAAAAGGGTTTAGTGGGGTAGCACATTGAGGACTTCCAAAAATTGAATATAAGGGTAACTGATATTCCAGAGGAACACAGGATTGATCTCTTCATAAAAACTTTAAAGGATAACATTCAACATGAAGTAAGCGTTCTGGAACTTGATTCATTGGAGAAGGCATTCAGGTTGGCAAGAAAAGTTGAATGTAAAATTATGGCAACAAGGAAGCCTAACACTCAATTCTATAAAGAAGGAAGTGTGGCTACGCCTAGATTTCCACAACCTACAAGGTTGACACCACAACAATTGGAAGAAAAAAGAGCAAAGGGGCTTTGCTACAGTTGTGATAGAAAATACACTAAAGGTCATAAGTGTGCTGAGAAGAAATTATTTTACATAGATTGTGAAGAACATAGATTGTGAAGAGGAAGAAGAAAATGAACAAGAAGAGGATATACACCAGGAACTAGCCCCAGAAGAGGAAGAAATGAATCCGACCATATCGTGTAAGGCACTGGCAGGAATTACGACTCCTCAAACTCTCAAGATAAAAGGACAAATCAAGAAGAAAAAGGTAATAGTGTTGATTGATTCAGGTAGCACCCATAATTTTATTCATTGTAAGGTAGCCAAGGAATTAAATTGTTTCCTATACCCAGCACCAGAATGTCAAGTGATGGTTGCAAATGGAGGAACTATAAATTTCTCTGGAAAATGCCATAATATCAAGCTAACCATGGGGGAATATGTGTTGAGTAGTCCAATGCTTTCCATTCCTATGGAAGGTGCTGATGTTGTACTAGGAGTACAATGGTTACAATCTTTGGGGACGGTAGCTTTTAATTTTCAAGAACTTTTCTTGAAATTTTTTTCAGAAGGAAAGGAAGTCAAATTACGGGGTATTGAAGGGAAGTCGGGAAGGATAATAAGCTCTAATGTCATGACAAAGCTTCTAAAGAAAGAACAACGAGGCGTAATTGCACAATTATGCTCACTAGAAGTTCCAACATCAAAATCATCTATTTCTGCAGATCTCCAACAAGTCTTGGACAATCATTCCAAGGTGTTTGAAACTCCCAAAAGGACTCCCACCTATTCGTGATCATGATCATGCTATTCATTTGATTCCAGGAAGTGTTCCTCCAAACATCAGGCCTTATAGATATCCTTACGTCCAAAAGAGCGAAATTGAACGTATGATTGCAGAAATGTTGGAGGCGGGTATAATTCAACCTAGTCAAAGTTCTTTCTCTTCTCCTGTAGTATTGGTACACAAGAAGGATGGATCATGGCGAATGTGTCCGGATTATAGGGAGCTCAATAAGCTCACCACTAAAGATAAATTTCCCATTCCTGTGATTGATGAATTATTGGATGAATTACATGGAGCAATTTATTTTACCAAGTTGGATCTTCGTTCAGGATATCATCAAATTAGAATGAAGACTGAAGATATTCCAAAAACAACATTTCGAACTCATGAGGTCATTATGAATTTTTGGTCATGCCTTTTGGCCTTACCAATGCACCTTCTACATTTCAAGGGTTGATGAATTCCATTTTCAAACCCTTCCTTAGAAAATTTGCGCTAGTATTTTTTGATGATATACTAATCTACAGCAGGTCTTGGAAGGATCATGTTGAACATGTTGACAGGGTGCTCAAACTATTGCAGGAGAAACAATTATATGCAAAAACATCCAAATTTTTCTTTGGAGTACAAGAGGTGGAATATCTGGGTCATATTATATCTCACGAGGGTGTGAAAGTAGACCCTAGCAAAATTAAAGCCATTAAGGAATGGAAAGTCCCCAAGACAATAAAGCAGTTGCGAGGATTTCTCGGGTTAACAGGCTATTATCGAAAGTTTGTTAAGAATTATGGGAGAATAGCAGCACCTCTAACAACATTATTGAATAAATATGCATTTTCATGGACTCCTGAAGCAACTAAGGCCTTTGAACATCTTAAAGAGGCAATGTGCCTAGCACCGGTCTTAGCTACGCCAGACTTCACAAAAACCTTTATTGTGGAATGTGATGCCTCAGGAAATGGAATTGGTGCAGTTTTAATGCAGGCAGGAAGACCCATTTATTTTGAAAGTCGTCCAATCAAAGGAAAGTATTTACAGAAACCTATTTATGAGAAGGAAATGTTAGCAATACTGCATGCACTAAAGAAATGGTGAACTTACCTAATGGGAAGACACTTCAAGGTAAAAGCTGATCATGATAGTCTTAAACACTTTTTGGAACAAAGACTATCGTCAGAAGAGCAGCAAAAATGGGTCACAAAGATGTTGGGTTATGACTTTGAAATAATCTACAAAAAAAGAAAGCTTAATGTTGTTGCGGATGCACTCTCAAGAAAGAATGAAGAGGTGGAAGCATTGCTTTGTGCCATTTCTATTATCCAACCAGATTGGATAACCGAAGCAAGAGATGAATGGAAGAAGGAAAAACATGTATGGACACTCATTCAAAGTTGCAGCAAGATCCTAGTACATCTGATACATTTAGTTGGAAAAATGATTCCTTATGGTACAAAGATCGCTTATATCTTTGTAATAATTCCCAACTAAAACAAAATATTCTTCTGGAATTGCACACTTCTCCTTTAGGAGGACACTCAGGATTTTTAAAAACTTACCACAGGGTGAAGAAATAATTTTGTGGGATGGCCTTAAATCTGATATTCAAAAGTTTGTGGCGGAATGTTTGGTTTGCCAGCAGAATAAAGTGGAGACAATTAAGACCCCGGGACTTCTACAACCTTTATCCATTACAAGTCAACGTTGGGAGGAGATTTCAATGGATTTTATCACAGGTTTACCAAAGTCTGAAGGCAAGAATGCCATCATGGTGGTAGTTGATAGACTTACCAAGTATGCACACTTTTGTGCACTATCTCATCCATTTAAAGCAAGTACAGTTGCTACTACATTTGTGGACAGAATTCAAAAGCTACATGGAAGCCCAAGGGTTATTGTGAGTGACAGAGATCCCATTTTTACGAGAAATTTTTGGACGGAGTTATTTTCTTGTTTGGGTACTCAATTAGCTCATATCTCATCTTATCATCCTCAATCTGATGGTCAAACAAAGATAGTAAATAAATGTTTGGAAGGATATCTTCGTTGTTTTGTATCTGATAAACAAACACAATGGGTCAAGTGGTTACCTCTCGCTGAATGGTGGTATAACACTTCCTTCCATACTGCAGCAAAAATGACCCCATTTATGGCACTTTATGGATATCATCCACCATCGATCACATCATATTTAAGGGAAAATTCAAAGGTTCAAGCAGTGGAAGATCACATCGAGCATCAGCAAGAAGTTCTCCAACTCTTAAAGGATAACCTGAATTTGGCACAAAATCGAATGAAACAACAGGCAGATCAACATCACAGTGAGAGAAGTTTGATGTAGGAGATTGGGTATTTTTACGGCTACAACCATATAAACAAATGTCCCTCAAGCAAGCTAAGAAGGATAATAAATTATCGCCAAAGTACTATGGTCCTTACAAGGTGTTGCAAAATATTTGTACTATGGCATACAAATTGGAGCTTCCTGCTTCTTCGCGAGTACATCCAGTTTTCCATGTTTCATGCTTAAAGAAGGTTATAGGTGAAAATCTTCCAGTTCAAACAATATTGCCGGAACTTGATGAGGAAGGAAAAATGATATTGGAACCTGAAGCGATCACGGAAACAAGAACTCGAAAATTACGGAATCGATCAATTTCAGAGTATCTCATCAAGTGGAAGAACTTACCCACTGAAGATTCTACATGGGAGGATGAGAATTTTATACAGAAGCACCCAAAGCTACTCAAGCATTGAGGACAACACTTTTTTGAAGGAGAGGGGCATGTTAGATCCCTATATTACTAGTATAGTCCCTTATTGTTGTTAGTGTAACCCCCTTATTGTTATTATTGTACCCTTGTAACCCCCATTTTGTTATTATTGTGCCCTTAAATTATTATTGTTAGGTCGGCTAGGATTACATTGTGGCCCACTAGGTTTATATTATGGCCCCATGGACTCCTATATATAGAAAGGGGGTTTTGTAAATTGTATCATCCAAGAATTGTTCATTTATGTAATGTATTGGAGGTTGCCCCCTCGAAGTGGCTCATTTCTAAGGCATTGATATCTTTTTTCTTCTATTTTTGGAGCTGGTTACACAATAGCATGGGCCTCCTTACCCATTTATTCAACTCCTAGGTGATAAAAGAAAAATTCAATATTCCAATTAGTCGCATGCTAATTTAGGAATACTAAAAGCTCATGCCACCTAAGATGCCTATATGTTGGCCTAGAGGGGTCTTGACTCAGGTTCGAAGTTAGCTGCACACCAAAAAAACCCTCTATTACTGGCCCTTTCGGCAACGACCTGCAGCGCAGATCACAATCTCACTCAAGGAAATATTTGGGGATGTAAGAACTAGGTTTCTACATCCAGAGGGATACTAGAGCGTGGATATACTGATAAATTCTGTTTATTCTTATTCTGAACTACACAGATGCATCTATCTACTTTAACAATTTATACTTCATTCATCAATTAATACTAGTGCACATTGCGCCTTTATCATCAAAACACAAAATAAAGCATTCAAAAAACTTCGCAATGAAGATAATAAGCAAATACACAGATAAACACAACAATGATTCCAAAGCTCTTCTTCTTTTATTATGATAAATATCTTAAATAAATACACTTCTTCGACCTGCACACACAACTGCAGGTGGTCTATGCACAAATCTTTAGACTCTTCAAGGCCTCTGCGCACACAGTTGCGGAGCCTTCCCTTGGCCCAAAACACAAAAAAATAGATACTCAATAGTTCGTTCTAATAAAAAAATCATGGATTACTACTTCGACACAATATTATATTTGTTTATATAATCTTTACATACATACAATACCATGGTCCACATACCATGGGTGGACAAAAAATAACAAATAAACCCGAACACTTTACAAAAATAGGTGCTTCGACCCTCCCTGAAGCCCCAAACCTCTTTGCGGTAGATTCATCTTATCTAGACTGCGCACTTCGCTTCATTAGAATGCAGAGTCTTTGAATAAAAATTGGACCTCAAAATTCGAACCTTAAAGTTGAAATTTGAAGTTTGGATTTAGTGACCTTCTTAAATCTGTCTTTCAAATCATAGAGATCTTCAAGTTTAATTACAAATTTAGGAAGAGCATTTCTTTAGTTTTTTTGTCCTAAATGTGTCTCATGTTAACCCTCATCAACTATTTAATCCTCATATGATCCTTGAGATGTTAAAAAGGTCAGAATGTCTTCATCATCATTGAACACACGCAAATGGGTGACATTGTCTAAAATGGATGGTCGAAAAATCAGTTCAATGGAAAATCTATCTGGACTATAACCTTTAGATGGTATAAGTGTAGATGATACATTGGCCAAAAGATCAGCGCTGGAGTTTTTAAGTCTTGGGATAGGAGAGATGTTAAATTCCAAGAAATGATAAGTGAGAGTTTGAACAAGAGATTGACAATGTTTTAAATGGGTAGAAACATAGTGAATGGTATTTCTTACTTGTTCTATAATAATTTCAGAATCTTTGAATACTTGCAGATATTTGACATTTAAATATATTGATTTATATAATCCTTGGACTAGTGCCTCATATTCAACAGTATTGTTTGTGCATTCAAACTCTAATCTACAAGATAACAACATTTTTTCTCCTTCAGGACTTATTAATACACAACCTGATCCTGCACCATCATTAGATCTAGATCCATCAAAATACAAAATCCAAAATAAAGTTTTAACAAAAGGTTTTTCTACAATATTTACACATTTGGAAGAATCTGATTGTGAAAAGTTTTCGATTTGAGAAGTAACCGAATTGATTAGAAATGGATATTTATGTGCATTGAAATTACCTAATAATGATTCAACAAAGTAGTTCCCAAGGATGTTATTGGTAAAGGCCATTGGTTTATTTTCATCCTCAAAACCAGTTACTGAGTATTTCATGTGTTTTTCACGGTCAAATCAAATTTGATTTGGCTTACCATTGTAAGGAAGACACATATGAGACCAGTCTGTGGAAAAATACCCATGAAGCTTTTCAGACCAATCTCTACTAATAATCAAACCATAAAATTCAGGGAAATCAATAACTAGAATGTCAATTACTTGATGAACTTTTGAATTAGAAGCCATTCTAATGAGGACAAAATTCATTTCTCCTAAAACCTTGACTTTGGTTCTATCTAATTGAACAATGTGTACAACAGACTCTTGGGGTGAGATGTTTAACTTCAAACAAAAATAATATGGCATTATATTTAAAGAAGCCCCAAAGTCTATCATGCAATTGTGCACATTTTTATTGAAAACTTTGAAAGTGAGAAGGAAAGGAGACGTGTGTGAATTGGATCTATCTCCAATTAGAATAGCATCAATGGCATCGATCTTCTCTGATGAATACGTGGGAGGTTTACCTATTCCTTTTGAGGCTTTGGATGTTACAGGAGCAGGTAGAGGAGAAGCGGGGATTGCATTTAATTATTTTAGTATATTTTTCTGTTGTTGTTTCAATTTCGCTACCTCATGTAGGGAGATATTTGATTTTATTTTCTTCATATCTTCGACTATATTGTATTAGATGGTGTTATAGAATACTAATGTTTTTGATGTAGAGGGAGAATATGAAGATGATGGGACTAATTGAGATGACGTGGAGGGCGACTTTTTAGTGACAAGTTTATCTTTAGCATCAGGGGATGAGGGTTTCTGTTTATGGATTGGTTGTGATGAATCAATAGAACCTTTGCTTCTGGTGCTCATAGGTAATGCTTCATGATCATCTTCATTATCAGAAGTAAGGAGTATTAAATCTCGTAATCCATGTACTTCGACAAGTTCTTCATCTTGGGATTCTTCAGCAGATAATATTGTTTCATGTTCATCCTTGTCTTGATTAGATTCAATGTTAGGTATAATATTAGGTGGTTGAGGATTATATATTTGAGCTTTCTTGAAAGATCTAAAGGGTTTCTTAGAAGACGACTCAACTACCTGCTTCTTGATTTCTACCATCTCATTAGACATTGATTTAAGGACTTTTTGTAATCCTTCAAGATCAAAAGGATCTTTATGAGTTTTATTTTTGGGCTCATCCTTAAAAGTGAACTTCTTTGATTTCATTTCTTCTTTATCGGTTTTATTTTCTAATGCAATTATTCTCTTTTCAACTAACAATGCTTCTTTCTTGTTCTCAACTAAAATGCTTTGTTAGCTCTATCTAGAGAAATTGCAATATTAGAAGGAAGAGAGGATATGTACCATTCAATATGTACATCAACATTAGGCTTTGATGTGGTCGGGATTTTGTTTAACAATTTATTAAACCTGCTATTAAAGTCTTTGATATTTTCTCCTGAATTAGCTTTGAGATTAGAAATATCATTTATAAGAGTAGCAGTGGTGCGGTCATCACCAAATTTCGTTAAAAATTGTTATTAAAAATTTCCCCAATTAGTTATAGTGCCCAATGGTAGCGAAAAGTACCATGATCCTGCTGATCCTTGGAAAGTACAAGGGAAAAATCTAACTACACAATCCTCTTCAGATACTGCATTAAGGTTCATGGCAAGCATGAAATTATGTAGATGCTCTTCAATAGGGAGTCCATCATCATGATTATACTTAGGCATCCATTTTTATGGGTGTTTAGGTAAATCATGAAGAGGTACAACCAATTGAACAACTCCAAGAGTGGTCCATGGCCTATTTTCCTGTTGTGTAACCAGCTCCAAAAAGAGAAGAAAAGAGATATCAACGCCTTAGAAATGAGCCACTTCGAGGGGGAAACCTCCAATACATTACATAAATGTGTTGGGAAAAATACTGAGAGGGGGGGGGGGGTGAATCAGTGTTTACTTCATATTCAAACTTTTAGTTTTTCATGCTCTAAAACCCATACGCTACTTTTCTGAAGCCAAATAGCGTATACACGCGGATACCCTTTATGAAACTCGCGTATACACAGATATCTACTTATGTCATTAGTTCTTCACTTAAATCATTCCATCATTCATTCATTAGATGTTCTATAAACAATAAACATGTGCAGTAAGAACAGAATAAACCATCACACAAAGCATCACACATGAACACCAGGATTTTTAGGTGGAAACCCAAGTCGGGAGAAAACCACCGCTGCAGTTGCTCAGCCTTCAATATTTTTATTATAGAGAAAACATGTTACAACATATGTGCTGGTGCAGACTTGACCAGCATGCAGGCACCCACCTGCGCTCGTTTACCAGCCTCTCCTGGAAGGGAGCTCCAACCCCCTGACTCGTTTACCAGCTTCTCCTGGAAGGGAGCTACGACCCCCGATCTCGTTTACCAGCCTCACCTGGAAGGGAGCTACAACCCCCTGACTGAAGGCTACAACCCTCAGCACCTCTATGGACCACGTTTCATCAATTTTCACACTGGATCCAAAGCATCCTTTAGGACACCACTTGCAGGCCACATTTCATCATATTTTCAGACTGGACCCTTTCCATACTTTTAAGCACAGTCAACCATGAAACAGATACATATAACTCACTGACAGATATCAGTAAACCAGCAGAACAGATCAGACATTTCTTACCACAGACTTCAGCATACCCTAGTTTGCATACGCGCTTTCCTTTCACTAATGTCGCGTATATACGCGCTTCCGTTCACATAAACCAGCGTATACTTCTGTACATATTATAGAACCCATTTCATTGCGCATACGCACTTTATCTTCAGCTAAGCCGCATATATACGCGCTTCCTCCGTGGCGAACTAGCGTATAGATCTTCAACCATTATAGAGCAGCATACTTCTTCAGATCAGAGATTGAGTTCAGAATTACCCTTTTAATTTAGACATATGTTCACCTCATCTCAGATCTAATCATTCCATCAAAAGATCTAGCAGAGACAAGTACATTTCAGATCTAGATCCCCTTCTTCATCACTCCTTCATCGGTGCATCATACATTCAGATCTTTCATTCAACTGTAACCCTTTCCATTCAGATATACTTCAGAGAGAAGTATTCATTCAAGCTCAGACATCTTGCACCCACACTCCTGATTTGCACAATGAATTTCTTCTCTATATATAGGTTTACCCTTTTTCAATACCATGAGCCAAAACCACATTACTTCCGATGGTATTCCTGGACGGGGTCATTTAGACGAATCATTACCCAATACAATGGGTCAATACCATGGTGGTTACCCTTGGTTTTGCACTTTAAGAGCGCTTTTGGCCATACGCAATTTGGCACGTTTATTCCTGCGTGCATACGCGACTTCCCTTAGGCAAATCCGTGTATGCCTAGAGACATACTCTTTTCATCAAGATTTAGCACATGCTGAATTCCTTTCTTCATTGCCTTCTGTACACACTGTAGATACATCAGATTTACTTCATCAAGAACATATTATATCAAGCACAACTTCATCAAGTAAGTTGCCATCATCTTCATCAAGTGGGTTGCCATTCAAGGACAACACTCAGCATCATATTGCTAGCAAACATCATTTCATATCAGATTTACATCATTTACCAAGTCCAACAGGTCAAGAATAACTTCATCAGGTGGTTTGCCATCAAGGACAACACATGTCAACAGTCTCAAGTCTTCATCTTCATTCAGTGGGTTGCCATCAAGGACAACACTCTGCATCATATTGCCAACAATCTCCCCCTTTGGACTTGATGGCAACCACAATGGTGTTTGATTACCACAACAGATAGGTACATTAAGAAAACAATGACACCATGTCACTCTCCCCCTTTGACATCAAGGGCAAAGGGCGGATCAAAACCAACATACTCTCCCCCTTTTCTCCTCATGTGGAAGAAGCGTTCTGCGGATCTGATATATACTGAAGTGACCAAGCTCCCCCTGAGTTCATGCTGAATCTTCAAACATATTTTCCAATGAAATACATGACTCTATGAACTTCCTATCACCAATGACTCATACTTACATCAAATATCCATCCAAGCGGATTTACATATGAGACTCAACTACCCAACCAAGTGGGTTTACAAAATTTGACTCAGCCTCCCAACCAAGTGGGTTTACAAATTTATCAAGTCCTGACATGACTGAATATTACAATTTTACATCATGGATCTCTACATGACCTTTTCTTCAAACTACAAATATAACTTTAAGACCAACACCAGAAAGTCCTCAAGAAAGAGAACCTATTTCAGAACCATCATAATGCCAACAATGCATTATACTCAGCAACGCTAATGCTCCCCCTGAATCTGTGCATCCAAGCATCCTTTTCATATGACTAAGGCTCCCCCTTAGTTTGTGCATCCTGAACCAAGGCATCTTTATCAAAACATTAGAAATAGAATTATGAGAACTGGAACACCACCAGAGATACCAAATAGTATCAGAGATACCAAACAACACTGCAGTTGTGCTGAAGAGAGCTGACTCCAAACAGAAATTTGTCAGCAATCAGACATACGTGGTTTTATGTGCAGGAACTCGCGTATATACGCGACTGTGTTACAGGAAACCTGCGTATCCAGTACCATCTTCTAAATTTATGCAGATTTGTTCTTTTGACTGGCAGAGAACACTCCCAGCTTCTATCTTAGATACTCGAACGCTTCCCTGGGCAGAGGTTTGGTAAAGATATCAGCAACTTGTTCTTTGGAGCATCCTGTTCTTTGGAGGGAACATACTCCAACTTTCACCTTTTTGCTCAACTTCACCTTTTTGCTCAAGCACTTGTTCACGTAAGGCGGATACTTGATGGGAATGTGCTTGGTCTTTGGTTGCATAATGTGGATTTCTTGAAATATCGATGGCACTTGTATTGTCACACTTAATGGGGGATGGCGGTGGTACATTTGATTTGAAAATCTCGTAAGGTTTTGCATCATCCAAAGGAGTTGAGTGCAATGTAATGATGCGGCAAACACATATTCTCGGTCAGAGATAAGGCAATAGAATTTTGCTTCTTGCTGAACCAAGATACTAACCGGGTCCCATATAGAATGCACCACCACTAGTGCTTTTCCGATCATCAACACTTCAAAATCAATCAGACGTTGCAAGTATGAAGAGTAAGATCAACATTCTTTGATACCATAGTCCAAAGTCTTTAGTTCCTTGTAGATATTTGAATATTCTTTTTACAGCCTGAAGATGAGACTCTTTTGGATTAGCTTGGAATCGTCCAACAATCCTAACTGCATGCATGATGTCTGGTCTTGTCCCAGTGAGATAAAGTAGACTTCCTATCATAGATCTGTATTTAGGTTGATTCACCGTGGGGGAATCATCATTAGAACTGAGATTACATCCGGTTATCATAGGTGTACTTATAGGTTTTCAATCTTCCATGCCATACTTCTTCATAATTTGCTTAAGGTATTTTTCTTGGGATAAGAATATACCTTCTGTAGTTTGATGCACTTGCAAGCCAAGAAAGAATGTTAGTTCCCCAAGTAAAGACATTTCAAATTCTTGCCGCATGACAGAAGCAAATTTCTGACTCATAGATTCTTCATTACTTCCAAAAATGATATCATCAACATAAACAACCACAATCAATAGTTTATCATTTTCAATTTTTGTGTATAAGTCGGCTACTTCCACAGCACCTTGAAAATCCTTCTTGTTTGATGAATACATTTGTCAAGACGATAGTCTCTCTGCCCTTTGAGCCATGTTTGAGACCATATAGAGCCTTTTTAAGTCTACAAACAAGATTTTCATCATTTCAAAATGAATCCTTCCCGTTGTTCTATATATACTTCTTCTTCTAGATCACCATTAAGAAAGGCAACATTTAACATCCATCTGATAAACTTTGATTTGTTGATGACTTGAAAAGGCAAGAAACATTCTTGCATGGCTTCAAGTCTAGCTATTGTGAGTTAAAATTTTCTTCAAAGTCTATACCTTCTTGTTGAGTATACCCTTTGCAAACCAATCTAGCTTTGTTTCTTACCACCTCCCCATTCTCATTTAACTTGTTCTTGGAAAATCCATTTAGTTCCAATGACATTTTTATCATGTGGTCTTGGTACCAAATCCCAAGTGTCATTCTTTTCAATTTGATCAAGCTCTTCATTCATGGCTTGGTTCCAACATTCATCTTTGCTAGCTTGATTGACATTGTGTGGTTCAATTGTGGATAGAAGTGCCAGATGACTAGTAGATCCCACAAGTGTTCTCCTTGTTCGTACACCTGATTCCTTGTCTCCCAAAATTTGAGATTCAGGATGATTCTTTTGTACATATCTGGATGGAGCTTTTTCAGATAGATCATTTTCAGGTTCTTCATTGGATCCACTGTCTATATCATTTATATTTGATGTAGAAGGCCATAAGTCATCATCATCTTCTTTTGTTGTTTGTTTTTCTTCTTTAGGGGCTGTAGGAGACTCATCAATAACAACATCAATACATTCAACAATCTTTCGAAGCCTTTCATTATAACACTTGTATGCTTTTCTTGAAGATGAGTAACCAAGAAATATTCCTTTATCTGATCTAGGTTCAAACTTGCCAAGCTTTTCATCATTATTTTTGATAAATCATTTTCTTCCGAAAACTCTAAAATGCTTTATAGAGGGAGATTTGCCATACTAGAGTTCATATGGATTTTTATCACTGTTTACCTGAACATGTGCTTTGTTGTGAATGTTTGCTGCTGTATGAGTAGCTTCTGCCCAGAAAGTGTCAGGTGTTTCAGAGTCATCAAGCATAGCTCTAGCCATTTGTTGAATTGTTTTATTCATTCTTTCTGCTACGCCATTTTGTTGTGGAGTGCCAGCTACAGAGAACTGTCTTTTTATGCCATGTTGTTCACAAAAATCAAGGAATTCATTTGATGTATATTCTCCTCCTCGATCAGATCTAAGACACTTGATTTTTAGATCCAATTCATTTTCAACCAGTGCTTTGAAGCTCTAAAATTTTTCAAATGCTTCATCTTTGTGTTTCATGAACCCGATCCAACACATTCTAGAGTAATCATCAATAAATAAGATATAGTATTCTTCCCACGTGGTGTCTTTTTCCTCACGTGTGTCCACATATGTCGCATGAATGAGTTCAAGAGGCTTACTTGATGATCCTTCTTTGGCATTAAATCGTACTCTAGTCTCGCTAATTAATTGACAAGATTTGCATATGATACTTTCGGTAGAGTAATATTGGGAAGATCGCGAACAGCCTTGAGTCTGTGAAGTCCGCTTGCTTTGTTGATTTTAGATTTGAGAGAAACTCGTATATAGATGCCCCAACCTTCTATGCCATAGCCAATTTTCTGAAGACTTGCTCAAGTAACATTGATCTATGCTGTTCAGTACATACAGGTTGCTAGGATTTCTTTTTCCTTTTATAATGATTTTACTTGTATCAAGATCTCGAACCACACATTCTTTTGAACTAAAGACCACTTCTGTTCCTTGATCACACATTTGACTTACACTTAACAAGTTATGCCTTAATCCATCCACATACATGACATCATTAGCCTTCACCTTTTCTTTTAGAAATACTGCCCCTTTTCCTTTAATTACAACAGGAGTATCATTTCCAAATGTAACTTTATTTTCCTTTTCTAGAGCATTATAAGTATGAATTTTGCTTTTGTCACCTGTCATGTGTCTTGAACACCCACTATCAATGTACCATTGATTCTCTTCACCTTCTGCAAACAACGCTATCCCATAATTTTCAACCGGTATTTCTTTCTTTTTCCACACTTTAGAGCTTGAGGGAACATACTCTTTTGGCTGGACCTTGCTCCTGCATTCAGATTCTTCATGACCAAAGTTATTGCAATAAGTACATTCAACTTCATTTTGAAGAGGAGAAAAGTTGTTATAGGTGTTCTTCTTTGGTTCATCATTCATCCTTATCTTTCTAGCTTCTCTTGTCATGATGGTTTTATATGCAACACATTGAACAGCTTTATGACCAAAATTGTGACATGAGAAACATTGTCCATTGAAGTAGAAATTTCTGTGATGAAATCTTCTATTAGAGTTTACCTGTTGGTTGTATCCATTTTGAAATATCTCCCTGTTAGTGTTTCTTGCATTGAGATGATCATGCTTTACCTGTAAAGCTCCTTTGTTCCCCTGCTGAGTGGTTGAATGTAGAGAACCGACTGTGGCTGCTTTTAGAAAGTTTGGTGCTGATGTCTGGGAAGATTCCCCAGTAAATCCAAGACCTGTTTTTATAAGAGGGGACCGTTGTGCCTTGATAATCTCATCCAAGGTTTCTAAACCTTTAGCAAATCTAAGATTGAGAGATTTCACTTTCTCATTATCTTTCCTTAGACTCACTACTTCACACTCCAATTCCTCAATGCGTTTTTCTTTTGATTCACGCTGATTTTCAAGAGTCTCTATGATTATGTTCTTTTCTTCTAGGCTTAATTTGAGTTGAGTGTTTTCTTCACGAAAATTATTGTCTTCTAGAGCATCCACAAAAGTATCCTTTTCTTCTCTAAATTCTTGTTCACATTCTTTCATGATTGCCCATACTTTTGCACCAATATTTTGCAGATAAGCTTTTGTTTGTACCTTCCAGAATATCAAATTGCTTCCATTGAATAAAGGTGGCTTTATAGACATCACTCCTTCTTGACTTCCCATTGCGACGGATCTCCTTTAAGAGATCAAGCTTCTGCACAAGGACCTGCTCTGATACCAATTGTTGGGAAAAATACTGAGAGGGGGGGGTGAATCAGTATTTACTGCATATTCAAAAATTTTTACTTTTTCACTCTCTTAAACCCATACGCTACTTTCCTTTAGTAAACTCGCGTATACACGCAGATATCCTTCATACAACTCGCGTATTAGCAGAGATCTAAATATGCAGATATTTATCAACTTAGTTCTTTGCAATATTCATTCATCTGATGTTAAGTTATCAGTAAACATGTGCAATAACAACGTAATAAACCATCACACAAAGCATCACACATAAACACCAGGATTTTTAGGTGGAAACCCAAGTCGGGAGAAAACCACCGCTGCAGTTGCTCAGCCTTCAATATTTTATTATAGAGAAAACATCTTACAACATATGTGTCAAAAGCGTACTCTACCAAAGACGCAGGTACCCACCCGCGCTCGTTTACCAAACCTCTCCCCGGAAGGGAGCTCCAACCCCTTGACTCGTTTCCCAGCCTCTCCCGGAAGGGAGCTACGACCTCCTTACCTCGCTTTACCAGCTCCTCTACCCGAAGGAGCTATGACCTCTCGATCGAAGGCTGCTGTAACCTCAAAGACCTCTATGGACCATGCTTCATCAATTTTCACACTCGATCCAAAGCATCCTCAATAGAGCACAACTTGTAGGCCATGTTTCATCATATTTTCAGACTGGACCCTTTCCATACTTTTAAGCACAGTCAACCATGAAACAGATACATATAACTCACTGACAGATATCAGTAAACCAGCAGAACAGATCAGACATTTCTTACCACAGACTTCAGCATACCCTAGTTTGCATATGCGCTTTCCTTTCACTGATGTCGCGTATATACGCACTTCCGTTCACATAAACCAGCATATACTTCTGTACATATTATAGATCCCATTTCATTGCGCATACGCGCTTTATCTTCAGCTAAGCCGCGTATATACGCGCTTCCTCCGCGGAGAACTAGCGTATAGATCTTCAACCATTATAGAGCAGCATACTTCTTCAGATCAGAGATTCAGTTCAGAATTACCCTTTTACTTCAGACAGATGTTCACCTCATCTCAGATCTAATCATTCCATCAACAGATCTAGCAGAGACAAGTAAATTTCAGATCTAGATCCCCTTCTTCATCACTCCTTCATCGGTGCATCATACATTCAGATCTTTCATTCAACTGTAACCCTTTCCATTCAGATATACTCCAGAGAGAAGTATTCATTCAAGCTCAGACATCTTGCACCCATACTCATAATTTGCACAATGAATTTCTTCTCCTTATATAGGTTTACCCTTTTTCAATACCGTGAGCCAAAACCACATTACTTCCGATGGTATTCCTGGACGGGGTCATTTAGACGAATCATTACCCAATACAATGGGTCAATACCATGGTGGTTACCCCTGGTTTTGCACTTTAAGAGCGCTTTTGACCATACGCGACTTGGCACGTTTATTCCTGCGTGCATACGCGACTTCCCTTAGGAAAATCCGCGTATGCCTAGAGACATACTCTTTTCATCAAGATTTAGCACATGCTGAATTCCTTTCTTCATTGCCTTCTGTACACACTGTAGATACATCAGATTTACTTCATCAAGAACAATTCTATCAAGCACAACTTCATCAAGTAAGTTGCCATCATCTTCATCAAGTGGGTTGCCATTCAAGGACAACACTCAGCATCATATTGCTAGCAAACATCATTTCATATCAGATTTACATCATTTACCAAGTCCAACAGGTCAAGAATAACTTCATCAGGTGGTTTTCCATCAAGGACAACACATGTCAACAGTCTCAAGTCTTCATCTTCATTCAGTGGGTTGCCATCAAGGACAAAACTTTGCATCATATTGCCAACAAAATGAACAATTCTTGGATGATACAAATGAACAAAACCTCCTTCTATATATAGGAGTCCATGGGGCCAAAATATAATCCTAGTGGGCCACAATGTAATCCTAGCCGACCTGACAATAATAATGTAAGGGCACAATAATAACAATATGGGGGTTACAGGGGTACAACAATAACAATAAGTGGGGCTACACTAACATAATAAGGGACTACACTATTAAAATAGGGACTTAACATGCCCCTCTCCTTCAAACAAGTGTTGTCCTCAACGCTTGATTATTTCTTGATGCTTCTGTATAAAATTATCATCCTCCCATGTGGAATCTTCTACAGGAAAGTTCTTCCACTTACTGAGATACTCTGAAATTGATCGTAATTGTCGAGTTCTTGTTTTTGTGACTGCTTCAGAACTTCTTTCAATGTGATGTTGATATTCCTGTTGTTTCATTAGATTCTGCACCAAAGTTAGGTTATCCTTTGAGAGTTGGAGAACTTGTTGTTGATGCTCGATGTCATATTCCACTAATTTATCATCCATATTAGCTATTATTTTATCCTTCAAACCATCCAAATTAGCCTCCATTTCTGCTTTTAAACCATCTATGTCATCTTCGGTTGCTCTTCGTAAGATCGAAATTTGTTGCACTTGGTATTGTGATTTTGATATCTCATACTGCAATTCTTCCTCTTCCTGCGTCATAGTATAGATTTATGAGGGCATAATGGGTGTTGAATTATTTTTAGGAGGCATATCAGAACCCAATACTTAAATATATGCTCAATAGGCCCTTGGAATCACTTCAAACCGATTTTTCAAACAAGATTTATGCAATTCGAAAAAACAAATAAAAACCTTTTACTTGCTTTTGACGAGCTCGATATTGAAATTTTATTATCTCTGTGATTGCAGCACTTCAATATCTGAATTGCATTACTATTGTATCCCTCTAAATTATCTTTCGAATGCCACAGGTCTGACCTGATTTGGATTCTCCAAGACAAAGTTGTGTCCAATCTCCCACAATGACCTAATTCTGGACTGGTTCAGTAGAGCGAAATTGTACGACTTGCCACGTGTCACTGTTTTGTCCTTTGTCTCTGAAATTGATAGCGAAGAAACTACAGGCCGTGTACTTGTGACCACTTTTGACGGCACTCCAATCCAATCTTCAGAGAGATAGTTATTGAACTTTTCCCACGATCACCTCTTTGAGATGAAATTCAGGAGCCTGAAAAAGCACTACCTTCCACAGATCATATCTCCAAAAATATTGCGAACCAAGCTCTGAAATTTTTTGATGACTTTCCTCAGGATTTCAGCTTCGCACCATATGAATTTCAGATTCTGAACCTTCGTAGAAAAAAATTTATAGCGCAAATGCCACGATGACCTGTTTAAGAGCCTGAAAAAATACCTGACTTCCACAGATCATATCTCCGAAATTATTGCGAACCAAACTCTGAAATTTTTATACAAGCTTCCTCAGGATTTTTTCTTCGCACCCTAAAAATTTCAGCTTCTGAAACTTCGTAGAAAAAAAATTTATAGCGAAAATGCCACGATGACCTGTTTGGAGCAGCGAAACCCTAGAATCCAAAGCTCTGATACCAAATGTTGTGTAACCAGCTCCAAAAATAGAAGAAAAGAGATATCAACGTCTTAGAAATAAGCCACTTCGAGGGGGAAACCTCCAATACATTACATAAATGAACAATTCTTGGATGATACAAATGAACAAAACCTCCTTCTATATATAGGAGTCCATGGGGCCAAAATATAATCCTAGTGGGCCACAATGTAATCCTAGCCGACCTGACCATAATAATGTAAGGGCACAATAATAACAATATGGGGGTTACAGGGGTACAACAATAACAATAAATGGGGCTACACTAACATAATAAGGGACTACACTATTAATATAGGGACTTAACATTTCCATTGTACGACCTATGGGATTAGAAGATGTTGTAGTAGTTCCAGAGGTTGATGTAGTACTAGAAGAAACAATTGCTGAAATAATACTGCTTGAGGCAACACTAGTGATTTCGATGAACATATATGAATGGATGAGAGGAAATTTGTTGGGAAGACAGAAATGAAGGAGGAATGAGTGATGGGGTTTTTGGAGGAGAAGATGAGGTGATATCACTAGCAGATGTTTGAGTTTCTAATGTAGGAGTTTTCCTTTGATGGGAATGGTGAGGAAAATCAAATGAAGTTATTACAAGTTTTTCACTTTGAGAACGAGTCAATACACCAGTACCTTGAAAAATTGAAGTAACACTTCCTTCAGAGGTTTCAGAAAGCACATGATTCTATGCAGAAATAGAAATATCTTCTAATTTCTTTATAAAAGTCTGGACTTCAGGTGATTTTGGAGTATAGTCAGGGGATAGTTCTTTGGGAATTGAACTAGGAGATTTAGGAGGTGATTGAACAACTTCAAATATAGAGGTAGGATACTTTGAGCGTGGTCTTGAAGTTGTGAGAGTTTTGGAGGGGGATTGACTCTTTTGATGACCTTACACCACCTTGTTCCTCACGTTCTTGATAATGCACTTGTCCTGCTCAAACTCTACTGTGAGCCCATGGGTATTTATCTAATGTACTGAAATGAGGTTAGTCCCTAATAAAAAAACATACAGTACCTCCTTTAGATCACTTTTTCATTCTTATGGCTTTGTTGCTCCTATCTTTCCCTTTGCTTTAGTGGGTGCCTTTGTCCTTGCCTTTCCTGCTATTGGTCATCCTACTGCTACTGGATAAACTGCTACTCATGAAATTTTAGCTGGAACCAAGTGAAGGTATAAGTGGTCAATTTGATCTACACCGATCCGGGGCAAGGTAGGTGGTTACTCTCCCACTGCGAGTGAACCGATAGCTTATAGCACTAGTGGGGGAATTTAATGCCATTTGTAGACTATTGGCCCTCCTTCTAGTGCCAAAAATGTTTATGCCTCAAAAATCGTTGCACAACATTGGGGGATAACCACCTGGTCAGCGACTTGAAAACTGCCCCTTTTCCATTTGGAATAGTGGTTCCGACTGGGGATGATGGGACTCGTTTCCCAATTTATAATTGGATGTATGTTTGGTATTAACAATTAACAGTGACTTGGATGAATGAGAGTGACAACAAGCTAAATGAGTATATATATATCTATCTCTATCCAGGGATGAATTATGCTTCTCTTATATGCGATCTTAAAAGATGATCTTGAGTGAATGTAAATGAATATTTATCAAACACTTATACAAATGAAATACAATTAAGTTAATTGATTTGATTAAATAGTTAATCAAATCAATTGATTAAGTACATATCGCATTTAATAACTACATGTATTGTATATGTATTGAAAAATGGAAATCTAAGCATGTTCAGAAGTGAATTAATGTTGGATTGTATTAAAGAGATACATATAAAAAAACATCATAAGTAAATTAACTATTATTCACATAAACAAAACATAAATATAGAGATAAAAGTACCATGTATATTTTAACTCTGCTCATGAGAAAATAGTCCTTGGTCTAGTCTTTTCTATTAAGAGAACTTCAAGAGTACAAAAGTGCAACTTCTTCAAAGCCTTATTTTCAAAATTTCAGGACCCTTTCTTCAAAGACATGAAAGGGTCTATATAGTAAAATAAAAAGTATAAAAATAGCAAATACATAAAGTGTTGAGGAGGTTTAAACAACTCTCCTTAAAATAAGTGAAATAAAATCAGAAATAGAGTTTGTTGGGTGACTCAGTTCAAGATTGTGGTGTTGTCCTTGTTGCCATTCATTGCTTGAGCTGAAGGATATCTAACATGGGCTAAAATTTAGGAGGTTGGCCTGGTCTGATTCACAACTATCTCGCGTAGACCGCATCTGATAGTGGAGGTGTCAGTTAGGCAGCGTAGCATTAACCACTGATTATGTGGCTTAACTAAGTACTTCCGGTACTTGTCCCAATCTAGATTTTCCATTTTTTTGATGTTTTCCTCCTTTGTCTTTGACATCTCTTTCCACTGTTTCATTAATTCTTTCACAACAGGGAGAGAACCAGGTGGGAATTCATCAATTAAATTGGCAGCGATGATATTGTTGTTGACTCTTTTGATAATATTATTAGCAACATATCTTGCACTACATAAAATTAGTGAATACAATTTCCTTCTTTGAATGCTCAATCCCAGGTAAATTAGCCTTTCGGTCGTTTGCAATATCCTTCCAAGTGATATATTGAGAGACTTTACCATCAATTTCATCAACGCCGATCCTCTGGTTAGCTACTTGATTCATCAGTGAATCACTTTTCTTGCATAGTTCATTGATGTTAGTAATTATTTGAAAAAATATCACTTGTTGCTGAGCCAAAAAAGTGTTGAGATCCAAAGCTTCTTTTTGGAAATAATCCAGCTTTGTATTATCCTTTAACTGTTCCACTAAATTGTAGTTGGTGAATTTGATCATCCTTGGCACCAATGTCAGGTTGATGTTGTAGCTTTAATTGATCCATGTTTTGTTGGAGCTTTTAAACTTGGGTTTGAAATTGATGGTTGCTATGTTCCTCTGTCCATATCTCTTGTTCTATCTTGGAATTCTATAGCTTTGTCAATTGAAGCAGATGCATAAACACCTGCAAATTGAGTCAACCTTGTCAGATCCTGAAATGGATCTGCTTGAGGATCCTTCCATACTATCTCCATGGGCACATCACTAGGGATTAGAGCTTGTGATTGTTCAATTCTCCTCTTTTTACTTTTTCTTCTCATTACAACCTTATGTTTGGGGCTGTAGAATATATCTAAAGGAGGGATCTCTTCTATTTTTAATACAATTTCAGATGTTGGGTAGGCCGGGATGAATTCAAATCCTTTTGTGTTAACAACTTTGTTAGTAGACTCAGAAGTGAACGGGCTCTGAATTTTGTCTTGAGGTGTTTTGAATCTCTCTCGAGGATTAAATCATCACCTCTTGATCTCCCTTAAGCAAATGATCAAAATATTTCCAGAATTGGTCTAAATCACTGGAGAACATTGGATTATTAGTTTGTGCTTCTATGGATTTAATTTCCTTTGATCTCTTTAGGACTTCAGTGTCCTTAGGAGGCTGCTCTTTTTCCTGTTCTTTATTCTACTCTTCCTACTGATCTATATGTTGATGTTTCTATGAAATAGGTTGGGATACCTCTAAAATGTCTAGAGGAATACATTCCAACCTATTGTTCCTGTATTATTTTAACTGTACAAGTTGTTTAGGGTGGAGACACATGGCTGCCAATTTTTCAACATCTAGATAGGTATTAGCAGACTCAAAAATTTCAACGTAATCATCATCTTCATGAAGGAGCCATATGATATTTACCTGAGTTGTAACATTTTGAGAAACCTTATTTGGATCAAATTATCTGTTAGGAAATGTAAATAATTTCAAACACTGGATTTGATCAATTTCTAATCCAACATGTTTGAAATTTTCCAATGCATAAACACCACAATGGATAGGAAAGGTAGGTCAGGAATATTTCTTAACCTCTTTTAAGGCTTTAGTCAATCATGCCCCACTGTCTGGTAAGAAATTCCTCTGGCGATAAGATTTTCTGGTACATACAATGGGAGTACATGGGGTTTAGCAATGCTTCCATAAAATTTGAAATAAGTAAATAATTCGTCTCCAAACCTTTTCCGTATGCTTGTAAAGTCATCTTTGGCTTCCTTAGACAACCTTGGGGCTTTTTCATTAAAAACAACTTGAAAGAGTGGCATAATAAATCCGTGACAAATATTGTAAAAATTAGACTCATACTTTGATTCCCAAAGAATATTATGGTAAACATGAATGGGGGTAGGGACTTGGATGGTCAATTTCCAACCCATGGTTGGAAAATCAGAGGTAAAACACACAACGTCCACGATGTATGCACTCATAAAGAACGAGGGGATTTTCTTGGAGGTAAAAGAGCATTTTTTCCTATATTCAAGGATATATGAAGCGATATTATTTGAAAGAATGGTACCCCAATCCATGATATAGGAGTTTGTTATGAAATCCATGAGAGGGACCCATTCAATGGAAAATTTATTGGTATTGGGTGAGCCGAATAGTCTACACCTCATAGTAGATATATAATAGTAGGGACTAGCAAGAGAGGCAGTGGAATACATACCCTTTTCATCATGCTTGTGCTTGCTGGGGTTATTCCTCCATTTCTTTATAGGGTGTGACTGTAGGTTGTTTTCCTTTGCAAATTGTATGAGGAAATCCTTGTCATAAATATTCTACGGGTCAGGTATATGGTACATTCTCTTTAAATCCTTTGCTTTGAATGACTCTATGACTGTGCTTCTTGTAGTTAGAAATGTTATGTCGCCAATGTTAATATTATCAATTATCCATTTTACCATATCTGTGTATGGTAAAATCTTAGGGCGCGTAGAAATTCTGTGAAGAAAATAGTTGGCTACATCGGAAATAGTGGCTTCCGAGGTATCAGGGGCATCCGTTGTAGCTGTTATTTTGATTATGCGGGGTTTTTCATCTTCACAAATCCTATACATATATTCCTAGGAAGAAGAACCACTTTCTGTAGTACATGTAGTATCTGAAAACAAGGGAGGCATTTCTGTCACTTCTGTAGTGGGAGTTGCAAGATTTGGAGGAGCCATTGGTTTCTTTGATTTCTTTGCAGCTTTAGACATCTCGGAGGATTTTTTTTTTTTTTTTTTTTTTTAGGGCTAGCCTGCACATAAGGAGAACATGGAGTGAACCAATTTGAAAATGCAGGAGCGATTTTAGAAATAAAACTGAAATGATGGAGAATATAGTGTCGCATGCGTAGAAATCCTAAACATTAATTTATCCACCATCAAATCACATTTGGAGGCTCAAAGCTGTCATACTGTTATCATGTGCATTTATGAAAAAAATGAATTCACGGGTCTGAATGGACACTTAAGAATTTTAAAATTAAAACATCCCGCATCGCAGTTTCACACGTATGTCAAGTCTCTAAAACATTGAGAGCACTTGTTTTGACGATTTGCAATGTGATATCGCATCGCAAGAAAAATCTCGGCGAATATGGATGGCGAAAGAGAAATGATGCTTTGGTGAAAGTGCGATGCGATATATCGCATCGGGGAAATGAAGGTAGGTAGAGTGCATGGTAGCGAAAGGAATTGCGATTGGTGATGTGGAAGAGGGCGGGTCCCAATAATTGCTTCTTTATGAAATACAACTTTTTCGGGGGGATTTTTCATTTGTCATCACGTTTTTTTCCTTTAACACCTTTTCCCTTTAAAAATACCTTTTGCACCTTTTATGCTTTTCGGTGACATCACATCACAAATTTTACATGGAGCGCCTCGTATGCTACCTGCTGCGTTTGTGATTTGCGATTGCGATAAAGGCTTATTTGGCTTTTCTGCCTTAAGTCTTTAGCCAACAAAACATGAATTTTATTTTTTCAAATTCCTATTCTTATTTTTATAAGTCACAAAGGGTTTTATTGTCTTAATATAAAAATTTTAAAAGGGTCCCCATTATTTCCTAAGGCATCTATCCACAAATAATGGGGGGTTGTTGAATAACACAACACTTCCCCAATGGTTCTCATTCAAAAGAAATTTCCTCCAGCAACAACGGTGTAAATACACCAAACTTCGCAGTATCTGGGTCTTTCACTGGTTTAGCACCTGAATTCCGTGGCGATATATATGGCGGTAGCCTAGAGATAGGCTCTACATCTTCTGCTGCAATATCTTTTGAAATCTTCGCTTCAATTTCTTTGTCACTCTCCTGGATTTCCATGGTTTTTTCTGCTTGTCTTGCCGCTGCTTAGTCCATTGTTCCTTGGCAACTTTATTACTTGGGGACTGTCTAATTCTAGGGGACGCCACTGGTCTCTTGACCTGCTTTTTATTCATCTGTGCTTCTTTTGCAGTTGGTTTCTTTCACGGTGGCCTCAGATTTGTGACTGTTGGTGGTGTCGCTGTCATGATTCCTATAAATCCCCTTCTTACCAATTCTCTGGAAATTTCTTCCTGACTCTTCCCAGACATAAAAAAAATCGCTTTGTTCTCACTTAGACGCAAATTCACAATTCGAATGCTCAGGAAGAAAAGTGTCAAAATGTGGAGCGAGAGTTTGATTTTATAAGAAATTTGATTTTCCGACCCCATGCTTTCCTTAAAATTTGGCTCATTTAATGCAAATATGGCACTAGATTGGACCAAATGTGCTCAATAAAAGTGCTTCCCACAACGAATTTAAATATTCTTACATAAAAACTGGAAACAAACTAGCTCGAGCAATGGCAACTTATCTCTGAGAAGAGATGTGACGGCTACATGCCTCTCAACTATGTTACAATGAGGCTCAAGGGCCTTTTTATTATTGAACAATAAGGGAAAGGGAACATTAGGCCAAGTTCATCGCCTTGTGGGAGCCTGATCATGTTGGTATATAAGAAGGATGAGACCTGGAGACTCTGTATTGACTATCGGGCGTTGAACAAGATCATTGTCCAAAATAGGTATTTGATCCCATGGATTGATGACCCGTTGGACCAACTCAAGGGGGGGAAATATTTCAACAAGATTGACTTGAAGTACGGTTATCACCAAGTACCAATCGAACCCTCTGATGTGTGGAAGACTACCTTCGAATCCAAGGGGGGCCTTTTCAAATAGTTGGCCATGCCTTTTGGATTGACGAATTCCCCCACAACTTTCATGAGGTTGATGGACGACATCTTGCAACCCTTCACCAACTCATTCGTGGTGGTGTATTTAGATGACATATCGATCTTCAGCCAGAGTTTGGAAGAGAACCTCCACCACATTCGACGGGTCCTCCAAAAACTGCGTCAACACAAGTTGTGTGCCAATTTTGAGAAATGCATTTTCGGCATGACCTAGGTTCAATATTTGGGGTACATCATTGATGAGCGAGGTGTGCATGTGGACCCAAAAAATATACAAGTCATTCGATATTGGCTAGCCCTAACCACTTTAAGAGAGCTCCACAACTTTCTGGGTCTTTCCAACTTCTACCGCAGGTTCGTGTTGGGTTTCTCTCATATCACTTGGCCTTTGAGTCAAGTCACCAAGGGAAGGGTGAAAGGTAAGTTCTTTTGGTCCAAATCCCAACAGAAGGTGTTCTTCGAATTGAAGCATTGACTCTACTCTGCACCAGTGCTCACATTACCATACATGCAGTAACCATTTGAGATTGAGACAAATTCCTCTGACTACTATTGCTGCAGTTTTTACTCAGTAGGGGCATCTAGTGGTATACCTCAAAGAGATACTTTCAGGCATAGTTCAAAAGTATCCCACCTATGAAAAAGAGATGTATTCCATTATGCAGGTCTGCCGACAATGGAAACATTACATTATGGGGAAGGAAACGGTCATCCAAAAATACCACCGACCCCTGAAGTTCATACAGACACAAGGGAAGTTGTAGAACGATCGCCATAAAAATGGTCCACGTACCTCAAAAAGTTCCATCTGAACATTAAGTACAAGAAGGGAAGCACCAACAATTTTGTAGATTGCCGTAGCTGACCACCGATTGTGGCGCTAATCACTGTGCTCGACTCTTGTGGGCATAAGACTTCGAGGTGGTTGATTCTTTAAAAGAGTGATCCAAAATTCGACAACACATACTAGACACTCTTGGAAGGCAAGCAGGTTCCAAATTATCACCTCCAGGATGCACTGATCCGAATGGAAAGTGGCCTACACCCATGGTATTCATCCACTCATGGTATTTATCCACCCATGGTATTGTAAGTGGAATCTATCCATGACATTCATTCACCCATGGTATGTATCCACCCATGGTATTCATCCACACATGAAATTTACCCATGGTATTGTAAGTGGCATCCACCCATGGTATTGTAAATGACATCTACCCATGGTATTGTAAATGACATCTACCCATGGTATTTAATCACCCATGGAATTTACCTATGGTGTTGTAACTAAAAAAGACTATAAGTAATAGTTGCATTTTGTAAAAGCATATATTTTCCACCACAATGTAGCTTGTATAGTTATTCATTGTTTTAATAAAAAATTTCTTTGTGGTTTGTGTGTCCTCTCATTTTGTTGGCATTTCAAATTTTTAGATCTTGGGGGCCTCCCCCACAAGATCCATTTCAATTTTTTAGATCTCGGGGGCCTCCCCCCAAGATACGAATCATGCACTATTATGCCACCTACGACACCTCTGTGTTCGTTCAAGCGAGTGTGCCAAGATGATTTGGGAAGCACACTACAACCAGATCGCTAGACATTTCAGGGTAGAAAAAATAGTGGCATTACTGCAAAAATAATTTTATTGGTTGAACCTTTGACAAGATGATGGGAAGTACGTTAGATATTGCACTTCCAGTGTCATTTCCAAGCCAACCATCAAGAAGCAAGGCCTATATACTCCTTTGCCTACTCCTATTCGACCTTGGGAATCCATCTCCATGGATTACATGTCGGACCTTCCTTCTACTAAGCATGGAAATGACTATTTTTTCATGGTCGTCAACAGATTCTCTAAGATGGCCATTTTGGCATCCTGCAAGAAGAGTATCACAATAGAATTCACTGCTAAACTCTTGTTTGAACGAGTGTGGGTACACTTTGGGATCCCAGAATCCTAAGTACATTTTGGTCAAGTCGTTGGTTGATGCTAGATAGCAAGATCACTAAGTCCATGACTTTCCACCCCCAAACTGATGTCCAAACAGAGGTCGTCAACAGGATGATCGTGCACATTTTGTGCATGTACAACTTGAAGCATCCTTCCACATGGGATGAAATCCTCCCCTATGTCCAACACATCTACAACCGAGCTCTTCACAGCTCAACTGGCCATAATCCCTTTCAGGTGGGGTAGTGATTCCAAGCACTATGGCTCATTTATGTGGCCATACTGTAGGTTTTAACCCTATACATAAATTATTTGAAAACTAACTCTTAAAATAGAAAATAAAAAATAGCGAGACCATAAAACATAAAACATATATACACAGAGATTTTACCCTGGATCCCAAAACTGGGACTACCAGCTTGATTTTTCATTATGTTTCTTTCAATGTTACAATAAATATATATACATGTCGAAGCATTCATAAACCCCAATCCATTAACCCTAGATTAGAACATAATCGTAGTTCCCTTGACCGGATCTACAAAATACCATGGATAGAAAACCATCATGTGATAAACCCATGCACAAAACCATAGGTAGGTCTGCCCACCTAATATAGGGTCCAAAAAAAAATTCCCGGGGCGTTGCCTTCGACCCCGTGCAGGGGGAATACCACCCCCCTGCAAATCCCCCGACAGGGGGGGCTGCACCTAGTGCTACGAAGGGGGAGCAATCCTGCCCCCCCCCACTTTGCACGTGGGGTTAGTCATGGAAAGAACATAACACACACCCAACATTCTCTCACTTGTTGTTTTCTTTCCACAAGGGGCCACATGAGTGCTTAGTTGTTGGCCCAACCCTGCAACTTCCATTGTTTCTCTACACCAAGAGAACTTATGATTTCTCACAGACTTCATCAATGAATCCGCAACATTCTTTAAAGTGTCCACCTTTACCAACAACACCTTTTTATCCTCAACCATATCTCTCACAAAGTGATACTGAACATCAATGTGCTTTGTCTTTGAATGATAAGCAAGGTTCTTAGCCAAGAAAATTGCACTTTTCCTATCAGAGTCTATCCTTATAGCTCGTTGCACCAACCCCATACTTGAACACAATATTTGCAACTGAACTTCTTCCTTACTTGGATAAGTGACTACCATGTATTCAACCTATGTAGTCGAAAGAGCCACTATAGATTGTCTTTTTCTCATCCAACTGACTTCTCCTAAAAAAAGGTTAAACACATACCCACTTGTAGATCTTCTCTGATCTAGATCACAAGCCCAACCTACATCAACAAAGCCATGAATATCCAAAACTCTGTCCAATCCTAGCCTTCCATGGTAGCAAAAACCATAATCACTAGAGCCACACAAATACTTTAAAACTCGCTTCACTGTTGTCCAATGCTCCTTCCCTGGTTTTGAAATAAACTTGCTCAATACTCCCACTGCATGTGTAATGTATGGTCTAGAATATACCATTTCATATATCAGGCTACCCACTGCACTTGCATATGGAACACAAGGCATGTCCTCTTATTCTTCTTATGTCTTGGGACACTGTTCAATAGATAACCTTACACCTATAGGAATAGGAACCTTCATCGGTTTTCTATCTTGCATATTGAACCTCTACAATATTGTCTTGACATACTTCCTCTGGTTTATCCAGAGCTTACTCTTTTCCCGATCTTGTTTAATTTCTATGCCCAAAATATAGTTTGCAGCACCAAGATCCTTCATGTCGAATTTGGAGGACAATTGGGCCTTCAAATCCTCGATAATTTATTTGTCATTTCCAACCAGCAACATATCATCCACGTACAATACCAAATAAATAACACGGTCACTAATTAATTGAAAATACACATAGTGATCCACTTTGCTTCTAGTGAAGCCAAGTCCCCGTATATATGTATCAAATTTTGAATACCACATCATTGGCGATTATTTTAACTCATGCACAGAATTTTTTAACCTACATACCAATTCTTTCTTACCCTTCACTGCAAATCCTTCAGGTTGCTTCATGTAGATCACCTCTTCTAGATTCCCGTGAAGAAATGTTGTCTTTGTTAACACTCTATAATTTATAAGAATGGAAAGACTAAGCTATAAAGCACAACATCAAAACTGCTTGAAGCCTAGGATCTAGCCCTCCTAGACTTAGAGAGGGATCTCTCTATAAGATTTGGATCTATTTAAGTTTTCTAATATTAGGCTAGTTAGATTTATTGTGAGGGTTGTTTGTTTAGTTGTTCGTGGTTGGATATAAGGGGTTTTCTCTAAAAAAATTCCATTGGGCTATGGAGTCGAAAGGCTGGGTATGTGCATCAATTCCTAGAGCATAAGAAAGGCAAGCTAGCTGAATATACTAGTGTTTATAGATGAACGAAGTTATGAAGTGGAGAGAGGTGATTTCAGTAATGAACTAATAGCAACTAAGAATGATTAAACCTACATCAGAAGAAAACATTAAAATTGTAAAGACAGTCAGAATTAAGGTACTTTGAATGAAAAATCTTAATATAACCTTCCTACTTACAATTAGAATTTATATGGTGTACACGAAAAAATTAAATAGAAATACATTAAACATGAACAAGGAAAACATCACCAGGACACCACAACACATGAATCTTGCAGACTGATCTATTTATTGATGCTCGAGCTTGAAAAATTACAAGTAATTTCAATGGGAAAGTGTTTACAAAACCAGGGTCCAACCCTTATTACAGAATGAAAAATTATATTTAAACTACTTGCACCGGATTTCCGTTATCAACAGGGCAATCAATTCATTTACTACAAGAGTAACTGAGACTGGGTCTATGTGTCTCCCGTATGGACACGTTGTGACTGTTTTTTAACAGATGTCTGAAGTCACTGTGGAAGCATCATTTCATTGTATCGACCCTCTTAACGAATGTCTGGCGTCCTTGTGAAGCCATTATCTAGTCCTGTGGCAGTCTGCTCTGCTGGCGAATCTGATACACTAGATGTGCCGACGCTGACAATTCACTGAGCTTCCTGCTTGGTCAACGAACTGAGTTGTCATCCTTCCTGGAGTCTACCTAAATTTTCCCAACTCTCTAGAGTCAGAATCTTGGTCCTGTTCATCTTTCTGTAGACTTCATCAGTCTCTGTGTACTTCAAAAACGTTGGTCTCAGCTAAAAAATGTGCTTAACCTCATGCTGCATGAAGACATCATTGTTGATGACTTCATAAAATGCTTTTCCAGTCATGGTGTTCTTCATATTTGTGAGCTTGGATGTGTCCTTTGAGATCTGTGTGAGCCTTCTAACATAATCAGTCCTAGGCATTAGCTTATCATTGATGAAAAATAAGGAAGGAAAACCCATTTTGTTCAGTGGCTTAATCCCATTGAAAAATCTACTTACTCCAATCTCCAACTGATGGCATCTTTCTTCTAGCTGTGTAACTAGACTCTTTTTGTTCAACACCTTTTTAAACTCAAGTACAGAGGCTGTTCTGTCAACCACTTCTAGTTTCTCCAATTCATGTTCGATTTTAGAATTCAGGAACCTGATGATGTTGTAGGCAGTTTGGGGCTTATCCCCAAGTTCCTCATTTGTTTTCTCAATCGAAAATTTCACCAAATCAATTAGATCCCTATGTTAAAAAATTATCTGAATTGATGGCCATATGTCATTTACAGATTCAATTATATCCAACCATATAATTTGTTTCACTCTCCCTACCATGTTGCAAATTGAGGACTCCATAAGAGACTTCTACAAAATTTCATTTAGTTTTTTTTCTAATCTGCAACTCTGTGGCATGTGCAAAATCTTTCCTTTTGAATTGCACCTGTAGTTCACTAAGTTGATCCTGCAGCTTTTTAATATCTGCTGACTGTAAGGACATGTTCTCCATTGCCTTGGCTAGTTGCTCAATGCTTTTCCCTGGTGCACCTGTGGATGTTGTGGATGCTAGAATCACCATGAGAGGAACTTCTTGTAGGGGGATCATGGCCTTAGCTGCGCCCTTCACTGCATCCCTTATTGCTTTATATATTTATTTGATCATTTTATCCATCTCACTTTCCATTTTCTTGATATGCTCTGTTTGTTCAACAATTAATTGCAACATTTATGCTTTCTGTGTTTAAGTGGCTTCTATCTCCTTGGCCATAAGGTCTTCTGTCACTGGCATCTTAAGTTGCCTCTTCAAAGCAGCTATGCCTAAATTCTTCTTCTTCACCAGGGTTTCTGCCACTGCTATGTTTGATGGATTGTACCCGAGTTTCATCACTAAATCCTCTAGATATTTGATCCTTGAGAGGCTTATAGCTATGCTAGTTAGCATGGAGGAGATCATTTCCCCAGTTTGCTTGTGCATCTCCATCTGGTCTATTGGATGGATTTTCTTTGTATTAAAATCAAAAGAGGTCTTATTGTAGTATGTTGCACCTTTGGGCTGAGGAACCTGTGCTTCCAAGAATTCCATCCTCATTCTTCCCTTCTCAGAGTCAAAGGCTGATAGAAGTCTACTCTGGGAAATTTCTATTTGTTTCCAAAGCTGATTGTAGGTGTTGGTCTTGAGAACCTCATTCATTCTTTTGATCTCCCTGAATGTTTCATAGATATCTTCCTCCTTTTTTTCTGCAGTGGAAGTAGATGTTGGATTCTGCACATTCTGTCGTTGGAATGGCATAGTGGCAGAGGATGTTGAGAATATAGTTTGGCCACCTGCTGGAGATGAATGGTTGAATCTCCAATTGTGATGACAATTTTCTGCTCCTTCTCACTGCCCTGGTCAAGGCCCATGCAGATTCTGGCCCTCTTCCTGTATTACATTTTGAAGTCTTTAGTGGAGGAATCGATGTCCATGTCTATTTGATCCTCCCTGGTCCTTTTTCTCCCTATTTCCTTTTCAGACTCCTTTCCTTTGTCATCTTGAACTCTTTCAACTTTCCTTTCTTGTGGAGTTGGTGTTTGGACCCCTGAAGAAAAGACGACCTTCTCTTCAGCCTCTTGGAGTGTGTCTGCCACCCATTCTTCTTGGTTCATGTACTTCTCTATCTCCAGTCTGTGGGTATGAATGTAAGGTGTGGACTTTTTTTCCACCCTCTTCTTGGAGATGATCCCCATTGGATCATAGGACCAAGTGAAACTATGTGTGAACTTCATATCCTTTAACAGTTTATCTATCTCCTCCCCTGTTGCCATGCTTTTGCAGATGAATGGACCAATTTGGGACTTGATCCTGAATTGTGACTTCTTATTGGCCGATACAAAATGAACCTCATCTGCATCTATCTTTTGTATGATATAATCAAGTGAAAATATCCTCATGGAGAGGTACTTGGGCAGTTTATAGGGTGCCAATTCACTGCCATAAACCCTGATCTCTGTGTATTTTTGGTAGAGGTACCAATCTACTGTTCTGATCTGCTCTGTCAACTACATCACCTTCTTGATTTCCTCATTGATCCTGGGCTCTATGGTGTTGCTGAGTGCACTGATTGTTGGATGAACAAATTGGTCTACAAATATCTTGTAGGAATAGTCTTTCTACTCCTTTCTCAATAAAGTTGTCCATAAAATTATAGATTGGGATTGAGAGTCATCATCCTGCTTCACCATGTCAAATTGGAATTTGTTGGATTGAAAATAGGCGAACATGTACACCAACACAGAGGTGTATTTGAATACCCCTTATGTTTGGAATTTCAGGAACTGATCATGAATTGCATCAACAAGAAACTGAGCATAGTTGAACATAACAGTAGGCTTAACATTTGAAGAAAGGATAGACAAGAAACCAATTATGGCTTCATCTACCCACTGATCATTATGATACATTAACAAATAGGATGAAGCAGTGATGATGTGCTTGGTCCTATCCGGGAAGGTGGATGATGGGTATGGGGGATTGGTGGTAGGCATTGGCGCATTTGTGGCCATGAAAATCTCTAAGGTCTTGGCCCTGCTAGAAAAATCTAATCCTTGGTATAATCCTATAAGGGCCTCATATGAAAAAGGGATAGTGTTCTCAACCATGGGGGCTTGCAACATCTCTTGAATGGATGGGGCATTTATGTAAAATAAAATATCTCCTGTAGGGTTCACTATGGATCTCTGGTTAATGTCATAGCAGGATTGACATTTTCTGATTAGCTCAGGGCAACTATGGGTTTTAGGAAAGATGTAATGTGGAAGCTTGGTCTCCCACAGATTGATATCATCTGCTTAATCAAGGAGCTTATCCTCGAGCCAACAATAGACATCAAACAAGTCAAATTTTGACTCTGTCTCATGGATTTTGTAGTCTCTGTCAGCTAGGGGAATATTATCTAAGTCTACTTGAGGGTAGAGCATGGGATTGAAAGGTTGTTGGTCGGCCTTGGGAGGCATGATTCGCTTTCTTTATCTTCTTTCTCACCTACAATGGAGAATGGGCTGCAAGGAAAGGGAATAGAGAAGGGGGAATGGTATAGATTAGCACTAGGGAAGGGGTACGATGGAAGGGGATCGTGATCAGGCTAGAACCGTCGAAGGAGAGCTATAATCAGGCTCACAGAGTGCTGAAAATTTCTCCTCTAATGAGCAATAATCCTTTGGCAACAGTGGCTAATCCGTGATTTCTCTGTAGTTATCCGCAAATACAACACCTGTGGTAATTTTACAGTGTCAACAAGGCAAACTCTGCTGCAGCGACGAACTTGGGCTTTAAAAATTATTTTGGGGTGACCATTGAGTTGGCACAGGTCCATTGGATAATGGCCCGACCACTCATGGCGCAACGGGTCGTTGGAGGGAAAAGACATTATAGGATGGGGTGGACACATGGCGGAGGATGTGGTGCAGCGGGATTGGTAATGGTCATAGTGCTGTAGTGGTTTGGTGGATAGCGGAAACCGCTTTTCGGAGGGGGTCGAAGGTAGTGAGTGGTAATGGAGAGGGGGGGGGGGTGCGAAATAGTGCGGGCGTGCCACGTAGCAGAGTGGGCAGTGATTGATACCGCCCATTTCGGACCCGCACCCCCCTCCCCCTTTGTTAACATTCGACGGTTGAGGAGGGGCTGAAATGGAGTGAGGGCCATCGAATGCGGGGTGCAGATCGGAGATGGCGAGTAAGGTGGGGGATGTTTAGTGCCTGACATGACAGGGTGATGGGATGTTGGGCCCGAGTTTGTGAATGAGCATCAGGATGGGGGAGGACTTAGGATAAAGCAAAGAATGTGGGTTTGGGGTGTTGTTAGGCATACAATGAATTGATAGCGTAGGGAATTAGGATAAAATTTGACATAAGGTATGCCCTTATGACATCAAAATCCAATCTTTCGAAACATTGCCCCTTTCCCATCCTTTGTGCAATAAACAATTTCTGTCTTGGATTTCCTCTTATAGAAAAGAGAAAAATGAAACTGAGATGCTATACCTTGGTGGAATAGTCTTCACATTGGCTTCCCATTCTTCCCCTTCAACCTATCTACCTACTCAATGCTACTCATCTAACATTTTCTCTTCCTTTTCAGGCTGTATTTGGACTAGCAAACCCTTAAATCCATTTTCTTTTGAATTTCTCTCCTAACGCCTATCCTTATTTCAGCCATTGGCTCAGCTTAAACTGTTGAGCCAATTTATTTTTCTACCTATCTACTGATAAGCCAAGATTAAGCAGTTTGGAAAATATTTATTCTCTACCCTATCAATAGAAATTGAAAAACTGTCCAACCATGATTAAGCTGTATGACTGGACATACCTATCTAACAAGTAGTGGCATTTGAACTTGCAACACTTTCAGTTTTATTTCTTTTTTGGGTTCTTCTTTCATTTTTTAATTTTTTCTCTTTTTTATTTTCTCTATTATTTATACCCTCTTTTCTTCTTTTTTCATTTATTCTTTTATTTGAAATTATTTGAATTTTGAAAAGCCTTTCAATAATGAAAACCTTGCAAAAAATTTGAAGTATCCAGTCACCTTGAGATCTTATAATTTATAGGGTGCTAACAGTCTTCACATCCATATGTTCTACCTCAAAATCAAATGCAACAACAATAGATAAAAGAAATCTAATAGAAGTTACCTTGGCAACGAGGGAAAAAATATCACCAAAATCAATTCCCAACAACTCGAAATAACCTTTTTCTACTAATCGAGCTTTGTATTTCTCCACCTTCCTTCTACATTCATCTTCTTTTTAAATACCTATTTTCTCCCAATGGGATTCCTTCCAGCCAACAACTCCACTAGATCCCATGCCTCATTTTTGTGCAAGGATGCCATTTCATCAACCATGGCCTCCTTCCAGACTTTTCCATCCTATGAATCCACTGCCTCCCTGATAGGTTTGGGATCATCATAAGTAATAGACAAAGAAAAATTTGAATAGAAAGCAGATGGACTATACCTTCCTGGCTTCCTTCTTTCTCAAGTTGATCTTCTCAAAGTTGGAGTTTGTGGCTCTTCCTCTTCTGAATCTTGTTTTGATGTAGAGTATGATTCTTCCTCCTTTAGCTCAAACTCTATATTTTCAGTTTCCTTTGGTATGAATTCATGTTTAACAACATATTCCACCTCTCTAAACACCACATCTCAGTTGTACACAACTTTCCTTGTTTCTGGGTTCCAAAGCGTATAACCTTTTAAACCATCCTTATACCCAATAAAGATGCACCTTTCATATTTACTATCCAACTTGGTTCTTTTCTCCTTTGGAACATGTACATATGCATCACAACCAAATATCCTCAGATGTGAAAGCCTAGGGTTTATTACGAGTCCATATCTCATTTGGAGTCTTATCCTTCAATGCTGATGAAGGTGATATGTTAACCAGGTAACATGCAGTCTCCACTGCGTCTACCCAGAATTCTTGTCCTAACCTGACACCACTGAGAATGCTTCTTACCTTTTCCATCAAAGTCCTGTTCATTCTTTCTGCAACTTCGTTTTTTTGAGGTGTGTATGGATTATTCTCATGTCATGATATACCACACTTCTTATAGAACTCTTCAAATTCCTTCTTGCATAACTCTCAACCATTATTTGTTTTCATCACTTTTATCTTCTTGTCTGTCTGGTTTGCCACCAGATCCTTACATTCTTTAAATATGTCAAAGGCTTCAGATTTATTCGTTAGGAAATGTATCCATGTATTCCTTGAGAAGTCATCTATAAATAGCACATAGTACATAGATTTACCTAGTGATGGAACCGACACAGGTCCAAACACATCACTATGCACAATCTCTAATATCTTGTTTGCCCTCTTAGCACCAGAAGGGAAACTCACCCGATTATGCTTCCTATATACACAATGTTCATAGAAATTGAAATCCAGAGAGAAATTAGACATACCTTCTACCATACAATTACCATGCAGTATTCGAAGACCCTTCTCTCCAATGTGTCCAAGCCTTTCATGTCATAGCATGGTATTTTATCCAGAGACCACTAGGCTTTCTGATCCACTTTCAGGAACCACAAAAATTTTGCACCCATCAATAAGAATGCTACCTAGAAGCTTGTAAAAAGTTCCAATCCGAACTGCCTACATCAATACCAGTGCTCTTCGAACCATCTTGCAGGTATCCTTCTCGAACATTGTTTTTACACCTGCATCATCCTTATTGCTTACATAAATCGGATTTATATCCAATGCAGGAATATGCAGAACACCGAGAACTGTTATAATCCTTACACCTTGCAAATTAAACTTGAATTTTCTGCATCCAACGATTCTGGCCTTCGTATCATCCCCTAAGAATACATCACCACCATCATACCACTCCTTATGGGGAGTGAAGTGAAAGGATGCACCTGAGTCAATCAACCATGCCTCATTATCTACATGTGTATTTGAAGAAGAAGCCAAGTACACATCCCCACCTTCATCTGAGGTGGTTTTCGCCTCTGCAGAAGGAGCATCATTAGATCCCTTTCATTTGTCAAGAGCTTTAGATTTACATTCCTTTTTTAAGTTCCCTTCCTTTCTGCATTTCCAACACACCTTTACATGATTTCCTGAAGATTTAGATCTCCCTCTAGATTTATATTTCCCACTTGAGAACTTATTTTTGTTTCTGTTCGAGGACCATCCTCCTACAGAAAACACATCTCCATTCTGGTCCTCCATAAATTTTTGTCTCATTTCCTTCTACGGCAAGTATGAGACAATTTCATCAAACTTCTAGGTAGTTGTATTGCTACCTATTGCAACAACCAAACTATCCCACGAATCTAGTAGAGAACACAACAAACAGATGCACTTATATTCATTTGAGATTTTAATATCAATAGATAATAACTCACTTACCACAGTATTGAAGGCATTTAGATGCTCTGTCACTGAGTCTCCATCCTTCATCCTTAGGTTATACAACTTTTTCTGCAGGAACAATTTGTTCGCCAGAGACTTAGATTGGTACAAAGTCCCTAACTTGTTCCATAAAGCCTTCGTTGTAGCTTCCCTAGATACATTCAAAAATACTGAATCTGAGACACACAACCGTATTGTGCTCTTTTATTTTTGATCCAACTTTTCCCAGTCTTCATCTGACATTGTCTTTGGTTTAGTACCTAGATCTATCACGACCCACTGATCTTTATCCACCAACAGATCCTCCATCTTAAGCTTCCACAAATCAAAACTGTTACCATTAAATTTCTCGATCTCTATATTTCCATTGCTCGCCATCTTCTTTCATCGCAAGAATCGATGTTGTAGATCTCCCACTGAACATGGTCTACCACAGGCCCGATAAAAAAACCCCTCAGCAGCAAAGGTGTCCCCTTGAAGTTGAAACTACTCTGAAACCAAATGTAGGTTTTAACCCTGTACATAAATTATCTGCAAATGAACTCTTAAAACATAAAATAAACAATAGCGAGAGCATAAAACATAAAACAAATATACACATATATTTTCCCCTAGATCCCAAAACCAGGACTACAACTTGATTTTTCATTATGTTCCTTTCAATGTTACAATATATATATATATATGTCAAAGCATTCATAAACCCCAATCCATTAACCCAATATTAGAACATAACTGTAGTTCCCTTGGCCAGATCTACAAAAAACCATCATGCCCAAAACCATGTGCTAAACCCATGCACAAACCATAGGTAGGTCTGCCCACCTAATATAGGGTCGTGGAAAGAATATCACACACACCCAACACATACCATTTGTAGCTACTTAGGCAGATTCAGCTCATGTCCAATATAAAGCTAACAAGGCAAACAACTTCATTGAGTGCATTCAACATGTCCGCTAGCAGGTCCATGACTTATTGGAGAGAGCCAATGCTAAGTACAAGAAGCGACATGATCAGCCTCGAGTGCCACACAAGTTCCAGGTGGACAATAAATTTTGGTTACATTTGCAGAAGGAGCACCTGGATGGACCCCACCACAAGCTTCACCCGCTCTGATATGGGCCATACACCATCACCAAGGTTGTAGGGGATAATTCCTTCGAGCTCAACATTCCACCATTACTTGGTCTGCACCCAATGTTCAATGTGGAGTGCCTCTGACCATACTTTCCACCATTATTGGACACATTTGACATTGCAGAACAACCCACACCCATGAAGTTAAACCCGTACTACATGGAACATGCGATAACTGATCGTACCATAGACACACAGATCAGGGACACCCGATAACAGAAGATCCAACTATATCGAGTTGTCAAAGAAGGCCAACTCCTTCATCAGGGTAAGTGGTTCACCAGGGACTAAGTTCAACAAAAATTTCCTCACCTCATGGAAGCTCTGCACACATTGGAGACCATTGCTTCCTAAGGGGGGAAAACTGATCCAGGTGGATATTGGTGGCCACCTGCCTATTCCACCTAGACCCCCAGTCGGTTTCATCATTTTCCTTGTTTATATTAGCATTTACTATTTTTAGCAGTTTTTCGAGTCCTGAACTTCCAGAGCAGTTTTGACTCCCTAAACGACATTTTTTTGAGGTCCGCATGAGGCCCTTATTTGTGTGGAAAATCTTGTAGTAATCGAAGAGATATTTTCGACAAGGTATCGTACACGCCCACTACACGCCAAACGAAGATAATATGACCAAGTTAGGATCCCAAGTAGTTGGTTGCCCAACTAACCCCAACGAGGCCCACAAAATTTTGGCATTCCATCTCTTGGGGTTATGGTTTTGGTTGTTTAGAGCTTTCCCTTGTTGTTCAATAATAAAATGGTCCTTGAACCTCATTGTAGCACAATTGAGAGGCATCTATCTGCCACATCTCATCTCAAAGATAAACTACCATCGCCTGAGCTAGTTTGTTTCCATTTTGTATGTAAGCACATTTCAATTCTTTGAATATTAATGAAATGAAGTTTTATTTCTGTTTCATTTTGGGGAATTCCAATAGAATTAACGCCCGCAAGTAGCTATCTTATTTTTATGAATTTTGAATGATTTTTAATTAATCTAAAATTGAGTAGATAGCTCTTAATAACTCCTTTTATCTTGAATGAAATAGTCTTTTAAATTTCTTTAGTTTGTCTTCACATGTTTTGTTTCTTTTAAATTTCTTTAGTTTGCCTTCACATGTTTTGTTTCTTTCCTTCCTTTTGTATTGTGGTTGATCCTACACTTACAATATTTAATGAAAGAAAATATATGTTAAGAGAAAATTTTATTAGCTTACTAAACTTATAGTTATCTTTATTGAGATTGCTTAGTATTTTATGAGGGAACATCGTGCTTGGAAATAAATTAACAAATTTAAAATAATTTTCTAAAAGAAAATAATTTTTTTTTGGGTTTTGTGTTTAACAATTTCTCATTGTACTCATTTAAAAATCATAAGAAAATATGGAAACTCAAAAAAGGAGTGCCACCTTAAAAATCAGGAAGGGATTCCGGAAATCTTTTTGTGAACCTTTTTCCTCGGTAGAAAAAATAAATTGTCCATAATCATATTCATTAAAATAACTTCCTATGACTTCCTATGAAGAGTGGAAGCTCGTTGATTATTTTGAGAGTGGTAGTGATCACGATGGTGAACGAGTACATTCTAAACATAGCTTCCACTCATCTCACATCAGAAGATATAATTTGCTATGGAGTTTTTTTGTGGATGCACTGATGATGTAATTCGCTGTGAAGATTTTATCCTCATTAAAGTTTGGGTGTTCGAAGAGAGCTTAGCTAAATCAAAACAATACTTCTTATAGGCAGGTGTCCATTGTTTATCTATAGGAGGGTGGTTGTTTAATAAGCTATATTAATGTAGTAGAATTTAAATTTTTTTTTTTTTTCTAACCCCTAATTGAAACTGGGAAATGAAGGAATTATGTATCATCTAGAGTCTCTTAAACCAATCAATAAAAACATCAATAAATTTATAAAATTGTGAAACTTTAATTTTGTTTTCGAAATTTTAAATTTAATGATTTTTTTTGAATCCAGCATTGAAAACATCATGCAATTGATAGGGAAATAAAGTAAAAGGAAATTGTCAAATAATAAAAAGGCATATCCCTTTGTTGTATAATGAATGTTGGGTGAAGCCATGGGCATCCAACCTATCTGGTATAACGTTCACCAACTAAACTTATTTTGGATGTCTTTGCTACAAAAGGATAATTGAGTTGGTAAAGAAGGGTAATATTATGGCATTTATTAGGATTTTGATTATTTAAAAATATAGTTTGTGTTATTGTAATAGAATTGTTAATTAATAAAAATTATTATAGTTATATAGGAAATTATAGAGTATATATTTTTATGAAATATATGAAAATGTTATTTTTTTTAAGATAAATAAAACTTGACACATAGCTATAAAGTTTTTTTTGGATTTCCTTTAAATATAAAGTTATAAGAAAAGCTGATTAGAGTTATTGAAGATATATTTTTCTCAACAACATTTAGTGTTGAGGAACTTTTAGCCAATAGCCAAAAAATCACTTTTAAAGTGATTCATTAGTGGGTTAGTTGAGGCTCTTCTTCATAAAGACATTTTATCAAGTTCAATTATCCTTGCCAAGGTTGCATAGGTTTGTATGCACAACAAGCAATAAGTACACAATTATATAATGGGGAACTCTTAAGGAGCAACCAATAAGTCATTCCTAAAGTGATTTGTCCTTGAATTTGGTTAGGACTCTTCTTTGTTATTATGTTAATACATTGTATTTAGTTTAATCTCCTTGAAAGGGATGATTAGGTCTTGGCATCCATTGAGTACCCATTCTATTGTGGAGATCTCTCAGCGGCCTTCTAATGAGTCACTTTTAAAGTGATTCTTGATGGAGTGGTTGAAACTCTTTTTCATTAACAAATTATCTCAAGTCGAAGTTCATGTTCAATGGATATGGATTAAAATAAATGATACATACCAAAGATTGAAAATGAAAAATAATATTTAAATGAATAAAATGCATTATTCCAACATATAAATAATGACTTCCTCAAGGAGAAGAGATCATCTTCAAATATGGAAAGATGACAATATTAAAAAATATATCTAACAAATATATTCAATGATATAGAACGAGAGTATTAATATGGAGATGGCATTTCATATTAAGGTTATGTCATTATAACATGATGATCATATCATGTAATATTACATAAACAACAATCACATGTTAAAAATAATACATTAACAAATTGGTAATGAAAGTGTGAGCAATATTATTTATAACTAAGTGAATATATTATCACGTCAACTTTAATAGAGTGAGGGAAGATGTTAACATATCAATCCTACTAGAGTCGGGGAAGATGTAAGCACATCAAATAATGGAATTGTGGACCAAATCCAACTTCTAAATTGTTAAAGTGACTAGTGTTAGGGAGGATGCTATCACATCAACTAGGGGATTTGCACCCAAAAGTCATCGATCAAATTGACAAAGGTACCAAAGTGAGGGGAGATGTTATCATATTGACAAGGGATTTGCACCCAAAAACTAACATTCAAAGTGAAAAAGGTCCCCTTAAAACCAATGAACGAAGTGACACAAGTATAAGAGCAAGAAATGATGATATATGCTTCAACCCTTTTTTGAAGGGAGGGAGGATGTTATCACATCAACACTTGACAAAAATACCAAAATAAAGCAGGGTGATATCACACTGATCCTATTAGAGAGAGGGAAAAAGTCAACTTTAGGATTGACAAAGCTACGAGAGGGGGAGAAGATTCCTATTACAACATCCTGAGGAATTGTGCCCCAAAACTAGTATTTGATTTAACAAATGTACTAGAGTGAGAAAGGATTATATCATGTCATCCCTATAAAGGTGGGGGAGGATGTTATCGCATCAACCCTTAAGTAAGGGGGCAAAACCATAGGTACCTCGTTCTTCACTAGAAAAATGATTTTATTACATAAACATTAATAGAGTGAAGGATAGAGCCAATGTTGTTAGAGTGAGGGAGGATGCTATCACATCAAGCTAGTGATTTGCATTTGAAAGCCAATGTTTAGGTTGATAAGGGTACCAAAGTGAGGAAGGGTGTTATAACATCAATCCTATTGGAGAGAGGGATGATGTTATCATGTGAAGCTTTGACAAAGATATTTAAGTGAGGAAGGATGCTATAACATAAATCCTATTTGAGTGAGGGATGATGTTATCATGTCAAGCCTTGACAAAGACATTTAAGTGAGGAATGATGCTATCATGTCAACACCACGAGAGTGAGGGGTAGGTATAGCTTCCATGTTGACAAATTTCTCAAAGTGATAGATGATACTACCACATCAATTAAAAAACTTGCTCCCTAAAGCCAACACTTAAATTAAAAATAATAGTAAAATGAGGAAGAATGTCATCACATTAGCACCATTAAAGTGAGGGAGGAGGCCAACACATCAACCATCGACAAAGGTACTAAAGCGAGGAATGATGATATCATGTAATCCCACTACAATGGGAGAAAAGCCAACTTTTAAATTGACAAAGCTACTTGAGCAAAGGAGGATGCTATCACATCAATTCAAGTACTTGCCTTGAAAAGCTAACATTAAAATTGCCAAAAATACTACAAAATAATACTAAAGTCAAGAAGGATGACATCACATCGACCTCATTGAAGTGAGAAAGGAAGTCATCATGTCAAACATTAACAAAGGAACTAGAGCGAGAAATGATGTTATCATGTAACTTGTTATAGTAGACCGAAAACTAACTTTTAGATTAACAAAATTCTAAACTAAGAAATATTGCTATGACATTAACCCAAATACTTGCGTTACAACACCAACATAACTTCATTATTATACCAAATTGAGAAATGATACTAAATCACATCAAATTAAAAAAAAAATGATTATAGCCTGAACCTCACTCTAATGAAGTGGAAAAGAATGCTATCCCATCAATACTTAACAAAATTATCACATGAATTTCACTATAATGCTGTAAGTTAAAAAGACTTTGATCACAAGCTACCCCACACGAATATCCCGATTAACAAAACTAGTAAAATTATCACATGAACCTATCACATCAACTTTGAACAAAATAAATTGAAATCACAAACCATAAACCCTACCTAAACATAAATTGACATCACAAAACCATAAACCCTACCTAAACATAAATTGACATCACATAAACCCTAAACCCTACCAAAACATGGAGAGACCGATTACATCAACCGTTAGATAAAATTACCCAACAATATCCATATTCGACCTATCACATCAGCCGTTGATGAAAGTACTCAACAACACCCGTCTGCAAGAGTATATTTGGAAATTTGAATGAAATTTAACTGGTAATTCATTCATTCATACATAAGAATTTAACTTGTTTTTTTAATTCAGGGGTGTGTAAGTTGATCGGATTTGCAACGGAATTGAAATTAACAGTTCAACGACATCATGGCGTGTCTGGTTCACCCGACACGCACGACGCTGCGTTGCCTTCGTTCTGGAAGGATCATCAAGTCACAGCAAAATCCAGTTTTAGAAAATATTCCCCGACACGCACGACGCTGCATTGCCTTCCTTCTGGAATGATGAACGCACAGGGAAATATTCCCCGCCGTGAAACAGGGTTTGGGTTTTAGAAATCATTATTCCGACTAATTCGAATGCTGTTTCCGTTGTAGCACCGGCTCTCCAGCGAATTCCCGGCACTGGTTGTTATCGGAGTGGAGAGAATGCGCGCGGGAGAGGCCGTTAAACCATCTACGGCCGGCACGCGCTTGAACGCCATTCGGTGACACGTGGAGCATCGGATGGCGCATGAGGCAATGGCGTACGTCGGAATCAGAAAAGCTTAGGTTTGTCTGAACATGAATTACATGGCCCCTTCGCTGGTTCGTTGAATCATATTGTATATTGTGGAGTAATGGGGAAGACAGCGAGAAGAATATTGAATTTTGTATAAGGTCATGCATTAAGCGGGATACTAGTCTTTTTGGGCGCCCGCTTATTTATTTCCAGGCACCAACCGTATGAGCCTTCTGTAAAATTCTGAGTGCTGGAAGCTCAACTTAATCTACTGGAGAAACAAGATCTTCTGCGGAATCGATCCAGCGACGTGGGGTTTAAGAAATGTATATGGATCAGAGCAACAAGAAAAGGAAATTAACAGCGGGGGCTGAGAGGACCAGGGTGTATGGATTTCATACATTTGGAGATCCTGGATGCCCTGCCGATTTCGATGGGCCTTTCCGGGAAAACATTGGGGTTTTCTTGCAGGAATTTGCCAGTCTTGAAGCTTACAATGTAGAGGGAATGGCTGTCTGGTCGATTGCAATGGAGTACGAGCAGTCTCGTGGTCACTGTATTTCCATGTTTGTCGTTGAAGAGACTGTGCAAAAGGCATCCCATGTCAACCCTCACTGCGATCAGTGCCGAGGCATAGGTGAGAAACTGGCAAAACTGAATTTCAGCATAGAATTGAAGCAAGTTTTCTTGAATTGTTTTCCTGAGTTTTCTTGAATTGTTTTGGCAGGATGGAGCCATCACATGGTTTCCAAGTCTCGGTACCACTTTATCATACCTGCTGCTCCTGCTCGGGCAGAATTTAAACTGAGCGTTCTTGATACGCGGACTCATTTGCTGCACGGCATGCTCCACTCGAATGGGTTCGGGCATCTCATCAGTTTAAATGGCAGAGAGAAAGGGTATTCTAAGTTTGCTTCTGGTCGTGAATTCATGGATTTATGGGACCGGATTTGCGCCATGCTCAGAGCCAGGTGAACTCAGCATCCATTCTGTCCAATTAATTTGAAGAATTGGTAATTGGGTCAGAATTTGAATCTTCAATTTCATGATTCATCTACTTAAACTGACTTAGGCTGTGTGATGTTTGCTATGCTATATGCTTGAGATTCAATTTAATGGCCATGCTCAGAGCCAGGTATTTTATTCAATTTTCATGTGAACTCATCATCTATTCTATTCAATTTTCATGTGAAGTCATCATCTATTCTATTCAATTTTCATGTGAAGTTGCACTGATATTTCTGAGGAATTGAGGAATTCATTGCAATTTACATCTAGTTGCACTGATATTTATGAGGAATTGAGGAATTCATTGCATTGATAATGGTTAATAACTTAGTTTAGTTTATATTGTTGCACCAAGTGCAAAAGTGCTGGTGCTGTGATGTTGGTTATGTTATATGCTTGAGATTCAATTTGATGGCCTTATTGATATTTCTTACAGGTGGGTGAATTTTCATATTGGAAAATTTGATACTAAAATGATATTTGGTTGGTGAATGCAGGAAAGTTAGCGTGGAAGATGTTGCTAAGAAAAGATCGATGGAATTGAGGCTGTTACACTGTGTTGCCTATGGGGATTCTTGGTTTGGCAGATGGGGTTTCAAGTTCGGGCGTGGTTGCTATGGAGTGACCCAGCAAATGTACAGCAAAGCCATTGAGGCGCTTCGAGGAATGCCGCTGTCCATAATGCTGCAGCATTTTCAGCAGTGTGTGGACCACGGGGAACTTGTCTCCATCGTTGCCTTGTATCAGAGAATTAGCGGGACCGTTGCTCTGCAGACAGTCGGGAATCTGATGAGCTTCATGATGGAATTGAAGGCTCGCATGCCTTTAAAATCCTGTGCTGAGAACGCGCCGCTGCCTAATGCTGTAGACACGCCTTGCCGGTGGTCGGCCAGGAGACTTGAACTCGCGACGCAGGTTATAGTGGAAGCTTTGAAAACCGCGGGTGCACACAAATGGGTTCCTCGACAGGACGTCAGAGATGCTGCGAGGGCTTATATAGGAGACACCGGCTTGCTGGATTTTGTGCTTAAATCGCTGGCAAATCGCGTGGTGGGAGGTCACATTGTGCGCAGGGCCGTGAATCCCAGCACCAAAGTCCTGGAATACTGCATACAGGGTCTCAGCTCAGTTCCTCCGAGCGGTCATGTGAGCGCCCCGGGCGCCGCTGGGCCGGCGAGTGTCGAGGAGATCAGTCGGAAAGATATAGCTAGACATATTGATTACATGTACAGGCTTGTCCTGGAAAGCTATGAGCCTGCGGCCGACCATAACAGCAGGCTGACGGCCATTCCGACAGCCAGCCGAATAATTCTCGACACCAAGCACTTTGTGAAGGACTACAGAGGAGAAATGACGAGGAGAGGCGCCGCCAATCAATGGGGCTTCGACGACGACGAGATGCTCAGAGTTATGTGCACGGTGTCCCTCAGCGAACGTTGCCCGACCAGCAGCAAGCGTAGGCGTAGCCCGCCTCCCGCGCCTCCGATGGACGTCGTGGTTCTGCCACCTCACGCCACCGTTGCTGATCTCAAGAGAGCAGCCCAGAGTGCCCTCAGGGAAACCTACTACATCACACGCGATTTCCATGCGGAGTCCATCTCCGGTCTGGACGGAGACAACGACAACGACGATCTCCTGTTCGGAGCCCTCGAATCGGGGTCCAGCGTCGTAGTCCAAGGCAGCGGCATCGACATGTCGAGCGAGCTCCGCTACGAAGGAGGAGGAGGAGGTCCCACTGCCGACGTGGACGACTGGTCGGTCGAATGTTCTTGCGGCGCAAAGGACGACGATGGCGAGAGGATGATTGCCTGCGACGTGTGCGGGGTGTGGCAACATACTCGCTGCGCTGGCATTGCTGACGTGGACGAAGTTCCAAACATGTTCTTCTGTCACCGCTGTGGGCTCCACCTCTTCCAGTCCATACTATAGCCTTTCCTTCTTTTTTTCAATACATCCGCTCCAATTCTTTAGCTGTTTTTGTATACATATAAATACCCTATTATTCATCACGCTTTTTACATTCTCCTTGAAATCAGCTTTAAAAATCCCATCAAATCTAATCAATGATGAAAAATTCCGGTGTATCAAAGTGCTAACTACTTAATGGAATGATATTTGTAATATCATGTTTATTTGTCACATTCTCGCTGGTCAAATTCATGTGAATTAAAGTTTTGAGGTGCTCGTTGCATGGTAAGTTAATGTGATGATATTTGCAGTATTATTATGCTTATTTTATGATTTTTGTAATTTATAAAATATTATTTTTATGGAAGTTAGTTTGGAAGTTAGATTTAAGATTTTTGTGATTTATAATTTAAATAAATGATTTTTAGATTAATTTGATCAAATCTTAATGATATAATTAATGACCATTTGTTATTTCTGTGAGAATATGAATATCCAGGATGAAAATCACATTCTCTTAGAGTGCCCCGTGTACAACCACATTAGAGCTCAATTTCATAATCTTTGTTGCAATAACTTTCCTAACTTTTTAAGATATCAAAATTATAGTGAGCCGGGGGGAGGCTTCTCTCCAAGCTTTTTGAATGATGTTTCATAGGGTGAGGATAGAGCTTTGTAAAAATGAACCTTGAACCTTGATCAAAGACGAAAAACTTTTTGACCGTACTATTAAATCTTAATTTTATTTTATTATAAATATTAGTGGTGATTTTAATTTGTTGTAATTATGGGAAAAAAATATGAATAATTTAAATGAATAACTCTTTTCATTTTAATTAGTTTAAAGGTCAAGTAATATTTATAATAAATTTGAATATATTTTTTTAGTTAAAGAAATTGATAGTTAGGCGAGTGTTATAAATTTTAAAAATTAAATTTTTATTAAATATAATAAAATATAAAATTCAAATTATCTTTTTCTTTTCTTTTTCTCATTTTTTGTTGTTGTTATAAGTGGACACCACGAGGGGATTGGAACCGGTGACCTATCGCATGGAGTGCGATAACAATGCACCCTTCACCGTCGAACCAAAGCCTCATGGACTAAAAAATTCAAATTATCTTTATGAAATATAAAATCAGGTAAATTGAAATTTTAATTAAAAAGTAATGGGGTTAATAAATTACTATTTTGTTTTTATTAGAATATTATTAAATTGAATTGTTTTATAAGTTTGATGGTTTCAAATAAGTTAAGATGTTATTTTTTTCTTCCTAATTCATCATATTAATATTTTTTTTCCCACGTTTGAAGTGTGGTTTATCTTAAGGAGATGAATAATATGTATTTATCACAATTTTTTTAATGAAATTCAATAGGAGGAGTTGACACATGTCATGTTAAGCGATGGATAGTTAATATTTATAAATAAATAAATATTTTAATAAATATTTTTTCAAAAAATTTAAAATATTTTAAGAATTATAAATATGTGAATTTATTAATTATAAATAGATAAAAATGTAAATTATTAATATTTAAAAAAATAATAAGCTTTTAATTAAATTTTATAAATTTATAATATTAAGAAGAATATATAAGTCTCTTATAAGATTAAGAAGAATATATAATTCTCTTATACTCATTATAGTCTTTTTAGAAAATCCGCTTTCTTTTTAGTAATTCAAAGAATTAAGAATCTTCCCATTCAAGTTATAAAAGACTAATGACCATACATTTTGTTGGAGTATCTTTTATAACATGTAACTTATTATAAGATTAAGCATTTTGGTAATTAAAAACATAAAAAAAAAAAAAATTTCTATTTTAATGTTATAAAAGATTAATAATAACTAGAAAATAATTTAGAAGATTTTTTTGGAGTTTTCTTATAGTATGTAAGTTCAAATGTAAGATGATTTTTATAGATAAGACTTGGAAGGCTTTAGAAGATGCCCACTCTATTATGATAATCAAAAGTCAATGACATACTTGTTCGCCGATTGTGTTTTTTTAAGGCAATGTGGAAATCGATCTTGTTTGACAAGGTTTGCGTGGAAATGTGATCGGGTACATCGTTAGGAAATGCCTCGAAGAGTGGACAAAAACCTCAACCTTGGAGCATTTTTCCAACCTTCCAAGATTGGTCCTTTGACATATATTGTTACACCGGAATATAATCATCTTTGAGAATGATGTCTCAAATATTTGACATGTGGTACATAAAACAAAAATAACAATGAAGCAACTCAACACACATGGTTTAAGAAGATTGGATTCCAATTGGGCCCAGGATAGATACTTCGAAGGCTTGGGATTTATTTTATGGAGCCAAAAGTCGTATCATGGATGTATGTAGAGCAGGAGAAACACTTCACCTGAACAATCATCATTATTTCCTTCTTAGCCTGGGGTTGGGGCCCAAAACTAATAACAAAGCAGAATTAATTGGGTTTTGGCTCGTCCTTGACTTTTCAATGTCCAAGGAGGAGAAGTGCTTACAATTTTTTGGTGATTCTCAAGTGGTTATTTATCGGTTCTTTGGGATCAATATATTACACAACCTGGCCCTATATCCTTGGCAAGAAAGAATTTTCCAACTACATGAATTTCTCAAGGAACTAGAGGTATCACATATCCAGAGGGAACAAAATGTTGATGTGGAAAGAAGATTGAAGGAAGCATTACTCCAACCTGTAGGACATTTAGTGATTTCATAATTTTTTGTTGATGTCCTTAGGGTGAATGCCAACAACATTTTATGAATTGAAGTTTTTGTATTCATTGGGACCTTAATTGTTTGTCTGTTTTAACAATTTTGTGTTCGTAGAATGCCTTAGCTTTCTTGATAGACATATCCAAGAGGTTGTAATTGAATATTAATTTGTATACTTTGATTTCAATGAAATAACATGTTATTTTTCCATGGGAAAAATATTGATAATTTTTATATTAAAGATTTTGAAGTAGTTAAATATATATTATTAATTTTAAAAAATCAATAAAATTTAAAATAAAATCCTAGTAATGAAATAAAAAATAAGTGATTTTTTCCATGGGAAAAATATTGATAATTTTTATATTAAAGATTTTGAAGTAGTTAAATATATATTATTAATTTCAAAAAATAAATAAAAATTAAAATAATGATCCTAACTATGATAAATAAGTTTGGATGAAAAAAAGGAAAACATTTTTTAAATTGTATTTTAGGTTTATTCATTATAAATTTACTTAAATGTTACATATAAGTATTGGTTGTTGCATACTTTTAATAAATTTACAATGAAATATTGATTTGAATGGGAATATTAGTTATGCTATGCTAAGATATTGTTTAGAATAAAAAAATTTGTGACTAAGGTTTTTCCTCCAAATGGCAAGTAGAAGTAGGTGGTTTTATGTATTTTTGTAATTTATGTTCATGAATTCTTTTATATGAAATCAAACATAAAATGGAAGCATGTAATAAACAATATTACACTAGCCATTGTTTAAGGAGTTCACCCATCTTGGGCTACATCTCCTTGGATCAACTCTATTGGCATGATCCCTTCTCATTATGCTCAATGATTTGTAAAGAGGAGTACAACAAATGTCGAACAAAGGAATGATTAGTTTCTCCTACAAAGAAACATATTGTTGCAAGAACAGCATCATGAGCATTCTAACCTTTAGTCAAGCATGTAAACAATCAACAAAAATAGGCAACTATATCAAGATCCTAAACTACAACTTCAAAGACCTACAATTGCACTACAAAAAATCGTGTACTACATGAACATATCTCTCCTTCAAAGAAATAAAGAGGAAAGAAGAATGATAAGTTACAACTCTAATGCAATTATTGTTTCAGAAAGAATATGGAGAATAGACAACCCCTGCAAGGGCATCTTCATCATCAAAATTTTCCATAAGTTGTTTCAACACCATGGTTGACCATGGCACCCTTAGGCTTCAACCTGCAAAAAAATCCTATCTAGAGTGTTCTATGGATCCAGATACATATTCCATTGAGTCCAAAATAATAATAAAATGGTACCTTAGCCTCTTTTTGTATCCAGTTTGGTCGAAAACTAGAGGAGTTATGACCTCTCCTAGTTTTCCCACTATCTGCTCCATAAATTGCACAAAATCTGAGACACTCCTACAAATCTGCCCGGAATTTGGAAAACTATCCTACAATTCGTCGAACAACGACACAAATTGTGGGATGGTTAATTTCATTAATAACTCCCATAATTAGAATTAGGCGTTAATTAATCCTGTTTCACAATTTAATTACGTGTTTAAGGGTTAGTGCCTCCTACGCTTCGCCCTAGGTCCTGGGTTATGGATATATGAAAATTTGTATTATGGGATGGCCCACGGGGCTGGCCCCCACTCCACCCAACGATGAAAACAACAAAATTTAAATACATGTGGCATTGTATAAGGTTAAGTAACAATGTGTAGGTGAGTTGGTAGTGGTGCAGGTTTGTTCAGCGGGAGTCTTCAGTTCAACTCTCGCCCAGTCCATCTGGTCCATAAACCCAAAATTTTACCATACCATGAGGGGGACACACGGTGGCCCCAGGCTGAGCCACATGCCTCCTCCTCATTGGTCTTCCCAATGACCACTAATAACATGCCATGACGCACCAACCACACCATGCCACTTGGTAGCCTATTATTCGACGATTAGATGCGTTGACCTGCCTAGTCAACATGCCACATCAACAGTAAGTACTACTGACTGGGCTCCCTGTCTGCACAAATTTTTGCTAAATTTAGATGTTTAGGAAAGTAGACAGAACACAATATCTTTAGCACATGTATCGATTTTCCGCGAAACGAGTTGTGCCAGAATCAGGACGATGAGATCTATGCAGTCGTTCAGGTTCCACACCAATCTGGCAACTTTGATTTTGAGCAAAAAATTATCTCCTAATCACTCTTCCCCACTGAAAATATTTTGGACCCAAAAATCTCACTTTCAGTAATTCAGCTTCTGAAGGTCCAATCCCTCCATTCTTCCAAACTCAATCAAAGCAATGCTTGTCGTGCCTTCACCAAGTGTTTTCGCCATTTCCATGTATCATTTTGAAACTGTTTAGTGAACTTCTCTGGTTTTTCCATGTCACCATCGAAAGCCACATACTTCTTACCAAGATGACACAAATAATTATGATGCAAATGGTAAACAAATTCCACTAGGTTTACTTGACTCAAGCTTGAATGTACATCTTGAAAGTATGCATTTCGCTGAACATAAGTTTCATGTAAAACAAAATGATGCTTGAGTACAATAATTACACAAACAACATGCCTAGAAGGTATATCAACAAATGTGTCACTTGTACCTCTCTTATACCTTTTGACCAAGTGGATTTGTTGACGAACACCCATCAAATGAAAGTGCCTTAATCGCTGCAACTTAGTCATTGCACCATTAAAATTTTCTGAACGCAATGAAATGGAAAAGTCACTTGCATCAACCTAAAAATTAGACGACCTTTTCAAGTTTATAAGAGAAAATAAAAGTTGAAATGATATTATACTTCAAAGCATCACATGCCTCTTGTTGTTTGCTTCCCCACTAAAAGACCTTTTCACACATGTCAATGCATTTCAAGAAGCTCTAGTAATGGATCCAAATCACCCTCCTTCTTATGCATGAAAGTAGGAGTATGGAAAATATCATAAAACATAATAAGCCATTCAAACAAACCTTGTTTGATGTGAAATGTTGTCTTCCACATACCTCCTTCAACCACTCTTCTTTGATGAAAGCCACTCCTTTTGTACCTCACAATACAATGCTTTCCATTCTTTTTGGGCACCAAAACCATAGGTGAAATGCATAGTGGAAGATATGGTTGAGTGATTCCATTATTCAATAACTTTTTCCTTTGCTTTCGTATTTCTGCACTTCGCATTTTTGACATCCGATGTATGCCAATGTTACAAGAAAACATTCTTGCTGCAAAATATTTACCAAGGATAACATCCAAAAATACTTTGGAAAATAAACCAAACAAGTTTCACATAGTGAATACTTGTGTAAATGAGTGCTTAACACATTAGTATCCTACTACATGTGTTGCTACTAATCATACAACAGTTTGAAAATGATTTCTAAAAACATAAATAGAAATGCATTTTTACAGCATGGAAATAACTTGGCATCCAAATTTTCTATTAAAAATGACTATTCACAAGCCAAACTTAGCATGACAATGTTCAAAGCAAAACACTGTTGCATTTAAAGTGAGTTATTAATGAATAAAGTGAGTTATTTATGAATATCACTTTTACAATAGTCCAACTATGGAACATGAAAATAGTGCAAAACAAGATTTACAAATTCAGTTGGACAAATAATACGCTCACTTCTTACCCAACCAAGTAAGCGAACCCTATATTTGTTCTTCCTCTTCTTCTGGAGTTGCATCAGGTATGGCTGCATCTTGCGCAACTCTTGCCATGGTTGCTTCCTCTTAAGGTACATGCACAACTTGCTTTCCCTTGATGAAGATGTGGAAAAAGTCTCCAACATTTTGCAACCCAATTTCCGCTAATTTTGCAGTGAATACAAAATTTCTTTTGAGCTCCTCTTGGCTCACATGCCTCAAACTTTCGATTAAATTTTCCCTTCTCGCGTTTCTTTTCAATAGACACATACATACTTTTGAGAAGTGCTTCCCTCTTTTCGCACTTATTTACACTATGGTTAGATGAAAGGAAAAAAGTACATGGAAATACATTCTTCAACAAGTTTTTCAAATTTTCATTTTGTTTTCCATCTTGAAAAACATTTGATAAAACATGATGTTTATGCCTCTTTTGCTTGCTTTTTTGCTTCTCTTCTTGCATGAAGAATTTGCATGACGAGTAGAACTTTTGTAGTGAGAAGAACTTAATTTATTTTCTTCTTCATCTTTTCCATCTCTCTATGGAGATAGCTTCAAGTCTTATTTGTTCTTGAAGAACCAAGTAGGTACTAGTTCTGGGTGCAAAGTCCAACACCTTTCCTTCGCATGTACTCTTTCGTGACAAAAGGTACATGATACACAATAACTGTCATCAGAAGACCATTCTTCTCTTGCAACATAACCCAAGCCTTCGTACTTAGGTCTCTCTTTGGCTTCTATTGGATTCTTGATGCCTTGTTGGTTCACACCAAGACCTCCTCCCTTGTAACCCATTTTATACAAGAGCTTGGATCCAATTCCATTACCATACTTTTCAAAAGCTGCAAATGAAATTTCTTCAACACCTTTATGAAAAGAAGAAGCATGAAAATGCTTACCAATGGTTCCATCTTTTCCTCGAGGTAAAAAGATGTTTGCAAACTCCGTTTTGATTGTGGATGTGTCCACTTGGACTATTTGGTTCTCTTCCTTCATCTCCCCAAACTTAGGTACTTATTGAACCTCATCCTCCACATCATGTGGACATAAGGCACAAACTTGTCCATCATATTTTTTTGAAGGACTTTATAAACACGCATCTTGCATCAAAGTTGTAGAAAAAAATAAAGTTTGTGGGGAGGATGGTGACTTCGCACCATTCTTTTCTCCTTCTTCCCTTGAAGAAAATTCTTCACCTAGAGGTGGTGTAGAGATTTCACCATGCAACTTGGTGTTCCTCTCTTCATGGAGGACCCTCACCATATCTGGCATGTCTATAAAAGCCTTTCTGAGAGCTTTTACATCTTCTGACATCTTGGTAGAATCTCCTCCTTTGAACATACTTTGTTTGAAGCCTCAATCATGAATAAAAAGATTTGTGACTAAGGATTGTCCTCCAAATGGAAAGTAGAAGTAGGTGGTTTTATGTGTTTTTGTAATTTATGTTCATGAATTGTTTTATATGAAATCAAACATAAAATGGAAGCATGTAATCAACAATATTACACTAGCCATTGTTTAAGGAGTTCACCCCTCCTAGGCTACATATCCTTGGATCAACTCTAATGGCATGATCCCTTCTCATTATGCTCAATGATTTGTAAAGATGAGTACAAAAAATGTTGAATAAAGGAATGCTTAGTCTCTCCTACAAAGAAACATATTATTGCAAGAACATCATCCCATGATCATGCTAACCTTCAGTCAAGCATGTAAACAATCATCAATAATAGGAATCTACATCAAAATCCTAAACTCCAACTTCAAAGAGCTAAAATTGTACCACAAAACACCTTGTGGTACTTGAACAAATATCTCCTTAAAAGACATAAAGAGGAAAGAATAATGAAAAGTTACAACTCTGATGCAATTGTTGTTTCAAAAAGAATATGGAGAATAGAAAACCCCTGCAAGGCCATCTTCATCATCAAAATTCTCCATAAGTTGTTTCAACACCATGGTTGATCATGGCAACCTTAGGCTTCAACCTATAAAAAATCCTATCTAGATTGTTCTATGGATCCTGAGACCTATTCCATTGAGTCCAAAATAGTAAAAAATGGTACCTTAACCTCTTTTTGCATCCAATTTGGTCGAAAACAGAGGGAGTTATGACGTATCTTAGTTTTCCTACTATTCGCTCCACAAATTGCACAAAATCTGGGTCGGTCCTAAAAATCCACCCAGAATTGGGAAAACTGTCCTACAATTTCGCCGACCGGTGACCCAAATTATGGGACGGTTAATTTTGTTAATAATTCCCATAATATGAATTAGGCATTAATTAATCTCGATTAGAAATTTAATCACGCATTTAAGGGTTAGTGCCTCCTGCACTCCACCCTTAGTCCTGGGTTACAGTTATATGAAAATTTGTATTGGGGGATGGCCCACGGGGCTGGCCCCACTCCCCACAACGGCGGCAACAACAAATTTTAAATACATGCTGATGAGCTCCATCATTTGACATATTTGGAGGGGTTAATAGTCACCTTTTTTCCTTCTTAGATCTCTTTTTCTTGAATTTTTATTATTATTTGGTTATATGATGCTAGTATAGGTGGTGATTTAGGCTAACATACACTAAGTTCCTAATATAAGGTTGAGTGCAAAAAATCAGGAATTATTAATCATTTTTATAAGGATTTTATCATAAAGACTCGGAGGGGACAACAAAGACGAATTATAGGAGGATTGTCCACCCTCAAAGGCAGCTGAAGGATCCCAAAGATTCTCTCCAGCAATTCGAATTCCAAAAGCAGCCAAAGGATCCCCAAGGATTCTCTCCAACAATTCGAATTCCAAATTTAGCCAAGCAACTCAAAGAAGAGTGCACCCAATCCTTGTTCACTGGTAGCCAAGAAGACTCAATCACCATTTTCTAGGGAGCTTTTGGTAGCTGCTCTATAGAATAAATAGAGCAGAGATAGAGCTAGGAAGAGTTAGCCAATACTAGTCGATTCCAGTAAGAAATCTATTGCAAGTTATTGAGTTTTTATTATTTCAGTGATCAAACTCTTAGAGATGTAGGAGGTTATTCTTTTAATGAAATGAGTAGAGTGATTTCCTTTTACTGTTTTTAAATTTCAGAGAGCTAGGCTTGTGGGTTAGGGCCCAATCCATGTGCCTCAACCTCTCTGTTGTACCTGTTCTTTTCTTTCTGTTATTTCGTTAGCTGTGTATTCTGATAATAGCATTTACTAGTTTCAAGTTGTTGCTTAGTGTTGCTTTCAGCAGGCTGTTGTAGTTTTACATTTGTTTGTGAGTAGTAGAATAGAGGAAAAACTCCAAAATTTGTGGTCAAGCATCCCCCTCTCATCTCTGTCAATAGAGTTTGGGCAGGGTAGACCTTCCCATAGATGAAAAACATTGATATATGTTCACTATTTCCATCTCTGCATTACGCCTCTAAACCTTGCTTTTGCGTCTCCATTTCCTCCTGTTTTCTGCTCATTTTCAAATGCTGCACCCACATTTTCCCCTAATAGCACTTAAACCCTTCAACCACCTTATTCCTTTGTTTTATTATTCACGATTGTTTTTACCTTTTTAACACTAAATGCTTGAAAAAACCGTGGAAACCCGTCTTCCGCCTTTCCTCCTCAAAATTCCCGCCACCATACATCGCAATCACACTTCACATCTCTTACCTTTTGCCTTGAAGACTTACCACTCTCCTTCGCTGATTGCCTGCCTTATTCCTTCGTTCTATCGGTCACCATCGCCAAACTCGTTTTAATGCAAAAACGCTTGAAAACCATCGAAAACCCGACCTCCGCCTTCCTCCTCGAAATTACCACTTGTTCTTGCCAATTGCAATATTGCGATCGTGCTCCGCCACCGGTCCCACCGCCACATTTCCCTTCGCAATTCACACTTCGGAAAACTTACATCATTGCACTTCACATCATTTAGCTTGTTACGTTTTCACTCACCGCTCCGACTATCAATTGCAATATTGCGAAATTGCAAATCACAAATTGCACTGTTTACCTTTTTCGCATAACACTTTCCACTCGTTATACCGATGCGATAACTCTGCCACATCACTCGTTACACTTCGCAGTTCGCACAACTTGCCACATCGAAAATCTAAACCCACAGCTCTTTCCCCATCACACTTCGCACATTTTTTTTCGTTACTAATAATCTTTACCGCTATCCCTTTAAACTTGTGATATTGCGATTGCAACATCCTATATCACAACATTCACCTCCATCGCATCTCCGCCATCGCATATTTCCATTCATTTATGCTCCAAAGCCATTTATTCCATATTATAAGGTTTTATAAGGTTTTAACCCCCGGTTTCCATTTCTAAGCCCTGTTTCATGTGCTAAGCCCTCAATTCACCACTTTAGCCCTTTTCTTCCCTCCAAGATGCAAACCAACCCCTTTTCAAGTAGAATTAAGTCATGGATAGTTTAGTTGCATGGATAGAAGCATGTTAGATAGACTATAGGATAAGTAGAGTGCATTTAGCTAATTTTTCAAGTTAAGTGTGGTTTAGAATTAGTTTCCTTTCTGCCATTCATTTTCAACAAGTTAAATTAGTTCCCTTCCTGTCCTTTCCTTTCTGCAAATTAAATTAATTTAATTCTTGTCATTTATTTTCAACAATTTAGTTTAGTTTCCTTTCTGTCATTTCCTTTCAGCAATTTACTTTTCATTTCTTATCATAGTTTAAGAAATAGCACCATTTTGTAAAGTTCCTTTCTACAAATTAAATTAGTTTCATTCTTGTCATTTTTTTCAGCAATTTAGTTTAGTTTCATTTATGTCATTTCCTTTCAGCAATTTACTTTTCAGTTCTTATCATAGTTTAAGAAATAGCACCCTTTTGTAAAGTAGAAGAGGATGACATGAACATAGTGCATCTGTTGTGTATATAGCACTGTCACCTCCAAGTTTTTACGAACCCTGGGTTGATAAAGTAAAGTAGAGCAGCCCCTAGGAGTTGCAACACTCTTGGTGCAATACCAGGGCTCACCATTTTTTTGGTGTCGTTGCCGGGGATCTACTTCACACATTTTAGTTCGTTCCTGATAATATTTACTGTTATCCCTTTAAACTTGCGATATTGTGATTGCGACATTGCATATCGCAACTTTCGCCTCCATCGCATATTTCCATTCATTTCCTCTCCATAGCCATTTCTGCCATATTATAAGGTTTTATAAGGTTTTAACCCCCGCTTTCCATTTCTAAGCCCTGTTTCATGCGTTAAGCCCTCAATTCACCACTTTAGCCCTTTACTTCCCTCCAAGCTGCAAACCAACCCCTTTTCAAGTAGAATTAAGTCATGGATAGTTTATTTGAATGGATAGAAGTATGTTAGATAGACTATAGGATAAGTAGAGTGAATTTAGCTAATTTTCCAAGTTAAGTGTGGTTTCAAATTAGTTTCCTTTCTGCCATTTATTTTCAACAAGTTAAATTAGTTCCCTTCATGTCCTTTCCTTTCTGCAAATTAAATTAGTTTCATTCTTGTCATTTCTTTTTAGCAATTTAGTTTATTTTCCCTTTTTTCATTTCCTTTTAGCAATTTACTTTTCAGTTCTTATCATAGTTTAAGAAATAACACCCTTTTGTAAAGTAGAAGAGGATGACATGAACATGGTGCATCTGTTGTATATATAGCACTGTCATCTCCAAGTTTGTATGAACCCCGAGTTGATAAAGTAAAGTAGGGAAGCCCCTGGGAGTTGCAACACTCTTGGTGCAATACCTGGGCTCACCACTTTTTGGTGTCGTTGCCAGGGAGGTGTCTAGTAGATGTTTTGATTTTTTTTTTAGCATTCTTTTATGCTTTCCTTTATTTTCATGTAATTTCAGAAATATTGAAAAAATACAAAAATATTTGATTTTCATGCCTCGTAGGACTAGGAATACCCAAAGAAAAATCTTACCTAAAACCCCCACATCACCTCCTAGCCACCCTGCACTATTCTTCAGTGGCAGTGATATTGAACCCCCTATAGGAGAGCCTTTTGAATATTTGGAGGATCCTATTGGGGAAGAAGAATAAGAAGACTTTGTTTCAATTGAGGGACCTACTTCACCTATCTTAACCATGGTTGGGACCCAGAGAGACTTTCCCATAAGAGAGGCATATGGGGAAACTAAGATGAAAACATTAGCCCCTCAGCTCTTCCACACTTCCATGGACTTACCTCTGAAGACCCTGACACATTAATGTTTGAATTTGATGTTGTTTGTAGGACTTATGACTACACCTCTGATGATTAGAATTTGAAGCTATTCCCATCCACCTTAAGGATGCAACCTTGCGCTGGTTCATGGGTCTGCCTGGGGATAGCATCACTACCTGGGCACAGATGGAAGAGACCTTCAACAACAAGTAAAAAGACTACTGTAGGTCCAAGGAAACTAATCATGAGATATTTAGGATGACTCTAGGGCCTTATGAATCCCTAGAGGATTATGAAGAGAGGTTTCAATTAAACTATAAGAGAGCTAATTGTACTCTTGATCCTGACTCACTTGAACTTTTACTTCTTCGAGGGATCAATGAAGAGATGATAGAAACCTTGAATATGTTTTCAGGAGGAGATATCTACCAAAAACCATATGAAATAATCAAAACTTTCTTCCGGAACCATTCTAGGGCATTTAGGAAGAAGGGAAAATCTAGACAAAGTACATCCAATACCCCTTCCTCTTCCACCTTCATAAAACATGAGATTGGAAACATGCTATAGGACTTCAAGAGTGACATGCTGCACACCTTTGCTTTGAAAATGGACACAATGTAGGTCAAAAGGAAGCAAGAGGAAGCAGAGAGAGCCCTGGCCATATTTTGTCATAGATGTACCAGGAAGCACCCAAGAAATGAATGTCCACTAAATGTCATAGAGGTTTGCTTAGTCTGTGAAGAGAATCATGCCACAGACAAGTGTACCTCCTTACCTAGACTTAAATTTGTATATCAAGGTGGGGAAACAATGCCATAGCCACTCTGTTCCATCAAGCAGAGAAGGCCTCAAGGCCCTCAGCCATATCAACAAGGTATTCAAGGTGCACCTTACTCTTACTATTAAAAAAATCAAATTGCACCTGTGAAACCTTGGTACACCCCCACTCCTCCATCTTGGTCTACACCTCATACTTGGCCTTCAAAACCTTCATATCATCCTCAGCCAGTAAACCAACCATTTCAACAATATGTTCCACAACAACCTAAGGGGGGCAATCCATCCCAAGGGTGGAGGCCTCAAAAAATAAACTAACTACTCTAATGCCTCCACCCTAACCTCAACCTCATCTTACTCATGTTGCTCCACCTAGGATACCTATACCTGCACAGCCCAATCCGAACCCGAACAACAGACAGGCACAACAGGCTCCCAGTGGAGAAACATCCCATTCAGCTTATGCTGTGGAGATATAGGAGGCTAATCTCAGGTTGGGAAGAGTACTCCCAGACAAGCACCCCCCATCTCCACCTGTAGAGGTTGAGGAGGAAAAGGAAGAAGATAGCACTAAGATCCAACAACCTCCTTTTCCCGAGTGCTTGATCCACCCTAGTCAACACACCCTAGAGGAGACTGAACTCCTGGGATAATTGGAAAATTTTTGTGTAAATATACCACTTCTCCAGGCCATTAAGGATGTCCCTATCTACAATAGGCTCATCAAAGAAAAGCGCTTCAAGAATCCTGGGAGAAGGGAGAGAGATACCCCCACCATCAATGTGGTAGGACAATTGTCTGACTTGATGCTGGGGAAGGTGATATTTCCAAAATACCTAGACCCTAGTAGTCCATTTGTTGATGTGCATATAGACAGTGTCATAGTCCCCAACACTCTGATTGATCTAGGGGCTTCCATCAATATCATGACCAAGGAAACTATGTTGAAACTTAATCTCTCAGGAACTTTGAGGAAAACCACAACAATTCTGCAATTTGCAGATTGATCCACAGTAACTCTAGAAGGAAGATTTGAGGATGTTATGGTTGCCATTGAATCTTGGGAGTATCCTACAGATTTTTTGGTCCTGCAACCAAAAACCAAGTTTAATGGTTATCCTCTCATCTTAGGGAGACCTTGGTTAGCCACTGCAGCTGCTTATATAAGTTGTCGGGTCAGAAACATGACTATAAAAAATGGGCCCTTGTCTAAAAATATAGTGTTATATCCTCTAGCCCAACCTTCCATTGATCATGATATCCCTATATGGTTGTAGGATGGATAAGATGAGTTATATAACACTGCCCCTATGTGTACCATAGATGCTATTCTTAGAGGGAGGCAGCTTGATGAAGATGAACTCATCGACCATGCCATTCAAAACCAGTCCTCTACTAACACTCCTCTCGAAACCTTAATCAAAGAGTCGAAAATCCAACCTTGGATGAAAGTGCACTCAGTTGAGACAACCTCTAAAAACACCAAGGCTATTGATTTTGGCCCATCCAGATCTCTGAAAATCAACCCAAAACTCTTGAATGAAGAAGAGAAGAAGTTATGCCAACTTTTGAAAGAAAATATTGAAGCATTTTATAGGGATTACATAGACATGAAAGGGGTGCATCCTTCAGTATCCAGGCATCACATTTACATCAAATAAGGATGCAAGCCTGCGAGACAACCCCAAAGAAGGATGAACCAGTATTTGAAGGACATAGTCAAAGAAAAGCTGCATAAACTATTGGATGCAGGGTTCATATATCCTATATCCGACAGTGAGTGGGTCTCTCCTCTTGTCCTAGTCCCAAAGAAGAATGGGAAGTGGCAAATTTGTGTTGGTTAATGAGAACTTAACAAAGCCACCAAGAAAGACCATTTCCCTTTTCCCTTTACAAACCAAGTCTTGGATGGCCTTGCAGGGAAGAAATTATTTTCCTTCTTAGATGGGTTCAGTGGGTACAATCAGATTCAAATCAGCCCCGAAGACCAGGATAAGAATAATTTCACCTGCCCTTGGGGTACCTTTGCTTATAGAGTCCTATCCTATGGGTTATGCAATGCCCCAACCACCTTCCAAAGGGCTGTCCTGAGCATATTTTCTAAGCTAGTCCATGACTCTGTCGAAATATACATGGATGATTTCACACCATATGGGGATGACTTCCAGGAAGCTCTCTCCAATTTGGGTAAAGTAATAAGAAGGTGCATTGAGATGCATCTCTGCTTGAGCCCAGAAAAGTGTGAATTCCTAAAGAAAGCAAGGGTTGTATTAGGACACTCCATATCCCAAGCAGGAATATAGGTAGACCCTAACAAAATCACTATCATCAAAAGGGTACCTGCTCCTCAAAAGCAGAAATATGTCAGGAGTTTCTTAGGCTTAGCTGGTTACTATAGAAGGTTCATAAAAAATTTCAACAAGATGGCTTCACCATTATTTGGGTTATTGGCCAAGGATTCTAAGTTTATGTGGTCTGACCCTTGTCAAGAGGCTTTCAAGCTCATTAAGAAACAGTTGACTACTGCCCCCATCCTCTGAGGTCCAAATTGGACTCTCCCTTTCCACATCCACAGTGATGCATCTGACAAAGTTGTAGGGGAAACATTAGGAAAATTAGAGGAAAAAATCCCTTATGCTATTTATTTCATCAAAAAGAATGTTTCAAAGGCCGAGCTGAATTATACTGTTACTGAGAAGGAGATGTTAGCCATTGTCCATGCATTGAACAAATTCAGGAATTACGTCACTGGATATCAGACCTTTGTCCACAATGACCATGCAGCCATCAAGTATTTAATGAAAAAACCAGATGTAAATGCTAGGATAATTATATGGTTGTTAGTTTTGCAGCAAGTTGTTTTGACTATTGTTGATAAACCTGGAAAGGAAAATGTTGTTGCAGATTTTTTGTCTGGGTTAGTTCTCCTTGCAGGTGAAGAAGGAATGGTGGATGACCAGCTACCAAGTGAACACTTTTTTTCCATATCAGCACTCTCACCATGGTTTTATGATATAACCATCTACTTGGTTGTTGGAAAATTCCCTCCTAATATTTCATTCAAGGAGAGGAGCAGAATCATAAAAAAAAGCACCCCTTTCACATGGATTGGGGGAAATATTCTCAAGCTAGGCCCTGATCAAATCCTAAGGAGATGTGTGAGGGAGGAAGAAGTTTTTGATATCCTCCCTGAATGTCATGACAACCCATGTGGAGGTCACTTTTTTGCAAAGAGAACTGCTTACAAAGTTTTGCAGGCAAGATAATATTGGCCAAATCTTCACCAAGATTCCCGAAGATACATCAGGTGTGACCAGTGCCAAAGGATGGGTAAACCCACACAAAGGGATGAAATGCCTTTACACCCTCAGGTGGATCTTGATCCGTTTGATAAGTGGGGCATGGACTTTGTTGGACCTATCGATCCACCATCTGGACAAAAGAAGTATATCATATTCTGCACTGATTACCTCAGAAAGTGGGCTGAAGCAAAAGTAGTGAAGGTAGCAACTAAGGAGAAAGTAACAAAATTTCTGAGGGAGAATGTGTTTTACAAATTTGGATACCCCAGAGAAATAATCACTGATGAGCACAATTCACCTCTCACCTCATTGAGAATATTTTGAGGAAGCACAAGATTAGGCATAAAACTTCTACTGCTTATTACCCTTAGGCGAATGGCCAAGTAGAGGTAACTAATAGATATTTAGAGAGCATCCTCACCAAGGTTGTGAGCAGCAGCAGAAAATATTGGGCAGATAGATTGGTAGAAGCTACTTGGGCCTACAACACTACTTGGAAGACAAAAACAGGATTCACTCCTTATGAACTAGTCTATGGTAAGAAAGCTTTACTTTCAGTTGTGTTTGAATTCAATACTTTAAGAATGGCATCTGAATTAAATCTAGATCTATCAAATGCCCAAAAATAGAGCTTGTTGCAACTAAATAGATTGGATGAGTTCAAAATGCAAGTACTTCTTCACACAGAGGTAGTTCAACTGTAAAGGAAGGTATGGCATGACAAGAATATCAAGTAAAAGACATTCCAATATGGAGATTGGGCACTGTTGTATGATTCAAGGTTAAAATATTTTAAAGGCAAGCTAGTTACAATATGGTTAGTACCTTACACAGTGGAAAAATGTTTTGATAATGGTGTAGTTCAAATCATAACCATAGATGAGGAAGGAATCCATGTTTCGGGAAAAATCACCCTAGAGGTTCGTTGGGTTACAACCTCCACAGAGCAAGGGCATGCTACTTAAGAAGGACTCACACAACCATGCATGTTCAGGAAAAACAACAGATAGACTATATGCTGGCCTGATGTCCCACGGCGTTTAGCGGCATCCCGTGGGGGTCCAAACCTCAAAGAATCGTCCTTCTGCAACTTCAAAGACAAGAAGAAATATAAGTATCCGTTGTAGGCAGAGGTGCTATGTCTACCAGAATAAAGGAATCCATATAAAACATTGGGTAAATAAACCATGATGAATACAAATAACAATTTTCATATATGTAAATGCTTAATTAACACGTATATTTCGGAAACAAGATGGTACTTCTGTATTATAAATAGCATGTACAGAAATAACGAGTGGAGAGATCACCTGAATCCTTCCACGATCTTCGAGCAGACCGTCGTCCGGATCCGTCCCGCCCTTGCCTCGCTAAGATTCCTTCCGAACTGGTGCATACGAGATGACATATAGGGAGATGATCATCTCAAGGAAACAAGGGTTTCCTGTAATGAACTGGGAAAGTGCAGGAGGCACGGGGAATTAGACTTGGATAGGGAATACCAACATAGTATAATATCAATAATCCTCTCTCTCCCTTAGGCCATGCACATGAGGGGTTTTTATACTCCATCCAAGTAGTTTCAACAGTTGGAAACAGTTGGCCATGTGCTGGGGTGGTTGAACTACCTGAGTAACCATCAACCCAGCCCGAAAATAGGGATTTTTTATATATTTTTTCATAATTTTAATGGCATACACGGAAAAGTGCATGTGAACTCGTGTATACACGCGGAAAAAGCTGGGCATAACTGCGTATGGGGATTTTTACACTGTTTTTAAGTGAATTTGTCCAATTCTGTAGGAATGGGTGCCCAAAGCCATAAAAGCAATCATAAATCATATGAAGGTGAGAAATGATGCTATAACAGATGCCCCCTAATATATGAGGTCAGAAGGGGTACATGATGGCCGAAATGTATTATGCACATAGAAAGAACTTAAAATTTACAAAAAGCCTTTGTCAAAGGCAGAGTTCATAAATTCAATAAGAAGAGAGGTGTATGTCATGGGAAACTACATAGTTTCCCACACTTCCTGAAAGAAAAAAAATAAAAAGAAAAAAGAATAATCTTGTGGGTTGAAAACCTCGATTGAGGCAGCTCACTTGCTAAAAAAGAAAAAAGAAAAAAAGAGAATAAAGATCCATGGGTGAAAACCTCTTTGAGGTGCCCAAGGAAATTTTGTGGGTTGAAAACCTCCATGGAGGCAACCCACTTTCTTTAAAAAGAAAAAAAGAGAGAGAAAGAAAAAAAATACATCTACATTTCAGTGTTTGTTGTTTTGCAGGTTATTAATGGTTTCTGGAAACATATGAAGGCATTCATCTTCTTTTCCCTTCTTCTATTTTACCATCCATCCCATCATTCACTCCATTCATCTTCATAACTTCCTCCATCACCTCCATACACCACATTCTTCGATTCCTGAGCACAATGTAGCAAAAGAAGCAACACACAAACTGCTAAAAACATCAAGAAGTTGTTCATGGACTGCCAAGAAGAACAACAAGGAAATTTGCATAACAGGACAACAATAATGACACCCATGACATCTCCAAAACCCCACACAACATCCACAGCAAAGAGAAACAACAAGCAAAGATTAGTAGCTCACTGAAGAAGTTGCTCATTCAGCAAGCTGCTCATTTAGAGTACATGAATATGGTGAAGAGCACAACATCTAAAAAGCTTGTCTCCAACCTCTAGCTCCTGCAAACGCCTTGATCACAACAGGTAAAATCGGGTATAGCTTCTCACCCCTTGCTACGCATCCATAATAGCAAGAAATAATTAATTTGTAGACTTAGAATTTAAGGGGTAGAAAGGTGGCTAGTTAACTTGGCCACCACCGTGAGGTATGACTGGAATAAAAATGGAAGTACATGCCACTTGGGCATGCAAAAGAAAAGAATATAAATCAGTGGAGTAGAGGAGAATGAAGGGAGGAAACTCGCAGTCCATCATGAACTAACAAGAGAAGGAAACAATCATCTACAACAGAACTGGAGCTGAGCCAGTTACATAAGCACTCAAAAATTAGCTATGCTACCTAATAAAAGGAGATTTCGTCTCATCCAAACCAGTATATTGAAAATTTTTAAATGGAGAGAGACTGATGGAAGCACACAATTCTTAAAGAACAAGAGGAAGAACTATAAAACACAAGAAGAACCAGAAGAAGAAGAGGAAGAACTAGCAGAAACAAGAAGAACCAGAAGAATAAGAGGAAGAGACAAAGGGCCAAAGAAAAATAGAAGAGATGGCCATAGAAGTCATAAAGATAGCAGAAAGTGGGTGAGAAATAGACTCATAACACAACACCACATCCCCTCAATACAAAAATATAGTTGCCGCCATAGCTCCTCTGAGCACAAAGAGAAAAAGGCAGACCTCTAGGTATTCCAGAGCTAACAAGAATTAGAGAGAACCAAAAAATTCTCCCACAAGCCTAATTATCATTGAAGAATCACCAAGGGGGGAGGAAAGAATCGAAGAGATAATTATGAAGGAGCAACTGTAGAAGGCACAGGCAGAGAATATAGCACTAAAGGAGAAATTGCAGCAAAAAGAGGATCAAGTAGCCACCATGGCAGACTTATGCATAGAAGCCATTTAGCACATATTTCTCTCTTAATCATATGATGTGTACCTCAAAGAACAATGGCTTCTATTTCAAATAAAAACTATAGCCTCCCATGGATCATTACCTTTCCAAGATTGCAGGAAATTCATGAATTTCTACAAGAAAGCTAACATGGTTGATCAGGAAAAGATGGCATAGTTTTATGTGCATAACTTTGTGCTGACAAATCTGGATATTTGGGACCCCAATCCTACAATGGGGGATATGAAGTTAATGGCTCTAGAATTTTGGATGGTGAATGAAGACACTAGAGAAAAAGAGATATGGAAGGTCATGGGAAGAAGAAATAGAGAACCCATATATATCAGACCAAAATTGTTCAGCCCAAGAGGAGTCATCCCTAACCATTGAGAGATTGAAAGGGACCTTGCGCTAGTTGAAAGCTACCTTTAGACTCAAAACTAGGTGATAGGACACTTTGATGATGTCTCTAGGCATATAGAAGATGAGTGCATTATGGCCAACCAGAGGAGATGGAACAACCTCCCTCACAGCCTCAAGAATAGGGTTTACCATACTCCAGAAATACTGAGGGGTGCATTGGAAAGGGCACCATTATACAAGAGGGCCATGCAGGCCAAAAAGATCCAATGGTTGGGAATAAAGCTCAACCCACCTTTGCTGTTGGGGCTGACTGATGAAGAGGACACATATGCACAAGATAGAGAATAGGAGAATGCAGAAAATGATAATGGTTTTTACCCCCTTGGGGAAACTCCCACACTTCTTCCCTAGGAAATCAGGGGGGTTGTCAGAGCCTTAAAGGAAATGCAGGAGGAGGATTAGTTGCTCAGAGAATGAGCAACCATTCAGTAGGGGGGTGATAATGAGCTCCATCATTAGACATATTTGGAGGGGCTAATAGTCACCCTTTTGCCTTCTTAGATCTCTTTTTCTTACATTTTTATTATTATTTGGTTATATGATGCTAGTATAGGTGGTGATTTAGGCTAACATACTCTGAGTGCCTAATATAAGGTTGAGTGCAGAAATTAGGAATTATTAATAATTTTTATAAGGATTTTATCTTAAAGACTCGGAGGAGATGACAAAGAGGAATTATAGGACAATTGTCCACCCTCAAAGGCAACCGAAGGATCCCAAAGATTCTCTCTAGCAATTCGAATTCCAAAAGTAGCAAAAGGATCCCCAAGGATTCTCTCCAGCAATTCGAATTCCAAAGGCAGCCAAGAAACTCAAAGAAGAGTGCACCCAATCCTTGTTCACTGGGATTCAAGTAGACTCAATCACCATTTTCTAGGGAGATGTTGGTAGCTTCCCTGCAGAATAAATAGAGCAGAGATAGAGCTAGGAAGAGTTAGCCAATAGTAGTCGATTCCAGTCGGAACTCTGTTGCAAGTTATTGCGTTTTTATTATTTCAATGATCAAACTCTCAGAGATGTAAGAGGTTATTCTTTTAATGAAATGAGCAGACTGATTTCCTTTTACTAATTTTAAATTTCAGAGAGCTAGGCTTGTGGGTTAGGGCCCAATCCATGTGGCTCAACCTCTCTGTTGTACCTGTTCTTTGCTTTTTGTTATTTCGTTAGCTCCGTATTCTGTTAATTGCATTTATGTTTCAAGTCGTTTCTTAGTGTTGCTTTCAGTAGGCTGTTGTAGTTTTACATTTGTTTGTGAGTAGTAGAATAGAGGAAAAGCTCCAAAAGCTATGGTCAAGCCTCCCCCTCTCATCTTTGTCAATAAAGTTTGAGTAGGGTAGACCTTCCCAGAGACCAAAAACATTGATTTATGTTCACTATTTCCATCTCTGCGTTACACCTCTAAACCTTGCTTCTGCGCCTCCATTTCCTCCCGTTTTTCACTCATTTTTAACTGCTGCACCCACCTTTTCCCTTAACAACACTTAAACCCTTCAGCCACCTTATTCCTTTGTTTTTCTTATTCATTGTTTCCTTTACCTTTTTAACGCTAAATGCTTCAAAAAACCATTGAAACACGTCTTCCGCCTTTCCTCCTCGAAATTCCCACTACCGTACATCGCAATCTCACTTCGCAGATCTTACCTTTTGCATTGAAGACTTTACCACTCTCCTTCGCCGATTGCCTGCCTGATTCCTTCGTTCTATCGTTCACCGTCGCCATACTCTTTTTAACACAAAAACGTTTGAAAAACATCGAAAACCTGACCTCTACCTTCCTCCTCGAAATTCTTGCTGCTATACATCGCAATTCACAAATCACAAATTTTCCCTTTTTCCTTTAACTCTTACCGCTTGTTCTTGTCGATTGCAATATTGCAATTGTGCTCCGCCACCGATCCCACCACCACGTTGCCCATCGCAAATCACACTTCACATCATTTAGCTTGTTCTGTTTGCACTCTCCACTCCGACTACCGATTGCGATATTGCGAAATCGCAAATCACACCGTTTACCTTTTTCACATAAGACTTACCACTCGTTCCACCGGTGCGATAACTCTGCCACGTCACTCGTCGCACTTCGCACTTCGCACAACACATCGCAAATCGAAACCTGCAAATTTTTCCCCATCGCACTTCACACATTTTAGTTTGTTACTGATAATCTTTACCGCTATCCATTTAAACTTGCGATATTGTGATTGCAACATTGCAAATCGCAACTTTCGCCTCCATCGCATCTCCGCCATCACATATTTCCATTCATTTCCGCTCCAAAGATATTTCTACCATATTATAAGGTTTTATAAGGTTTTAACCCCGCTTTCCATTTCTAAACCCTGTTTCATGCGCTAAGCCCTCAATTCTCCACTTTAGCCCTTTTCTTCCCTCCAAGCTGCAAACCAACCCCTTTTCAAGTAGAATTAAGTCATGGATAGTTTAGTTGCATGGATAGAAGCATGTTAGATAGACTATAGGATAAGTAGAGTGCATTTATCTAATTTTCCATGTTAAGTGTGGTTTAGAATTAGTTTCCTTTCTGCCATTTATTTTCAACAAGTTAAATTAGTTCCCTTCTTTTCCTTTCCTTTCTGCAAATTAAATTAGTTTAATTCGTGTAATTTCTTTTCAACAATTTAGTTTAGTTTCCTTTCTATCATTTCCTTTCAACAATTTACTTTTCATTTCTTATCATAGTTTAAGACATAACACCCTTTTGAAGAGCAGAAGAGGATGACATGAACATAGTGCATATGATGTGTGTATAGCACTATCACCTCCAAGTTTGTACGAACCCCAGGTTGATAAAGTAAAGTAGGGCAACCCCTAGGAGTTGCAGCTCTCTTGGTGCAATACCAGGGCTCATCACATGCGACAATATATATGGTTAAGCAACAATGTGTAGGCGAGTTGGTAGTGGTGTAGGTTTGTTTGGTAAAGGTCTTGAGTTCAACCGTCACCGAGTCCATCAGGTCCATAAACCCAAAATTTTACCATACCATGAGGGGGAGACGTAGAAACCCCATGCTGAGCCACATGCCTCCTCCTCATTGGTCTTCACAATGACCAATAATAACATGCCATGACGCACCAACAACACCATGTCACTTGGTAGCCCGCTATTCGACGATGAGATGTGTTGACCAACTCGTTGACCTGCCCAATCATCATGTCACGTTAGCAGTATGGACTGCTAACTAGGCTCCATGTCTACACAATTTGTTGCCAAATTTACACGTTTAGGAAAAAAGACAGAACACGATATCTTGAGCATACTATATCATTTTTCCGTGAAACAAGTTCAGTCAGAATCAGGACGACAAGATCTATGCGACCATTTAGGTTCCACATCGATCCGACAACTTTGATTTTAGGGCAAAAATTTAGCTCCTGATCAAATACATTGTAAATACACCAACCTAGATCTATCTTAATTATGGATCTACCAAGTGTTGAGAGAGATCAAATCTCTTTTCACTCTAGAAAAGGTTTGCATATTAAGAGATTTTATCCCTCTGAGCGTTTGATAGATCCAGAGTTAAGATGGATATAGGTTGGTTTAATTTCCCCCTTTAAATATGCTATAGTCGACATATATACCATGGGGTCATTTTTATTTTTATTATTATTTTATTTTTATAGTGTTATTTTTTATTTTTTTAACTAGAACGGGTATATTTTATTTATTGGAGGGAATTGGTTGGGTCGAACCCTAATCAACCAGAATTACAAAGCATTGCGAGATAGCTTGTCCTCTGTCCATTACAAAGTGTTCACAGTTTAAGGAATGCTTGAATGGAGAGGCCTTTCCTCGTTTAAACTGAAATCTCCCTGAGAGAGAAGGCATCCTTTGTTTGCCATGATATCCGCTTCGCTGTTCGAACTTCTGAGGATGTGAAAGAACTGGAAGGAGCTAAAGTCAAGCAGCATAGTCTTTAATCTTAGCAGTGACTTGTTGAGGATTGCGTTACTAAACTGATCTTCCAAGTTGAGCTTTTTGATGAGAATTTCTGAATCTCTGAATGCTTGGAAATATTTAATGCCTCTGTCTCGAATGATGTCGCAAGATTTTACGAGGCCGAGGATTTCTTCCTGATTATTTGTGTGATGGCCAAGACCCCAGCAGAAGCTATCCTTTCTTGATCCGTCTGGAGAGTAGATGACACCATCTGCACCTACAACCCCGGGGTTTCCTTTTGAAGCGCCATCAAAGAAGATTGTTGTTTTGAATTGCTTCCTCCACCATTCCCGGAAGTTTCCATCCGGATCTCTTAATCTCCAAATTAGACTCGTGAGGGGAGGGCCTAGAGATTTTTCCTTGGTTTGTGGGCTGAGGGAGTTCATCCAATTCTTTTCTTCAGGTAGCAGGGAGTTATAATATTTGTGGGGTTGCTGGAGTACAGAGCCGAGAAGGAGAGATTTGGATTTAGTTGCAATTTTTATTGGAAAACTGAGGTTATTGTTGAAAGTCTGCTCATTACGGGCCAACCATATTTTCCAGTAAACAAACTTAGGGATGGAGAGCCAGATTTGATGCCATAGAGATTTGCTGGGAATGCTGTGAGGGTAGTGTTGGAACCAGGTGGAGAAGAGCTTAGCCACTATTGTGTGTTGAGGAGAAATAGCCTAAAGACCGAGGAGAGTAAATTCCCAAACCTTTTGTGCAAAAGGGCAGTCGATAAAATGATGTGAAGCTGTCTCGTTGGCATTTTTGCACAACACACATCTGTGAGGACCTGAGATATTTTTTTTTTCCAAATTTTCACCAGTCAACACCTTGTTGTGCATGAGGGTCCAGAAGAAAAAATTTACCTTGGGGAGTCCGGATAGATCCCGAAACTGCTTCCAAATCTTGGGGGAGTAATTGTTGTCTTTTCTTGGTTGCAGGGCGGCGTATCCAGAGGCAGAGGAGTAAACACCTGTGATTCCCCAACCCCATCTTTCTGATATTTCTCTATGAATAGGCATAGAGTCAATGAGATGGAATTTTAAATTTAATTGCTGGGGGTGCAAATGTTTAGGCACGTTAGGGAAGATCCAGTCATGCAAATTTCCAAATCTTTCCCAAACAGCGATGTCGCTTAACCTGCGGATCCCAACATTGAGGAGCCAACACCACGGGTCACAAATTTCATCGTGGCTGTTGAGGGGGGCATGGCCCATAATGCGGTCATCCCACAGAAGAGTTTTTTTCCCGTTTCCTGGTATATAGGTAGAGATGATCTTTGAAGTGGCTTATGCTCTTGTGAAATAGATTCCAAGTCTGTGTGCTGGAGGCAGTATTATCGACAGACAAAATTCTGAGAGGAGTTCCATTGGCATACTTGGTTTTGAATGTTTCACTAACAGGATGGGAAGGATCAACGTATATTTTCCAGAGGAGTTTGCACCCCAGAGTGAGGTTGGCCAGTGAGGGATCTCGAATCGGGAGGCCTCCATCTTCAATGGTATGCTTCACCAATTCCCAATTAGCCAGGTGAATTTTATGCTGATTACCTTTTCCTCCTTGCCAGAGGAATTCTTTAATTAGCTTGGAGATCTAATCCATTACATTTTCAGGAGCTAGCAGGAAGGAAACCTGATGGATGGGGAGGGATGAAAGCACATATTTGATTAGTATTAGTTTGCCACCCTTGATGAGCTAGTGACCTCCCCAAGAGGCAATCTTTGTTTTTATCTTGCTGATAATTCCTTGCCACAGAGATTTTCTATTGACCCCAATTGTCAGAGGCAGACTGAGATCATGGGAAATATTATGGGCTAATATTTTTAGGTGGGCTAATTTTCCATGGTTTTTCCAAAAAAAATATTCGCCAATTTCCATTTTTTTATAAAAATGATTCACCCAAATTTTACAATATAAAATTCTTTTACGTTAAAAATTGCCAAAATTATATAGAAAAAATATATAATATCATTATAAATTAGAATAATTTTACAAATGCATCAATAAACATTTTATATTTTTCATATAAGGGACTAGTGAGATTCGCCAAATTTTTAAACTTCAAGGTAATTTTCCATCCTTAAAATTATCCCTGACTGAGATATTTGATGTTATCCCATCTGGCGAATCCTTCAAAACCAAGGAGCTAGGCAATTTGGTTGAGTTTATCCTGTTCAATGTTCCACCCATAAATTGAGCTTTTCCTATCATTTATGAGTGCTCCGAACGCTCTGAAGTAAAATTTAAGAATAGAGTCAAAGTCTTTGGAAATTCTGGTTGAGGCACCTCCAAGGAGAAGTGAGTCGTCAGCAAAGAGAGTGTGGTCTGACGGTTTTAGGCCATTTGAGATTCGAATGCCAAGGAGGACACCAGAATTCATCTCAGTTGCAAGCTTTATACTAAGGGTGCCTGCCATCAAAATATACAGGAATGGAGAGAGAGGGCAGCCTTGTCTCAGGCCTCGCTGAGCTTGAAAGAAAGATGCAGGGCGCCCATTGACCAGCGGGGCAATCCAAGGCTTCTCAGTGCAGGCTTTAATAAGATTGAAAAACTGAGGGGAGAATCCGAAGGATGGAAGGAATTTGAGGTGGAAGGAGAGGTTGACCCTATTAAAGGCGTTGTCCATATAAAGTTTGATCAACATTCCCTTCTCATTCCTTTGCTTGCTAGAATGGAAGGCTTCCTGTACTTGGATTACATTATCCAAGATGTGTCTGCCTTTGAAAAACCCTCCTTGGGGGCTGGAGATTAGTTTCCCTAGAAGAGGTTTGATTCTGTTTGCAAGGAGTTTGGCCAAGATTTTGTAAGAGGCATTACATAGAGAGATGGGTCTAAATCTGCCAAAGTTTTCAGGGTTGACTTCTTTCTGAATTAGGGCCAGAAAGGTTGAGTTGATGCCTCCCCCAACCTTAGCTTTGCTGAAGAAGCCTTTTATCATTTTCATCAAATCAGTTTTGATAATGTCCCAGTAGAATTTGTAGAAATGGATCGAGAATCCATCTGGCCCAGGGGCCTTATCTTATTCCATTGCCCATATTACTTTAGTGATTTCCTCTTCAATGTAGGGCTTTGTGAGGGTTTGGTTATCCTCTAGGTTGACAAGATGAGGGATGTTTGAGAGAAGGTCTTCTGAATCTTCTTCGCTGCCATCAATCCCATGCCCATACAGATTTTTAAAGTGACTCTTTGCTGCAAGTTTGATTTGGTCGAAGCTTTTATAAATCTGTCCATTAGTAGTTGTGATCTCAGTAATATGGTTGCAGGAGAGATGAGATTTGAATTGATGATGGAAGAAGGAGGTGTTCCGATCCCCAGCTTTGAGCCACAAGCTACGAGATTTTATTCTATAGTATTCTTCTTCCATTCGGAAGGAGCGGTGGGAGGATATTTGGGCATACACCTCTTGGTTTAGCACTTCATGAGTGATGTTTATTTCTTCCATTTTAATTTGCAGGGTTTCCAGCACCTGCACAGTTTCTACTCTCCGGTTGGTTGGAGTTTTACTTGGTTTTTTTGTTCCACTCCTTCAGGGCCTTTTTTTGTGAATTTTAGCTTTTGCTCCCAGACATAGCTTGGGGATCCATAGATTGGTTTTACCCAGGCTGCTTGGACAGTTTAGAGGAATCCTTCTCTTCTAATCCATAGAGGGCTAAACCGGAAGGGGATTGGTCCCATATCTTCTTCCTCTTCCAAGAGGAGTTGAATGGGCTTGTCATTAGAGGTGAGTCTGGGGAGGATTTTCCTTGAGATTAGCATGTTCTCCATCAACATGGAGCCTTGGACAAGAAATTTGTCTAGACGGGAAGAGATGTGATCCTCCCCTGTTCTGTTGTTGGTCCAGGTGTAGAGGCCTCTCATCGGATTAAAGTCAAGGAGGTCCCATTTCTACATTATTTCTTCCACTAGTGATAGCATTTGATATATGTTGGTGTTTCCTCCCCTCTTTTCTTTTGGGTTTAGGACAATGTTGAGATCACTGGCTAGAACAATGTTGTTGGGAGAGTGGAGCTCTAGGAAGGCGAAGAGGGAATTCCAACACTTCTTTTTTTAGCATGAAGAATGGGGACATAAAGATTGAATAGGGCGAAAGTAAACTTACTTGTAAGGTGATTTAGCTCAGTGAAGATCCAATGCTGGGACTCGTGGGAGTTGAGCAGTTGGAAGTGACCGTCGGACCATAATGTTACTATACCTCTCGAGGTTCCCCTCGAGCTTACTTCTTTGCCAACATTTTTATTCCACTTTGACTTGATGGTTTGAAGAAGGGCTTGCCCTTCGAATTTAGTCTCCTAGAGCATGAGGATATCTGGGGGGTCTATTTTCAGCAAATCTTTGACAACTTAGATTTTTGGAGGGTTCCCCAAGCCTCTGCAGTTCCAAGAGACTAACTGCATTATTTACCAGGGGGGAGGGTTGGAGTGTCCTCCCTCAGCAGGCCTTGTTCTGGTGTTTCGCCCAATGGACATTTCTATTGTTGTTTGGCTGCCTTGCGTTTTGGACCGCTCTACCTCCTCTTCCATGACTTCTTTGTGGGATTTCCTTCCTGCTCTCTTTGAGGGTCTCTCATAGGTCTCGCCTTCAGAGGAGGAGTAGGCTGCCGACTTTTTCTTTGCTATTTCTGCATATGAAGGGTTCGAAGGGCTGCCTTGGGAGGTTCCATGAGGGCCTGCACCTTCATCATATTTATTTGGGAGAGTATCCTCATTCTGTTCCAAGATGATCGATGGTATTTCTGGAGGATCTGAAGTAGAGTAGACCTTTTTATTGTGGTTTGGATCATCTAAAACAGGGGTAGATATCTTCTCCTCAAAACCCTGGGTTACGCTGGTGTTCCCCTTTTTAGCTCCTTTCCTGTTTGCTCTTGAGTGGGCTGTTTTCTGAACCAAATTCCACTACTCACCCTTAGATTTCTCTCTCTACTCCTCAGCCTTTTTCTTGCAGTATCTCGTGAAGTGCCCATACCCATGGCAATGCCTGCATTTGAAAGGGAGTTGTTCATAGTCTAACTCTTGAATATGAGACCATCCGACGACTGTTAGATTTATTGCTTTTGGTAGCCCTTCTTCAAGATCTAACTCAATGCAAATGTGAGCGCAGGAATATTGATCTTTACTGACAGCTTGATCAATGTATTTTCCAAGGCTATTTCCAATGGTCTGAAGGGAGTCCTGGTTCTAGCAATCCAGTGGAAGGTGGGGGAGCCGCACCCATACTGGAACGGTTGTGGGCACATCTTGAGTGGGATCAAAGTCCAGCGACCACTTATTTAAGTATAATCCTTGTGGCCCCATGAAGTACAGGCCATTCTTGAAGATGAGGCTTCTGCCATCTGCACTTTCGAACACAAACACAAAAAAAACTTTGCTGACGAAGTAGCATTTGATGCCTTCTTTGGTTAATGGGGTCTAGTTCCTCTTGGTCTAGTCTTCAAACGCTTTAAGAGATGGCCAGAGGCCCGTAAAATACCTGATGAGGCCTCTTTCTATGAGATTTAGGGCATATCTGCATGTTTCTTCCTCTGGAAGGGCCACCGAAGGGACGCTGTCCTTTTTTTTACAAATTTCTGTTGTGAAGCCGAAGGAGTGCGTTTGTAGCTAGTAGCTATCATATTCTTAAATGTTGAAATATTAGGGGGAGGGGGGGGGGGGGGGGATATGATCCCCCACTGTGGTCCATGGGCGCTGAGAAGGTAGCAAGGATGCTGTGGACGATCTATAACAGGCCTGTGCGGGCAACCTACACTAGCGTTCACAACAGTAGCGTGAAAAAAAAGTCCCTGAAAAAAGTCATGGGCTTGGCCCAGATCGGTTAATCTCTCGTGGCGAGCCACGCCCTCACTCATGATCGAGCACAGGACCTGTTTGTCTTAACGAGAGCGGCCTTACCACTACGCTGCCTCCACATACTTTCTATTTTATTTTATTTTGACCTAGTTAAAATATTTACATTAAATTACATTACAACATATCTACCATACTAGGATGGAGAGCGCCTCTTGGTGGCCTCTTGGCGTAATAAAAGCCAACCTAAATCCATCTTAACTCCATATCTCCCAAGTGTTGAGAGGGATCAAATCACTTTGGTAGATCCAGAGTTAAGATGGATCTAGGGTGGTTTAATTATTAATTGTAATTAATTATAATTATTAAATTTGTGTTTTTTATTTTATTTTTTATGTAATTTGACTAAGTCAAAATGTTAAACAAGAAATTATATTACAAAATCTCTACCATACTGGACTCGAGAGTGCCTCTCTGTGCAAAAACATGTTGTTTCAAAGAAATGCATTTTTCATATATTTTTAGCTTATTTCATTACAAGTTTATCAAAAATATGTTAAGTGGGTACATGTTTGATGCAAAATTTACTTTCACATCCAATTAGTGCCACACTTAAAATTTAAGTAAATTTATTATAAAAATAAAAATAATTTTAATATTCAAATTTTATTTTATTATTTGAATTAATATTTTATTAATTTTCTAAAAAATCTATTCTCAATATTAATTTAGATAAAAAATAAAATAAAATAAAAGTAGAAATTTAATTTAAAATCCTTAATATATAATGATCAAGAAAATAACATCAATCACAAAATAAAAATAAAATTTCAAATTCATTAACAAGAAATAACAACTTAAATTAACATAACATAAATCTCCCCATAAAGAATGTAATCATATATCATATAGTATGAGTCTCCCCGTATTAAAATTTGTTTCTCTCGAAGCACTAAACATCCTTCCTCTTGTTGTTACTATGTTGCACCTCTCACTTCGAATTAGAAAATGAGAATAAATACCCCTAATTCTCATCATTAATATGCAGCTTCACTTACTTTTAACCCGGAAGTTAACAACTGTGAGATATGAATTAGAAACGTGAGAGCGAATTCCCTTAATTAATACCATAAGTTTCCTTAATTTTTAAGAATAGGTAAGTGGTGGTCTTACAATTTTCCATAGACAAAAATAGCCATGGATTTGGTGGGTGCAGTGAGACGACGATGGAGAACAATGAGGCAGGAGCTCTCGAGTGAATATGGCACATTTACATGACAGCCGCAAGAGAATCAACACTGATAAAAAACAGAAATGTGGGTTGCTAGCATGCAAAAAAACCATTGGTTTCTATATTCTAACCTTCTCACTAGATTAGATTCAACATTCTTGCTTATATTCTTATTATCATGAACCGACACAACTACTGGGATGCGGTTGGAAAGGAAACAATAATACTCGGGTATGGTGGACAAGCCCATCCGGGGATTTTACTGCATTCATGATCTTTATTTATGTAGGTGGCACCATATACATTACCTTAAGATGTATTTACTATTATGGGTAGAATACTAAACTCTACAAATCATGGGGTGGGGGAAATGATGGTGATGTAAGAACCTCACATCCATATATTGTTGGTTTATGGACAAAATGGACTCATATATTTATCATATCTTGATCTTGCAAAAGAATTGGTGTGCGACTGTGCCATTATTGGTGGATCTTAAAAGGATGGTGGTGTTGCTGTTGTTTCTAGTAGGGGGCACTTTGATCTTTAGATTTGTATGTTTTTATTGGTTGTGGGTTTGAACCCCCTGGTTTTTCCGAGACCACGATAATTTTCCGGGTTTTTGAATTTTATTTCGGTGTAGTGGACGGGTGAACATTAGGGGAATTTTGAGGTATTAAATGGGCCCCCTAAGGAAATTGTAGAATAATAATGGAAATAATAAAATAAGATTAGATTACATCGTCAAATTTTAGAGGGAAAAAGGTCAAAACTACTTTTTCAACTCGTATTTTCAACTTGTCTCCCTATGGTTTACTCAAATTTCAAGCGGGAACACCATTGGATGCAAAATTCGATTCCTCATCCAAGGAGTACCCATGTTGCATACTTTTCATGGACCCTTCTACACGAAAAAATGATAAATACATGAAAAACGTGATTACAAACACGTTTTTTCATGTATTTCTCATTTTTCGTGTAGTAGACTCCATCGAAAGTATGAAAAATCGATACTCCTTGGATGAGGAATTCAATTTTGCATCCAACGAGTACTCCCACTCGAAATTTGAGTAAAACCTTAGGGAGATAAGTTGACAATACAAGTTAAAAAAGTAGTTTTATTATTTTATTATTTTTTAATCTTTTTACTTTTTTACCCCAAAAGTGGGGAATCATCCCCCATGGTTGACATCATCATCTTGAATACTATTGGTTCTTACAAATTTTATTTTGGTTGTACATTTTTTTAGGAGGCTCATTTGATACCTCAAAAGTTCTCTAATGCTACTCCGTTTTGGTGTAGGGATCGAGGTTCACTGGGACTATATTAAAAATCCATTTTGGGATCAACCTGATTTAATGCAAGAAATGGGTAATGACTAAATTGATATCCTGGTTTGTTTATATGTTTATGGGATGGCGAACTTCAATGAACATGACCAATTGTACACCCTACGCCACCCGGTATTGGCTTAGATTGACAGGGAACATTTAATGAAGTGTGTCAATGTACAAGGCTATGCTGGATCAACGACACAACACACTGACCCATTTATAACCTACATTTATGATTGAATCCACACCATTTACTCCAGACTCACCTTTTGGCCTCTGCTGACAACCCATCACATAACATCACAATTGCTCGAGATGAACCACCTGGTGAACGTCTTGGAAAATTTGGATGTGGATGTGGAGTTCGATGAAGCCTTCATACAGGGGACCCACAACACGAAACATGCCATTACATCATGTCCACTGGACGATATCCCATTACATATCTTTCATACACCTGGCGATCATGCATGCAATCGAGATATTATAACTTCGAGTAGGCATCGTTGTCCACAAAACCACCAAGTTGATGAGCTTGGGTACGATGTAATGTGGGATAGGGTCACGAGTCTTTAGTGTAGAGAACTCGTTGGCTTATGGTATTTTGGCGACATGATAGAATTGGAAATGCAGGCATGGGTGGACGAGAAATGGATGCCAATTGTGAGATACCCCCCAAAGGTCAGCTGACTCATGTAATCCTGGTTTTTCATCCATTTTGTTGTTCCTTGAGAAACAATTCCTTGCTGTGTACAGGAATCCGTGCTCAAGACATTAAAGATTATGTCACAAAATGTATATCTATCTCTGTTTATTAAACCTTCAAATATTAATAATATATTTCCCAAATATCAAATCTTTATAAGTTCTGCAATGCCATGTTCCCTTTATATTGAAGTGAGCGAATGGAAGACGAAGAAAGAAAATGATTTTAATTTGCCATGCTGCTTAAAACAGAAACTACCATCATAAAATCCTGAAGAAGTGGATAACAAGTAAGCTAAAATAGAGGAGCGCCCATTAAGGATGTTTAACTCTTAGATACATAAATATCAAGAGACCTGCAGCTCTAATCACTCTACTTTATTCACAGATATGGAAATGAAATGAAAACCAAGAAAACTCTTCAACATAGATGGAATAATGGAAACTTGCAAAAAAAATTTCATTCATTCGATATTGTTCAGTACAAAATTAGCCTTCAAGGTCCAAAACTCGGAACCTTCTTTTTCCTTCAAATTGTCTTTAAATACAATCTGAACCAAAATTATTTCCAGTTATAAAACTGATTCCAACTAACTCTAACTGCTTAACTACTCACTGTAGTGGAGGTACATGCTTCAGAAACATTCTATTACATTTACATGACTTCATTTAAAACATAATAAAAGATGATAACTCTTAATCTAAGGGAACTGTTGTTCCTGAAATAGTGGCTGACTCAATGACTATTTGTGGCTGAACGGCTACTTGTGGCTATTTGGCTGGAAATCCCTTTTCTGTGTCAATAGAAAATTTCTTGCATTCTTTCTAGAGTTTAACTTGAGTTGTCAGAGCGTTCTTATAACGATGATATTCTAGTGTAAACGCAACAACCTGAGTATGAGTAAGATTACTTGTGAACAATGTCTTCACCATCCATAGCAGAAGGAAATGCCTTTGTAAGAAATTAAATACTGTTTCTCCCTTCAAAATCTATGTCTTCTCATGCCGGCCATCTGCTCTGCTTTTTGCAAATATCAATTGATCCTCATAGAATTTCCAGGACATAATCTCCCCTCTCTCCGTCCAGCATGAGGGAAAACCTGTTCTCGTCAACTTGTCAAACGAAATATCAAATTTCTTAATTATCTCTTTAATTCCCTGTAATTGTTTCTCTGAGGCCTTTAGAAGGTCGTTTTTGATGATCATTTTATTTACCTCTTCAGCATTGAAGTACCTATCCTGTATCCCCATATCTCTCAACTCTTCATCTGTCTTGGCATTAATAAAATTTATGAATTTTTTGGCCCAATTTGATCTTTTAATAGCGGCCTACTTCTCCGATAATAGCTCCTTTTCATGCTCTGAAACAATGTTTTTCTCTCTGGAAATTATATTCATGGAATCCCATTTTGACTGCATTTCTGAAATGATCTCGTTCCAGATGAGATCCTTAGCTTTGATAAGGGAAATATTTCCCTTTAATTTCTCCTTGAGCTCTTTGATTTCATCCTCAGCTTTTTGTAGCTTCTGCTCGTTCTCATTTGCTTTTCCTTCCCGTCCTTGCATCATCTTGATAACTGTGGCCAATTCTGACTGGGCTTGTTTGCAATCTCTTTCCGCCATCTTTAATTCTGTGTTTAGCTGAATAACCTGGGCTTGAGGATCAGCTCCACCTGCAGAAAAATCAAAAGTACAAGTATGGTTGTGGATTTGATTCTGTAAGGTTATAGCACTCTGCTTTACCTTAGTGAGTTCTTCGTCCTTCTTCATCAACTGTTGTCGCAATTCCTCTTTCTCCTTTTCAACCTCAGCTACTTTGGCTGCCAATGAGTGCTCTGTAGCTGGCAATTTCAACTTTTTCCTTAATGAAGATATTTCCGCTTCTGCACTTTTCATCGGCTTCTAAACTGCGGCTTTATCATTTGGATCCACGCCGATTTTCATAATAATTTTCTTCAGCTCTTCATTCTGAGTTGTTAATGCCCTGGCGTTTGCTTTCTCCATTTTGCATTGTTTAATGACCTTTGCAAGCATATTTTCAGTCTTGAATGCTGTAGCATTGGTCTTGCTCAAATCGTTTACAATCAGCTGACTAGTCTGCATGTGAAGATTCATTTTGTCCCACAAGGAGATTTTTTTAACATCCATGACGATATTTAACTCCTTAAAGCTGCCTGAAGGTCCAAGGGACATTCCTGTCGGATGTGACAGAGCCATCTTAAACTGATCTTTCTCCAGATCCATCACAGTCAGCAATCTGGTTTGGTCAGTAGGTATATTGTGCTCTGCTTGTGCTTCTATATTGGCCTTTATCCTTTGGTTCCTTTCCTCAATCTGTGTGAACACTTGCTTCATGGAGGGAGCCTTCTCCAAGTGAAGTTCCTGTCTATTAGGAGATGAAGGGCAATATTGTTCTTCATTGACCTGGAGAGTAAAACCAGGTGAATTGGAGGAATGGTCTTCTGCTAGTTTGGTCCTTTTTTCCTCTCGGGGCTCCTCATCATCGATTTCAATAACATCCTCTCTACCTCTTTTGCTCATTATTTCCAAAATTGCAGGTGTTTGAATACTGGTCTTTGTTGAACTTGACCCTCCTGGATTAGCCAGTTTCTCCAAATCCAGTTTACTTACATGAGTAAATGCAGCATACCCATTCTCGACCCTTTTTTGAGAAATTATTCCATGTGGATCATAGGGCCACTTCTCACCCAACAACAACTGCGTCCCTTCCAATATTTTTGATACCTCTTCAAAAGCTTGTCTTGTATTGACAACAAAAGGGCCTACACTCATAGGCAACTTGTACATCAATCCTTTCTTCATGGGCAGAAAATGAACTTGATCTACATTAAGACTTTGCCTTATAAATTCCAAAGCAAAAAGTCTCATGGGAACAAAGGTTGGGAGCCTATAGGGCTCAATATTAACTCCATACAGTCTTATCTCAGAGTAATATTCAAATATAAACCAATCTCCAAATTTACAATTGGGTCCTAACTGTAAGAACTCCTGGGCCTTTGGCAGAAAGCATGGAGGAAGAGTTCCATTCAGAATTTTATAAGTAGTAGACATGAAATGGTCAGTAAATTCAAACAGCCCGGCTTCGTTCTCTTCTTTTCTAACCATATCAGTCCAAAGAAAAACTGACTGCTTATTTTTATTACTATCCATTATATTTAAACCAACACTCATGAACTCTTCAACATTTTGATATAAAAATAAGTAGACTACCAATGATGGAAATCTGAAAAAACCTGTCAGAGGGAAGGCGATCAATTAGGAGTTTACTACTTCTTTCCAAAAAGACGGGATGTCTAGCACCACACCTGGTTTCATCATCAGAGTGAACATTCCCAAGACTGCTTTATCAATTTCGTGATCATCATCTCTTCCCAAAATTTCCGTAATGCGGCTAAGAACTGGCCTATACTGAACATTGAACGCCTCCAAACTGAACTTTCCTGCTTCAAATTGAGTTTTCTTTGGACTTGGCATCAAAAATGACATGCAGCGATTAAACTCTTCATTTGAAAGCTCTTCGAAATACTGAACCAACAAATCTTCGGAGAACTGCAATGGAGACTCATCTTCTGGAAAACATAATGCTTGATGCATTAATTGTGTTGAAACCTGCAGGATATTTTCCCCCTGAAATTCATAACGAAACACTTGCCAGGGTACATGGACGAAACTAACCAAGAAATGAATTCGGGGAAGAAATGAGTTTTTGGAACACAAGCAGACAACACACCCGAAATTTTCATAGCAGATGTTAGCCACCTGTAATATTTTGTTATACCGAAAGGTGGCTAAATCTTTTTGAGCCTCCAAGGAACAAATTTTATCACTAAAAATTGTTGGCTCTTGAAGACTCCTTGTAGACCTCATGCCTCTGTCCAAAATCCTCATTACTATTCCTCTTAATTCTGCTGATTCCAAGTAGAAGACTGCTGAAAGACCTTCATTTTCCCCCTTCTTAAACCTTCATCTTCTCCCCTTTTTCTCCAGAAACTTCCTTGTTTTCATAAATCCTCTTCTTTTATTTATGAAAATCACTTTCCCATAGTTAAAAACCCATTTTTCTTTATAAAACCCAAAACCCGCTTATCCAAACTTTCAACTTAAAAACTTGAAGTCACGTGTTTAATATTTTAATGGGTTGATTGAAAGACCGATCGCGCAATCGCAATCGGAGAAATCAAATGGGTAGATCAAAAAGACCCACATCAAAGTTCCGATGCGTTTGGGTCTCGTATGTTAAAAGTTTCCCCCGCCCCTGTCTCATATGACTTCCCCCGGGGCCAAGTGTTAAGGACCCCGGGTTCCAATCGCATCACAACATTTCAAATAGGTTGATCGGAATGACCAGGCCCGATGGCCCGATTGCGATTGACCCCTTTGTTTTAAATACGCCCCTGGCATATTGCATTCCATATATCCGAAGGCCCCGCAGTCGGGCGCCTGTTCGCTTTATTTATATATTCTTCCGCCCGATCCATAAAAACCTTTGATTAATCCAATCGGCCATCGGCCATCCCCGATCCATTCTCCACCGTTGATCTCGTTCTTAGATCGACAACCTGCGCTTAATCACATGCGTTTTGTTTCGCCCCCGATCGCGACTTCCCCGATTGGTTCTCCACCGTTGATCTCGTTCTTGAATCAACGGTTATTGCTAAATCGCATCGCAATGTTTCAAATCACAATAGTAATGTTTCACCCCCGATTGCCGATCCCCGATTCAATCCCGACCATTGATCTAATCCTTGATCCAACGGTCTGCGCAAAATCGCATCACAATGTTTCAATCGCATGCGTTTTTTTTTTGCCCTCGATTGCGCTCCTCCGATTAGATCTGGACCGTCCACGTGTCCAGATCGGACGGTCCAAAAACCACCCCACCTTATTTATTCTACCCACTCTCCTTTGCCTGTTCTGCACAGATCTCCACCGTTAGATATTTTTATCCGACGGTTACGCTCCTCCCCCGCCATCTGAAGCAGTTTAAACCTATTTCCGCAGGATTTATTAACTGTTTTTATGTTTTGCAGGTGTTTTAATCGTTTTCCATTATAGAATGAAGGAGAGCCGAGGGTTGGGAAAGATGTTTCCTGTGCCTTTGAGCTTTCTAAAATAACCATTCACAGGCTCTATATCAAATGATTTATCGATGTTTCATGAGCATTGATAACCTAAAGAGCCCTGCGCGGCCCTGCACATCGACAAGACACTGTTTTATTCAAGAGAGCAGTTAAAGAGTATCAGTTTTTGAAGACAAAACACATCAGATGAAGATTGAAGACAGATTTGGGGGATTATGGCTAAGAATGCTTATAAAAACCTAATTCCTCGAATTAAGACACTATTTAAGAAAATCATAAGTGTTTCGCTGACAGAAAGGTTTCCACCGCTTCAACTGAGGCGAATTGATTCCTCAGCTACTACAAAGAGCCACCTATCGCCTCAAACCATTCAGAACAGAGGCCAAAGTTATTGCTCGAAGAAATAGCTGCCTCCAGCATTGCCAAGAAGTTATTTTTGCAAGGAAACCAATGCACAAATATCTGCAGAGTTACTCCAAAACATACACAGAGCCTCAAAGTCAAACAAAGCTTCCACCGAGCTTTGATATTTATTGTGAAACAGTTAATGTAGTGATCCACCTATAAATTTCTCCCTCGAGCCTCTCAAAGGGCCGAGAATTCTTCACTCTGCATTAATTGTCCTTGAGATATTTTGTTAAAATCTCACCTCCTCATCTTCCTATAAGTACTTCTGCATAAGATGAGAAGTTGTTGGTTGTTGTTGATCACAAGCTGTAATATTGAAACTCTTTGAAATAAATACATAGTCTGTTGAAGTTCAAGAACAAATTGAAGTCTTGGATGTCTTGATGATGATGTTGCATGCCCGTTCCTGAGAAGGCTCTATCATTGGATTCATGATCTTGGTTGTTGGTGAAGTATTCTAACTGTTAAATGTTTTCTCCTGTTTTCATTATGTTCCATAATTTCTTACTACAGTAGGCTAAAAGTTTTAGGCTAAGAAATGACTCTTGGAAGCACCTTAGACCTGTTCAGCCTTCACTGTTTTATGTTTTCTTCTGCTGAAGTATTTTAGAGGCTTTAAACCTTCTCTTTAGTCTTCATGCTTGTTTATTTCCTTAATAGCTCAAATAGTTGGTTTTAACATGATTTATGGTTTTCCCTGCTTGTCTACTATCACTTGAAAGCTGTTATTGAAGTCTCCCTTTGAAGTACCATTGTTTTGAGTTAATCAAAGAGGTCGGTTTTGATCTTGCCCTTTGCCATTGCTTGAACAGTTGTTTTGAAGGTCGTTATGGTTGTAAGCATAGATGTTATTTAGGTGTTCCCTCTTCTATGACTGCAATTATCAGTGAATCTTTTATGTTTTCTTTAAAACTTTTTAAAATAAAACTTTGAGAAAATAGGAGCTCCCCTAATCTTAGGTTTCATTTAAAAGTTGTCTTTGAAGTCATTATTTGCTTAAAGAATGTTTGTAGAATTTATGGTTAGCCCCGTTCATCAAAATATATCTTTACTAGTGGAGTTATGTTTTTCAAGTCTTTGTTTAGAATTAAACTTCTCTTTCCAAATCATTAATGTTCATCTCATTCCAAAAACAAAAGGATCCTGTGTCCAAGTTAGATTTGCCCTTTGATATCCCATATCCATTAATGAGTTTGTCATAACCTTATTTTGACCCCATCGCCCAATGAACCGGATATTTCCTCTTTCTGTCTATCTTTCCTAGACCTTCCATGTTCTGCTGTATCAACTCAATCCAACCAAATAAACAAAAACCTGCACTTAATAACTAGTCTAAAATCATACTCAAAGCACACAAGATAAACCTTTGCGATCAAACATTTGAGAGATCCCTCTCTGAGAACAGGAGGACTAGATCCTGGAACTCTAAATATTGGTTCTGATATTGCCTTGTCTTTTGATTTGCCAAACTGTCAAAACACGGGGGACCAACATAATGGCGATCACGGTGGGACCTGCTGAGAATTAGAGGTTTCAAAACCTTTCTTTAAACTGTTAGGTCCAGTTTAACATAAGTAACTTTCTTCAAGCACTTCCTGACAAATGGAAATCATGATAGGACTTGATTGAATCAGTGACAAACTAAGAAACCCTTAGGATTCTTGAAAAGTCTTACCAAACCTCGAAGGAACCAGTTACCAAGCCATAAGAGCAACTCTGTTTGTTTGAACACCTTAGCTAAGTGAAAAATCAGACTTAGAACACTATCTTAACCTATAAAAACAAAATAAATCAGAAAAACCCAAAAAACATTCCAAGTTTGGCTTCATAATAAACATTGGTAGTGGACCATAAAACCTTTTACCTCCGTAGGAGCTAAAAACTTCCACTTGGCGACTCCACAATCCTAGCAGACCTTAAGACTCCACTGGGAAGAACCCTTATCATTATAATATCATTCAAACTCAGTTAGAGGACGGTAGGATTAAAATTTGCGTAAACAGATTAGTTAACCTCTCAAAGATTGTCATACTTGGTTAAACTTTTATTGTTATTTGGGTCTAAAAACATAGCATAGTGGCTTCTAAAAAGATTCACACTAGAGCCCATCCAGACCCTAACCCACCTGAGATAGTTGATAACCCAGAAATTATCCTTTGGAAGTCTCCTAGGATTAAATTATCAACTGTTTTCAGATCACCCTTGAGAGCTAATTCAGTCCCTGAAAATCTTTCAGCTCTACAACACTCACAAGCCGACCTAGTTAACCCATTTAGAACCAGGTCATTTGATGATATAATCCATTTAGACTCTGAATCTTCGCTTTCATCCCCAGAGACAAATAAACATCCTGGTAGTAGAGAAACAACACCTCCTGATTTACATTTTCTCCACAACCTAGGTGTCTCTCATCCAAGGTCAGCTCAGCAGTCTACACCTGGTCCATCCACTTCTACTCACCCTACATCCACTGTTCAAACCACTACACCTCAGCCCACTTTACCTTCTGTAAATCCACCTCCACCTCCTGCCATGGCTACATGGTATGCTCCCCTGGTTCTTCCCGCACCATTAGTCAATCTCCCACAGGACTACCAGTCCAAGATTCCATTGTATGATGCTAACAATGCTACAACTGCATCACAGCATGTGGATAAGATGAATGACTATTTTGACCGAAATGAAATTGATGATGATTCTGTCAAACTTAGATTATTTGCTCAGAGCTTAGGGGGAGAAGTAAGAAAATGGTTTAAAGGTTTTCCCCCCCATACTATTAATGATCTTCAGGCCTTTCATCAAACTTTCCTGAACAAATGGGAAGTGAAGAAGAATCCTCTCCAAGTTCTTGCTGATTACAACAATCTTCGTAGGAATCCTGGGGAAAGTATACAAGCATATTGTACTAGATTTAACAGTGTGTATAATGCACTCTCCCCAGAACTAAAACCTCCACAAGGCTCAGCCTTAAACAAATTTCCTGAAGGATTTGACTCGGACATGACTTATTCACTAAGAGAAAGAGATTTTGCAACTCTTGAAGATATGCAAATGGGTGCTCTTTCTGTGGAAGTCAACTTAATAGAAAAGAGAGCAAGAATGAAAACTGAGAAGAGAGTATCTTTCAGAGAGGAATCCCCTCCCTCTACTTCAAGCTCAAAAATGGAGAGAATGTTGGAAGAAATGATGAAAGAGATGAACATAATTAAGAAAGCACAAGAAAATCAAAACCAGACTGCACTTCAAAACAATCAAAACAGAAATAGAAATCAGAATTATAGAAGAGATAACAATCAAGATAAGCAAAAGGAAAGTGACCAGCAAATTAGGCCTCCCTTTCAATAGAACTACGTAGATCAATATGAGGAAGACAGGGAGCTGGAAAGGTTGGAAGAATCACATGTAAACTTGATTGGATCAGACAGTGGGGATGATGTTTTCCTCACTGAGGAAGAACAAGGTTTCTTCTCTAATGATCAAAATACAAACACCTATGAAGATTCTGATGACTATAGATTGGGTTTTGAAAATGCAATCATGGAGATACACAAGAAGTATGACCTTAGGAGCAAGGGAAGTATAGAGAATTCAAAGGATAAGAATACTAGCACCGCTGTCAAGAAAAACGCAGAAAACCAGCCCAAGAAGACAGCAGAAAAAACCAACATTTCGGCCAAAAAACCAGATTTAAATAAAGACAAGGGAATCCAGCCAAATGTTGAACAAAGCACCCCTAGCACTTCAGCTAGTGGTCCTAGTAAAACTATTCCTATCACTAGTTCAGGAAAGGTTCAGCAAATCAGAGCTGCTGAAAAGAATTCAATTGAAAAAACAGATGTAAATATTAACAAGTCAATTATTCCTTTCAGCCTTGAGGGAGAGATTGCTAAGATAAAAATTACCATCCCCCTAGCTGAACTAGTAACCCAAGAAGTGTACAAAAACCAAGTATTGAAAGCCTTAAACTTAGGAAATGATACTGACACCTTAAACTTGACAGATGACAAACCTGAGCTCTTGTTTGGACCAGAGGTTGAAGGAAAATATCAAGAAGGACCAGTCCCTCCCTTCTATGTCAGCTTAAACATACACGATAAAATTTTACATAACGCCATGTTAGATTCTGGAGCTTCACACAATCTAATGCCCAAAGTAGTAATGGAAAGTCTAGGCTTAGAGATTACTAAACCATACAAAGATTTGTATTCTTTTGACTCAAGTAGAGTCAAATGTTTGGGTTTAATCAAAGATTTATGTGTTAACTTAGCTCAGATCCCCGCCAAGAATCTAGTAATGGATGTAGTTGTAGCTGACATTCCCCCTAAGTTTGGCATGCTCTTATCAAGATCATGGGGAGCCAAACTTCAGGGAAGCCTTCAAATGGATATGTCTTATGCCACCATCCCTGTTTTTAACCAAAACAGAAGACTATACAGAGAATCACACATGAAATACATGGTGAGTAACATGGACATGCCAAACAACACTCCAATCTATTCTATTCAATCAAGTTTAGATTCCTTTATCTTGTGTAATGAAGATGAAATTACTCAACAAGATAAAGAAAACATGGACCCAATCAGTTCACCAAAACACACCAATCTTACCTCGAATCAACTTCAAAACATTGACAATCAACAGCAACAACAAAATGAAAATGAGAATGAGTCAAATATACTTTGGACAGTGAATTTCGATGGATCTTGTAATAAAACTAGTGCCGGGGCGGGTGTCTGGATTCAAAACACAAATCAAAGTTTTTCATACAAATTAGATTTCCCATGCACTAACAATATTGCCGAGTATGAAGCACTTCTCCTAGGTTTACAATTGCTTAAAGGATTAGAAGCCCAAAGAATATCTGTTTTGGGGGATTCTGAACTTATCATCAAACAAATCAAAGGAGAATACTCAGCCAAAAATCCAAGACTTAGGGAATATCGAAACGCTGCCCTCTACCTACTAAAAACTTTCGAAAAATATGAACTCATTTTTATCCCCAGAGCACTCAATCATCTAGCGAATGAACTTGCCTTCGCTGCCAGCAATTTCCAGGTACCCGAGATAAATGAAAAACTCAGTATAAAGGTGAAATACAGACCTGCTGTGCCTGATAACGAAGATCACTGGCAGGTGTTTGAATTCGACAAACACATAGATGATTTCTTGAAATTAGAGAATGATTTCAGCATACCAACATCATACACTAGCCATGAAGAAATTTTTTTGTATATTGAACAAATCCCAGAGGCTGAAATAACGTATCCTGCTAATATAAATCATTGCGAAAATCCATTTGAAGCAGAGGTAGCGAACAATGAAGACCAAGAAGACTTGGAAGTCTTACAATGCAAAAATGATAAGATCCCAAGAGGTCTCACACCTTTAGAAAACCTATTCTATCTCAACGATGTAGCTAAAGAACCGAGAATGGAACCTGTGGAAACAAATGTAGAAGAACATAACATAGGAAGTCTAGCAGAACCCAGGATGATCAAACTATCCAGCACCCTCCCGGCCCACATAAAATTGCAATACATAGAGCTTTTCAAAGAATTTAGAGATGTGTTTGCCTGGGAATACAAAGACTTGAAATCATATGATACCAGCATCATCCATCATAAAATCCCCTTGAAGGAAAATCAAAAGCCTTTCAAGCAAAAAATAAGGAGAATAAATCCTCTTTTACTAACTTTGGTTAAGGCAGAAATTGAGAAAATGTATAATGCTGGGATCATAGTACCCATTAGATTTTCAGAATGGGTATCAAACTTAGTTTCTGTTAGAAAGAAAACAGGGGAGATTAGGCTCTGTATTGACTTCAGAAATTTAAACAAAGCCTCTTTAAAAGACAACTACCCCTTGCCCAAAATGGACCATATACTTCAAAGGGTAGTTGGGTCAAGAAGAATATCCCTATTAGATGGGTTCTCAGGTTACAATCAGGTGTTAGTGTTCCCAAGTGATCAAATCAAAACCGCTTTTACCACACCTTGGGGCACCTTTATGTATGTCAAAATGCCTTTCGGATTAATGAATGCAGGGGCCACTTTCCAAAGGGCCATGGACATAGCCTTCTCTGAAGATATTGGATATTTTATAATTATTTACCTTGATGACATAACGGTTTTCTCAAAAACTGATGAAGAGCATTTGATCCACCTAAGAAAGGTTTTTGAGAAATGTAGGAAATTTGGCTTATCACTAAATCCCAAGAAGACCCTCTTTGGTCTCCAAGAAAGGAAACTCCTTGGTCACATAATTTCAGAAAAGGGAATCAAAATAGACCCTACAAGGATAGATGGCATATTGCAAATCAGCCATCCTAGAAGCCTCAAAGAATTGCAATCTTTCATTGGAAAGATAAATTTTTTGAGAAGGTTTATTCCTAACCTTGCTGAGCTATTAAAGAACATTACAAACATGCTCAAGAAAGATGTGGGTGTCAAATGGACTTTACCAGCTAAAAAATCATTTGAACTGGTCAAGCAGGCTCTTACCCAAACACCAGTCCTGATTAGCCCAGATTTCACCAAAGATTTTTACGTTTTTTCTTTTGCATCTGACCATACAATAGCTGCAGTTTTACTTCAAAAGAATGATTTAGGGCAAGAACAACCAATATCTTTCTTTAGTAGGGCCTTAAGAGATGCTCCTCTCAAATATACTATCATGGAGAAACAAGCCTTAGCATTAGTGAAAGCATCAAAGGACTTTAGAGTCTATATTTTACACTCTCACATAATTGCTTTTGTTCCACATACTGTTGTCAAGGATATTCTAAGTCAGGACCCTGATGGTAAAAGGGGAAAATGGATTGCAACTATTCTTGAATATGACTTAGAAATTAGGCCCACCAAACTAGTAAAGGGGCAAGGACTAGCAAAACTTATGGCTGAGTCTAACTTCCAAGCACTAGACATGAATATGGTAGATGTGTTGGAAGAAATAGAGGAGTCTGATGCTCCTTTTATTGAAGAAACATTTCTAAATTCTCCTTGGTATGCTGACATTGTTTATGTGCTTTTATATTTAAATACCCCTCCTTCTTTGACTAAGACTAAAGCCAGATTCTTGAAACAAAAGGCTTTGAATTTTTGCATATTAGATGGAGTATTATATTGGAAAATGCTGTTGGAATCTTGCTTAAATGTTTGCTTGAAGATGATGCAGGAAAAATCATGCATGAGTTGCATGATGGTGAATGTGGAGGACACCTCTACTGGAAAGCCACAGCAAATAAAATTATCAGATCAGGTTACTATTGGCCTACCCTTTTTTCAGACACTCAGAAACTGGTCATGTCTTGCCATAAGTGTCAAATCTTTGATGGCAAGAGAAAGCTCCTTCCCTTACCCCTACATCCTATCAGAGTTGAGGCACCTTTTCAACAATGGGGGCCGGACTTCATTGGAGAAATTCACCCATCTTCCTCAGCTCAACATAAGTGGATCCTCACAGCCACTGACTTCTTCACCAAATGGATAGAAGCTATACCTACCAGGAATGCTAATGACTCTGTCATTATCAAGTTTCTTGAAACCCATATCCTATCCAGATTTGGTTGTCCCAGAAAAATCATAACAGACAATGCCGCTGCTTTCAAATCTAAAAAGATGGTTGATTTCTGTCACAAATACCATATAACCTTGGGCCATTCCACTGCTTATTATCCCCAAGGGAATGGATTAGCTGAATCCTCCAACAAGAGTCTCATTAATATCATTAAAAAGTTGTTGGAAGAAAATCAAAAATCATGGCACAACAAGCTGGTCCATGCCTTATGGGCTGATAGATTAACCACAAAGAAATCAATAAATATGTCCCCCTATCAGTTAGTTTATGGCATGGATGCAGTCTTCCCTACCTCATTAGGAGTTCCAGTCATGAAGCTCCTTCAAGAAGTACATGTTGAAGAAAATGATATGCAGAGGAGGGTCAACCAAACAATTCATTTGCAGTAGACCTGAGAAGAAGTTTATGAAAGAACAAAGTTAGTCCAGGAAAAGATGAAGAAGCAATTTGATAAAAGGACTAAGGCAAACAACTTCCAGGTTGGAAGTGTTGTTCTTAAATGGGATTCAAGGAGAGAAGAAAAGGGGAAACATGGCAAGTTTGAGAACTTATGGAAAGGGCCATATATTATTCACGCTGAGAGGGGTCATAATACATTTTTCTTGAAAGAATTGAATGGAGAAGACCTATATGAAGGTCCTGTCAATGGTAGGATGCTCAAGCATTACTTCTGCCAAGAATCTTAAGTTTCAAAGAATTTTTGTTTTAACATTGTAAATATCATAGTCTAATCATTGCATTCAAAGTTACAAAAATCAAAAATGCAAAAAACAATAAAAAGAAAGAAAAGAGGGCAGATTGAAAACAAGAAAGGCAGAGCCCCATGCCAAAAAAGAGAAACAAATCTGAAAGTGTGCAAGCTTAAATGCCACTCCTGATTATCACACTTCTAGTTAGTCAAACAGCCTAATCTTGACTAATTAGTTTTAAATTTTCTGCTGATAGGGTAGCGAATTTGATTTGCCAAACTGTTTAATCTTGGCTCATCAGTAGATAGATTAGGATAGAAATTAAGGTTCAAACAAACTAAAAATCTGAACCAAAGTTTCCAAAGAGAGATGACTCAAAACTGTTTTATTTTTTGAGTCATAAAAGAGAAAAACTGGTTCTAAATTTCCCAAAATCTGAATCAGATATCAAGGAAGAGATAGCTCACAGCAAAAAGAAAAATCAGAGCTATGAAAAGAAGAGAGAAGGCCATAAAAAGAAGTTTTCAGATCTTAAGCCTTCCATTTTGTTGTTATTTTTTCTGCAAATAATAATCTATGTGCAGCTTGTTTTTATGCCATAGATCACAACGAGTCAAACAACCTAATCTTGACTTGACTGTTTTTAAATTTCTGTTGTAGAATTTAGAGAATGAAAGTCTGTTGGACAGTTTAATCCCAACAGACAATAGATTAGGTAGAGAAATATCTGAGCTCAACTGTTTAATCTGAGTTCAGGGAGAAATAAGGAGTAGAAATAGATTAGGTTTCCTGCTTTCAAAAGAATAAAATTTTGTGAATATAGTTTGCCAATCCAAGTGCACTCTGATGAAGAAAAAATGTTAGATCTGTAGGATTGGGTAGGTAGAAAGCTTGTTGATGAAATATCCATTATTTTTCATGACTGTTAGCATTTCCAGTGCAAAAGAGGATCATTCAATCAGAGAGGAGCAGCCCAATGGATGAGGCAACTAATCATCCTCCCAGAAGATGCAAGTCTGAAATTCTTGATGCCTTCAAGAAGGCACCATCCCCAAGTGGAGCCACTGTTAGCCACCTGTAATATTTTGTTATACCGAAAGGTGGCTAAATCTTTTTGAGCCTCCAAGGAACAAATTTTATCACTAAAAATTGTTGGCTCTTGAAGAATCCTTGTAGACCTCATGCCTCTGTCCAAAATCCTCATTACTGTTCCTCTTAATTCTGCTGATTCCAAGTAGAAGACTGCTGAAAGACCTTCATTTTCCCCCTTCTTAAACCTTCATCTGCTCCCCTTTTTCTCCACAAACTTCCTTGTTTTCATAAATCCTCTTCTTCCATTTATGAAAGTCACTTTCCCATAGTTAAAAACCCATTTTTCTTTATAAAACCCAAAACCCGCTTATCCAAACTTTCAACTTAAAAACTTGAAGTCACGTGTTTAATATTTTAATGGGTTGAATGAAAGACCGATCGCGCAATCGCAATCGGAGAAATCAAATGGGTAGATCAAAAAGACCCGCATCAAAGTTCCGATGTGATTGGGTCTTGTATGTTAAAAGTTTCCCCCACCCCTGTCTCATATGACTTCCCCCGGGGCCAAGTGTTAAGGACCCCGGGTGCCAATCGCATCGCAACATTTCAAATAGGTTGATCAGAATGACCAGGCCCGATGGCCCGATTGCGATTGACCCCTTTGTTTTAAATACGCCCCGGGCATATTGCATTCCATATATCCGAAGGCCCCGCAGTCGGGTGCCTGTCCGCTTTATTTATATATTCTTCCGCCCGATCCATAAAAACCTTTGATTATTCCAATCGGCCATCGGCCATCCCCGATCCATTCTCCACCGTTGATCTCGTTCTTAGATCGACGGCTTGCACTCAATCGCATGCGTTTTGTTTCGCCCCCGATCGCGACTTCCCCGATTGGTTCTCCACCGTTGATCTCATTCTTGAATCAATGGTTATCGCTAAATCGCATCGCAATGTTTCAAATCGCAATCGCAATGTTTCACCCCCGATTGCCGATCCCCGATTCAATCCCGACCATTGATCTAATCCTTGATCCAACGGTCCGCGCAAAATCGCATCGCAATGTTTCAATCGCATGTGTTTTTGTTTTACCCCCGATTGCGCTCCTTCGATTAGATCTGGACCGTCCACGTGTCCAGATCGGACGGTCCAAAAACCACCCCGCCTTATTTCTTCTACCCGCCCTCCTTTGCCTGTTCTGCGCAGATCTCCACCGTTAGATATTTTTATCCGACGGTTATGCTCCTCCCCCACCATCTGAAGCAGTTTAAACCTATTTCCGCAGGATTTCTTAACTATTTTTGTGTTTTGTAGGTGTTTTAATGGTTTTCCATTATAGAATGAAGGAGAGCCGAGGGTTGGGAAAGACATTTCCTGTGCCTTCGAGCTTTCTAAAAGAACCATTCATGAGCTCTGTATCAAATGATTTACCGATGTTTCATGAGAATTGATAACCTAAAGAGCCCTGCGCGGCCCTGCACATCGACAAGACACTGTTTTATTCAAGAGAGCAGTTAAAGAGTATCAGTTTTTGAAGACAAAGCACAGTAGATGAAGATTGAAGACAGATTTGGGGGATTATGGCTAAGAATGCTTATAAAAACCTAATTCCCCGAATTAAGACACTATTTAAGAAAATCATAAGTGTTTCGCTGACAGAAAGGTTTCCACCGCTTCAACTGAGGCGAATTTATTCCTCAGCTACTACAAAGAGCCACCTGTCGCCTCAAACCATTCAGAACAGAGGCCGAAGTTATTTCTCGAAGAAATATCTGCCTCCAGCATTGCCAAGAAGTTATTTCTGCAAGGAAACCAATGCATAAATATCTGCAGAGTTACTCCAAAACATACACAGAGCCTCAAAGTCAAACAAAGCTTCCACCGAGATTTGATATTTATTGTGAAACAGTTAATGTAGTGATCCACCTGTAAATTTCTCCCTCGAGCCTCTCAAAGGGCCGAGAAGTCTTCACTCTGCATTAATTGTCCTTGAGATATTTTGTTAAAATCTCACCTCCTCATCTTCCTATAAGTACTTCTACATAAGATGAGAAGTTGTTGGTTGTTGTTGATCACAAGCTTTAATACTGAAACTCTTTGAAATAAATACATAGTCTGTTGAAGTTGAAGAACAAATTGAAGTCTTGGATGTCTTGATGATGCTGTTGCATGCCCGTTCCTAAGAAGGCTCTATCATTGGATTAATGAGCTTGGTTTTTGGTGAAGTATTCTAACTGTTAAATGTTTTCTCCTGTTTTCATTATGTTCCATAATTTCTTACTACAGTAGGCTGAAAGTTTTAGGCTAAGAAATGACTCTTGGAAGCACCTTAGACCTGTTCGCCCTTCACTGTTTTATGTTTTCTTCCGCTGAAGTATTTTAGAGGCTTTAAACCTTCTCTTTAGTCTTCATGCTTGTTTATTTCCTTAATAGCTCAAATAGTTGGTTTTAGCATGATTTATGGTTTTCCCTGCTTGTCTACTATCACTTGAAAGCTGTTATTGAAGTCTCCCTTTGAAGCACCATTGTTTTGAGTTAATAAAAGAGGTCGGTTTTGATCTTGCCCTTTGCCATTGCTTGAACAGTTGTTTTGAAGGTCGTTATGGTTGTAAGCATAGATGTTATTTAGGTGTTCCCTCTTCTATGACTGCAATTATCAGTGAATCTTTTATGTTTTCTAAATCCTTTAAAATAAAATCTTTCAGGAAATAGGGAGTTCCCCGAATCTTAGGTTTCATTTTAAAAGTTGTCTTGAAGTCATTATTTTCTTAAAGAATGTTTGTAGAATTTATGGTTAGCCCTGTCTATCAAATATCTCTTTATTGTTGAGTTATGTTCTTCAAGTTCCCTTTGTTGAGAATTAAACTTCTCTTTCCAAATCATTAATGTTCATCTCATTCCAAAAACAAAAGGATCCTATGGCCAAGTTAGATTTGCCCTTTGATATCCCATATCCATTGATGAGTTTGTCATAACCTTATTTTGACTCCATCGCCCAATGAACCAGATATTTCCTCTTTCTGTCTATCTTTCCTAGACCTTCCATGTTCTGTTGTATCAACTCAATGCAACCAAATAAACAAAAACCTGCACTTAATAACTAGTCTAAAATCATACTCAAAGCACACAAGATAAACCTTTGCGATCAAACATTTGAGAGATCCCTCTCTGAGAACAGGAGGACTAGATCCTGGAACTCTAAAGATTGGTTCTGATGTTTCCTTGTCTTTTGATTTGCCAAACTGTCAAAACACGGGGGACCAACAACAGAGAACAGAGGGGACTTGTCAGTGTTCAGGGTTACTTGGTAATGCAAGAGAGGATGGTTGACGGATGATGCGGTATCACAAACATCTTTCTCGCTATCTAGGAGGGGACTGAGACTTGATAAACCAGACAATGATGTTCGCTTGGCCATGGCTGAACATGAATTCGAAAGCAATTCGCGAGGCAATGGGTAATGCAAAGGTGGCGGGACGCGGTTAAACAGGGCAAACAGTCACAAATAAATCAAAACGGAACGGGAGAATCCTTTTATAGGCTACGGAAACCATAATAAATGAAGGAGTGACGTGGAGAAATAGTTGGCAGTGGATGACAGCTGTCTTCCATGTCGGCTGATGACGTCATGCGGGGGGTCTGTGAGTACGACGGAGAAGTTCTATCCATACCCCCCGTAATTAATCAGAACCATTGATCACCAGATTTCGAAGATCTGACCGGTCAACTGCGGGGGGTCGGGATTTGATAACCGACGGGCTAATTCACCCCCCGCAATAGCATATCCGCAAGCTTCTCTGTATGATCGCGACTTCCGCTCGGGAAGTTGCTCGGGCTTTAACCTTAATATATATATATATATATATATATATATATATCAACCTAAGGTTGACGCCCGCTTTATGTAAACAAATAAAAATGGAAATACATTGCATTCCTCTATTTTTTATGCTAAAGTATTAAAAACTTCATACTATAGCATATTTTCAAATTCTTATTTGTTTTTGTTTTTTTTTTTTCATTTTAAAATTTCAAAATGAAATATAAAAAGGATATGTAGATAATGATCCACAACACATTTCATGCACCATGAAGACCTGCATAAGATACTTGGTATGCCATGGGTGCGGGTTCGTTGCTTCCTCTCCCTGCACCCTTGGTATGTTGGTTTTAACCCATTACGAGAGACGTCAAAAAACAATTTCACCTGGGTGAAACTCTCGGTTCTCCCCCTCGAGTTTTGGACACGCCAGGTTCTAGAAGCCATTGGGAACTTGATTGGGAAGTTTTTTTACGTTGATCCAAAGTACATGGGAGCTCATGAAAAGAGGTTCGTCTGGATCTTGGTTGAAATGCAATTCTCGGGCAGACTGTCGGGGCAAATTGACATGGCTTGGGATATGGTTTTTCACCGTCAACACCTGGATTATTGGTGCCTCCCTTTCCGCTATCTTAACTTCCATAGGACGAGACAATTTCACCGAAGTTTCCCTCAACAACAAGGAGGAATGCACAAAGAAACAACTAGGCCTCGATAGTCAGCTGATCATGGAGAACGACAACATAATTAAGGTACCACAAATCCTGCTGACTCTTAACAATATTTTTATGATGGTGTTTTCTCAAACTATGCGGCTGACACCTCCTAATGTTGGACATAAAAAACATCATGCCCCCCCATTTGCTTGAGGCCAACCAAATATCTTTCATCATCTCACCACACCGCCCTACCTTCATTCCAAATCTTGTTAGAAATCCCACCCTGTAAATCATCACCTGGGGGAAAGGAAACCCCGATACCCTTTGAACACATCACCGACACCTGTCGTAGGGCTTGGAATACTAGCTCCCAATGTCATGCTTATTGAACTGGGGCCAAATCCTCCTGTGGCCACTCCATCGCACAAGTCATACGCAACCCCTACTCCATGTGGACGCCCTCCACTGGAGAAGCCATTGTCGGATGTTCCCCCCCATAATTATGTAGGGAGTGACATCGAGTTCCTCGTCCATAACCCCACACTATATTTATATACTCTCTCGGTTCACATGGGAATATCCACATCTCCGACCATCTGCATTAGCCCAAATTATGCACAATATATCACCACCCGCTAGGAAAAAAAAATAGGAGAAATCCCTGCTCGACTCACTCCTCAATTGTCTGGATTCTATGACACTGTGTGACATCCCTATCACAAATTCTTACACCCAAGACCTTGGAGCATTGACTCCCGCATCCCAACCTCCCCCATGAATTGCATCTCGCTCAAATTACGTGGTTTGGGAGACCACTCTAAAAATAAATCCCCCATAAATCCATTTTATTCACATAGTGTTTTTTTAATTTTAATTCAGAAAACCATGAAGAATTCTAACCGTGTCTTTCCATACTTAGGGAAAATCTATTCTAAATGGAATATGGCAGCGACAAACTCTGTTGGTTTATTAGGTGATCTAACAACATTATGGGACCCAAAATGGGCCACTTTCAAGGCATACAAACTCTTCCCTAGGATTTTATTGAAATGTTTCATCCAGGTATACCCATCTGGGATCCATATTCTCAATATATATGGCCCATATGCAGATATAGGAAAATTTTGGGACAAGATGGACCGGTGTGGTAATCTCAATATTAAATCGCTGATTGTGGTCAGATATTTCAATGCCACACTGTCTCTGCAAGAACATTGGTGGGGCTCGAAGATGTCGGGATCCACTGGTTAAGAAACATAATGATCTCTTCTAGTCACACAATATGCGGGATATTTTTCCATGAGAGAATGCCCCAACATGGTTCAATGGGCGAAGGTATATGCTCATATTAGAAAACACCTTGATCATTTTATGGTACATGAACACTTGACTGGCATTCTGGGCTATATGAGCTCCTAGATTATTCATGCACATATATCGGACCAACTTCCTATTTTATTGGAATGGAAGTGGGTGAAACCACACATGGGCATTCCATTCAAGTTCAACCATAATTTTCTTAAGGATGCTAGGTTTGTTTCCAATGTCACAGACTACATCAAAGCATACCCTCAGGGTTCGAATAAATCAACATGTTTGCACCTCATTGATTTGTTGAGGGATCTGAAAAAAATGGTTCATTTATGGGAGAGGGAAAAGAAGGTGGCCTTACTACTGGAACTACAAAATATTTCCCAAGAAATAGATGATATATCGGGGGAGATGGAATGCGACTGCCCACCATTGGACACATGGGATCCGCTGAAGGCACATGGTGACTCAAGATTCATGCCATCTAGCTCAAAGAGGGGGGCTTAAATATATAATATTTCCACCGAATGGAAAATCAGAGGAGGACTGTAAAATCAATATGGAAAATTCGTGCCAGGGATGGAAATATACTTCATAAGATACCAGAGATACAGGGGGAGGTTGTCTCACATTTTTGGACATTCTTTCAGGCCCGTGAGCAGGTGAACATTGATGAACAATTGTGGGGAATCTCTAAATACCCTCATATGTCATTTTGAAGGTGAATACACTAGCATATAAACCAGTGGACATGGCAGAAATCCTAAAGACTCTCAAATATTTCACCCGCAATAAAATTACTGGAAATTGTGATGAAAATTGACTAATGCAAGGCATATTATTTCCTCGACTGGGCGTTCCTACGACTTACCCTATTAAATATTGGGCTTGACACTAAAATTAATGAATGTATTATGGCATGTGTTACTGGAGCACAATTTATGGTATTGATAAATGGATACCCATCAGATTTTTTCGGTGTTAGGAAGCGACTCCGACAGGGGTGCTCATTATCACCACTGCTAGTCATATTGGTCATGGACTACTTAAGTCTGAAAATTCGAGCTACATGTACCATGGGAATATTCAGGGGAGTCTGCATCTGTATGAATATATATGTCACACACAACCTCTTCGTGGACGATATACTTGTTTTTGGTGAACTTTGCAGAGATACATGGTGGAATTTACACCACATCCTTACTTGTTTTGGCAGTGCAACTAAACTCATGGAAAATGGGGAAAAATTACATCAGTATTATTCGGTGGGTGATATGGTGATCATTACTGAGATCGTAAACTTGTTTCAATATGGTTATGGACCTTTGAGGGAAGGCATTACATATTTGGGGTACAATATAAAACCTGCAAAATATAAGAATGAGAATTGGCTATGGATTATGGATAAGATCACAGCGAGGATTGCGGCATGGACACATCGGTGGATGTCCCTGGGGTGGGGGGGGGGGGGCGATATATATTTGTACAGGTAGTTTTACAACATACGGGCACTTATTGGGCTCACTTATTCAACCTCTCGGCTGAAATTATCCGAAATATTAATGGCATATTTTCACAATTAATTTGGGTAGGACAAACACTATAAGAAAAATACCATCTGATCAAAATGATTAGGATACAAACTGATTAGGTGCTTAAAATTATGCTAAAAAATCAAATTTATCAGAATGGTGTGGAACTTGACCGAATGCATAGATCTCATCATTCTGAATCTGGCACAACTTGTTTCATGGAAAACTAACATCGTATGCTCCTAGAAACACATTTTGTCCACTTTGTCAAACATGTATTCTTTTGAAAAAAAGGTGCAGGGACATCCTAGCCAGCAGTCCATACTGCTAACTAGGCATGCCCATGTGGCAAGTTGACTAGTCAAATTTTTTTCTTCTGGTGAATAAGGTTTTGAAACTTGGCTTCACGATATTAGTTTGAAATGGAAAGTTATGATTGGTTGGGAATGTGGCCAACGAGATGCTACCATGTGTCCCAACCAGAGGCTACCACGTGGAAACACGGGAGACCACCAAATTGGTTTAAGGGTGAAATTGCAGTCCACCGGGGTTGAACACCTAGCCTCACAGCAACAAAAAACACCACTTTACCGCCATACCACACAGTGCTCCTTTTTAAACTTATGGTGCAATATGTATTCAAATTTAAATGTTGGCGAACGTTAGGGTAAGGGGCCCGGGCTTAGCCTCGCCACCCCCCATATAACACCATCTAACCATTTGTATTGAACTAGGGGTGCAGAGGGGGTATAAACTACCACCCTAAACTGTCGATGTACCCGCCAAATGTGGCCAACCACCCTTAACCGCTGGCGGTCACCGCCTATTACTTTCAATTGAAAAATATTTTAATTAATCACGATTATTGATGGTTAATCATTCAGATTAAGGCCTTAATGGTCAAATTGGCGTGCCCACAATTTCACCCGGAAATTGGGCATTTTGGCGCTCGATTAGCGAATTTCGGGGCAAAATTTTAGGATGGTGCTAGATTTGGTGGATTTTATGGTACCGTTAGTGCCAAAACTTGGGGAAGCCATAAATAATTCAATTTTTGACCAAATTTGAGGTATCAAGAGGCTACACAGGATTTTTTGCGAATTCTGGAGCCATTGGAATAGGTTTCAGATATGTTTGAGCCTCATAAATGTATGTAATCACACTTTTGAGCATAATAGAAGAAAGCCAAGCCATTGGAAGTTGGACCAAGGAGACGTAGCTCAGGCAGGGTGAAATCCTTCATCATGTGTTTTTGTGTTACTATTTATGGTGATTTTCATGTCTGTTAGACGTTTTTGTTTAGTGTTTTTTTTTTTTTATGTCAATTTTCTCAATAAATTCACATAAAAACACATAAAAACACATAAAAACTCATGGTTAACTTGCAATTTACCTCATAATCCTCAAGCACTTTGTTTATATTCTGAATTGGAATTTAGCACAACATACACGAATATTCCCATTCAGATCAAGTTGGTATCATAGCACTAGGTTTACTTGTGCAAGGGGGATTTAATTGTTTCACAAGTGTTTAAATGCTTACGAGGTTGAAGCTCAAGAGAGAAGGAAAGTTTGTGTGTGAAAGTTCTCAAGTTGGAGCAAGGATAAGGAGGGCACAAATGCCACAATCTCCGCCACAAGATTCACCTCCTATTGTACTTGAGGCTTTAGTAAGCATGTCTCATTAAGGAGGGAATGATAGCATGACAGAGGATGAGAAGGATTTTCGTAAGGATTACTTTGACATGACATAGATGGTGAAAGTCCTCTATGAAGAGAGGAATACAAGGTTGCAGGGTGAAATATCCAAGCCTCTAAGAGGAGAGGGTTCTCCAGGAGGAGGAGATAATGGAAATGGTGATAAGCCACCATCTACTCCACCATCATCCTCACCACCATATTCACCCTCTTCCACTACTACAACCCTTACTCATACTCATTACCATACCTCAAAAGGAATTGGTAAACAACCCCTGTTAAAACTTGATATTAAATTTGAGCTGCCTATGTATAATGGTGAAGTGAATGCAAAGAAGCTTGAAAATTGGGTTCGTCAGTTGGAGGTCTACTACAGGATTTAAAACCTTCAAGATGATGATACAAATATTCAGCTATCTTCCTTAAGACTCGAGGGCGCAACACTAGTATGGTGGGAAGAGAAAACACAAGATGAGAATAAAAAACATGGTAATATATCAATCTCTTGGTCTAATTTCATTGCTGAAATTAAAATAAAATTTTACCCTCTAGCATATATGCAGAAAGCCATGATGAATTGGTATAACTTTAGACAACTTAAAGGTCACAATGTGCAAGATTACACCCAAGAATTTAGAAGAAGAGCTATTATGTTAGGTGTTGATTTGTGATCACAAGATATGTTTCTGAATTATATAGGGGGTTTACATAGCTACCTAAGGCATACTACCCTTATGTTCAATCCCACTAGTCTAGATGAGGTTTGTGTGCAAGCCACTCACCATGAGGAAAGAGGGAAAAATATTCTAGAAGAAGGTAAAAAGAAGCCATTTAAGGATGGAGAAAAAGGAAAGGGTTTCAAAGGAAAAAGAAAAGAAAAATGCATCCATTAAAAAGGAAGGAAAGAAAATTAAATGATTTTTTTTTTCCAAAGAGGGTCATGATGAGGACCATCGTTGGAAGCTTCATCAAGAGATGAGGCCCAATAAATTCAACAACAAGGGGAAACAAAAAATAGCTGCAACCACTCAACAGGATTTGGGATCCGATTCAGGTGATGAAACTAAAATTACAACCATGGGTATGAAAGGAAAATAATCCATTGATAGCACTAGTTCATCAAATTGTCACACTAGTACTCCAAATGAAGAAACAAGGATTGAATTATTTCATGTGAGGGTTATTTCAAAACATACAAAAATTGATACACGTTTTGATAGTGGGTCTCAAGCCAATTTGATATTTGAATACTTAGACAAGAAACTTAATCTTGAAACCATTACACATCCCAAACCATATCCATTGGGTTGGAAATGCAAGAACACAAATTTACAAGTTACAACAAAGTGTATTCTTCGGTTTGCAATCACAACAAATTGCTAGAAAATTATATATTACAGAGCAATGGAACAAATATTATATATATGCGGAAAAAGAAACACAAGAAACACATAAAACTAGAGAGACACAGATATGTGTGGTTCACCCAGTTTGGGCTACGTCCACCCCGAAAAATCACTCCTTCCTTTCTATTATCCAACAAAATGAAGAGACACAACCTATAGCAGATCCACTGTAATATCCTCTGTTCTCTCTCACAGTCTCCCTATCTATTTCTTGCTCTGAGAATACACATAAAATACAAAGCCACAATACAATACCCTCATACAAAGTGAGGGGTTGCCTTCTAGGGTAAAAAACCCTCAACTAAACATAACTTATACCGTCAGATCATCCGCCTAAGATTGATTAGAAAATACTATACTTTTACAAGGAAATTTTACATCTGTTTTTAGCTTCGGGGGCGTTGCCCCCGTACCCCCCCGCCAGAGGGGGCCTCCATAAAGTGATAGCTACCCCCCTGGACCCCCCAGGCAGCGTTTAATTACGGGCGACGTTGCCACCCCATTAAGGTACAGGGGTCCAACGTTGTGATACAAAATAAACAAGATAATCAAGCTCCACACCCAACACAAAATTCATTGGAAAAGTTGAATTAGATGTTGTACCGCTTGATATAAAAGCCATATTCTATCGCCATGAAAAAAAGTACCACTTGTTCAAAGATGGTGTAGAGTATATTGTGAGAGCTCATTGCAAGAAACTAAATCTTTCATTATTTAATGCAGGGAAAATGAAAAGACTAGTGAATTCAAGAAAGAATTTTGTGCTTCTTATGATTAAACGAAAGAATGATTTTGATTATGAAGAATTCCAAGGTTGTGATCCAAATTTGAAATCTGATTTGATTTAAGTGGTTAATCAAAATAATGAGATGTTTCAGGAACCAAAGGGTTTACCTCCCAAGAGGGGAATCCAACATGAAATACAGTTGCAATGAGATTTTCCTCTTCCTAACATTGGCATGTATAGGATTTCAATGATGGAGAGTGCTGAAATCAAAAAGAAAATTCAAGAGTTGTTGGAAAAAGGTATCATCCGACCAAGTAATTCACCATGCGGGTCACTTATTGTGTTGGTGCCAAAGAAGGATGGAACATGGCACATGTGTGTATATTTCTGTGCATTGAACAAAATTATGGTAAAGAACCGTTATCCACTTCCTAGAATAGATGATTTACTTGATAAATTGAAAGATTCAAATTATTTTACTAAGTTTGAATTTAGGAGTGGCTACCATAAAATTAGAATTGCTGAAGGTGAAATTTGGAAGACAACATTCAAGACAAAACAAGGTTTGTTTGAATGGCTAGTTATGCCTTTTGGTTTATGTGATGCTCCTGCTACCTTCATGCATGTGATGAATGATGTATTGAGGCCATTTCTTGATGAGTTTGTCATATTATACTTAGATGATATCTTTATTTTTAGTAAATCATGTGATGAACATGTCATTCATGTAAGAAAATTACTTGATGTCTTAAGGAAAGAACAATTGTTTTTGAAGATGTCAAAATGTGAATTTGGTAAAACTTCTTTGGTGTGCTTGGGGCATATTTTTGGAGGAGGTGAGTTGAAGATAGAAACCTATAAGGTTGAATTCATTGTGAATTGGCCAACACAGAAGAAATTCACTAAGGAAAGAAGCTTTTTGGGAGCAACCCAATATTGGAGGAATTTTATTGCTAACTTCTCTTATATCACAGCTCCATTGCATGCATTGACTAGCGTGAACAAGTATTCCAATGGGAAGGCAAGCAACAAAAGCATTTGATGCTTTGAAAGATAATATTAGTTCAACTCCAGTACTTGCACTACCGGACTTGAGATAGCCCTTTGAAATTCAAACTGATGCAAGCAACTATGCCATGGGCGCAATCCTTATGCAACATGGTAAGCCCATTTCATTTCATTTAGAAACTTTCAATGGTGCAGTGATTAAATATCCTATTTAGGACAAGGAGATTTATGTGTTGGTTCAAAGTGCGAAAAAGTGGAAGCATTACCTGATGGGAAAGAAAACCATCATACACACCGACCACCAACCATTTCAATACTTGAAATCACAAACTAAGTTGCAACCATCAAGGCACTTTCGATGGATGGGTTTCCTACAACAATTACACTTGGTCATCAGTTATAAGAAAGGTATATACAACAATGTTGTTGATATGCTTTCTAGTCCTATTGTTAGTGCAACTACTTTACTCAAGCATAATTCTATTTTTCATAAAAGATATGTTAGAAATATGCATTTGATAATTACTTCAAAATGTTTATGCAAACTTGAGTCAAGCAAACCAACTAGACGAATTGGATTACCATGTACATAATAGCTTGTTATATCATTTGGGAAAGCTTTGTATTCCACAGGGGGAGAGAGTAAATGTCATAAGGGAAGTACACACTTCTCTTATTGCTGTACATTTCGGTGTCAGAAAAACACTGTCACATCTTCAGAGGTATTGTTCTTGGCCTCATATGCTTGAAAGTGTGTCACGTTTCATTAAAGGTTGTTCATTGTGTGCAGTCAGTAAGCCTAGAAATAGGAAGTTAGTATTGTACACACAACATCCCGTACCTTCACATCCATGGGAGAGTGTTTCTATGGATTTTGTACGAGGTCTTCCATTTTCAAAAAGAGGTCATTATTATTTGTATGTAGTTGTGGATAGGTTCAGAAACATGTGTATATTAATGCCATGTAAAAATAAAATCACAGTTGAACAAACAAATCAACTATTCTTTCATCATGTTTGGGTTCATTTTGGGTTGCCCACATCCATTTTTAGTCATCAATATTCTTGATTTGTTGGGAATTTTTGGTCAAGTTTTTGGAACTTGATGGATACCAAGTTGAAAAAGAGTACATCCTTTCATCCACGAATAGGTGTTAAAATTGAATTGTCAATCGAACAGTCATACATCTTCTTCAAGGATACTGTAGCAAGCATCCTAAGTTGTGGGATGAACAGTTTCATTACATTCAACATGCTTACAATCGTGCAAAACACTCCTCTACACAAACATTTCCATTTGAGGCATGCCTTGGATAATTTCCTAGATCGCCATTGGATTTGATTTTTGGGAAGGATGTTTCTATTTATGGCCATAGCGACATAGAAAAAGCCAAGAATTTCATTAAACAAATCCAATTGATACATCAAATAGTTCAAGATCAACTTGAAAAGAGCCAAGGCAAGTACAAAGGAAGGCACGACAAGCATCGTGTATATCACAAGTTCCAAGTTGGTGATGAGGTTTGGCTTCAAGAAAGGCTTCAATAGGAAGGTAAAAAACTAAAACCAATCCATTATGGTCCTTTCAGAATTTTGGAAAAGATTGGTGACAATGCCTTCAAGTTAGATTTTCCTTCATATATGCAAACTTACTATGTTGTTAATGTTGAGAACTTAAGGTTTTATGAGCCTCCTATGGTTGAATATAAAGGATAAAATGTTCATATTCCATCTATTGAATATTTTTCTCCATAATACCTTGATGAGCTTCAGCAAGACACCATTCTTGATAGAAGAACAATGACATCAAAATGATGGAGTATGGACTACCTTTGGTGTGGCTCAAAGGAACAAATCATTCTAAGGCCAAATGGATCGAGATTTGAAAGGTGAGGGATATGTACCCTCATCTGCTAAACAAATGAAAGTGATATTTTGGGGTCCAAAATCTTCTAGTGGGGAGGAGTGATCAGGTGCTCAAAATTATGCTAAAAAATGAAAGTTGTTGGAATGGTATAGAACCTGAACAACTATGTATATATCGTTTTTCTGAATCCGACGCAACTCATTTCGCGGAAAACCGACACCGTATGGTCCCATAAATGTGTTATGTCCACTTTGTCACATAGGCAAATGCTTTGAAAAAAAAAGTGCAGGGATAGCCCAGTCATCGGTCCGTACTGCTGATTGGGCATGCCCATGTGGCAGGTTGACTAGTCAAAAGGTTTTCTTTTGGCGAATCAGGTTTCAAAACTTGGCCTCACGGTATTGGTTTGAAATGGTAGGTTGTGATTGGTTGGGAATGTGGGCAACCACATGCTGCCACATGAGCAAATTCTACCACGTGGCAAAACGAGAGGCCATAAAATTGGTTTACGGGTTAAATCGTAGTCCATCAGGGTCGAACACCCGACCTCACCACAACAACAAACACCATGTTACCACCATACGACACAGTGCTCCTTGTTAAACTTATGGCGCAATACATATTAAAATTTTAATGTTTGTGGAGATCGTGGTAAGGGGCTAGTGCTTAGCCCCCCCCTCGTATAACCCCATGCGACCATTTATGTTGAATCGAGGGCATGGCAGGGGTATAAACTGCCACCCTGACCACCACCCTAAACCGTCGATGTATCCGCCAAATGTGGCCAACCATCCTTAACCACCAACGATCACTACCTATTATTTTTTAATTAAAAATTATTTTAATTAATCATGGTTATTGATGGTTAATAATTCAAATTAAGGCCTTAATGGTCAAATTGGCAGGTTGACATTTGGTGATCGGTTAGCGAATTTCGGGGAAAATTGTAGGATGGTGCCGGATTTGGTGGAGTTTGTGGTGCGGTTAGTGCCAAAACTTCAGGAAGCCATAAATAATTCAGTTTTTAACTAAATTCGAGGTAGAAAGAGGCTATACAAGAATTATTAGGCATTCTGGAGCCATTGCGGCAGGTTTCAGAGTTGTTTGAGCATTACAAATGTATGTAATCACACTTTTGAGCATAATAGAAGGGGGCCAAGCCATTGGAAGCTAGACCAAGGAGACGTAGCCTAGGCAGGGTGAACTCCTTCATCATGTGTTGTTGTGTTACTATTTATGGTGATGTTCATGTCTGTTAGATGTTTTTGTTTAGTGTTTTGTTTATGTTAATTTTCTCAAGAAATTCACATAAATACTCATGGTTAACTTGCAATTTACCTCATAATCCCCAAGCACTTTGTTTATATTCTGAATTGGAATTTAGCACAACAAAAAATAATCTTCCCATTCAGATCAAAAATTCCAAAGGAAGCAGGGGGATGGGGAATATTGGACACAAAATAATTTGGTCGGGCACTACTTCTAAAATTATTATGGAGGGGTCTACAACACAATGTACTATGGCTGAACATTATTCATACCAAGTGCATGGGAGAGCACAATATTGTGGACTATTATAGGCACAAGATACTCAGGAGGACCACAGGATCATACATATGGTACAACTTTTAAGTTATAAAAAAAAACAGTTTTTATAGCTCTTGGTTTGGCACTTTGGCGATGGATCAAACATTTTAATTGGTAGGGATTAAATTAAAGAGGTCGAGGGGGAGCAAGGAATTTCAAATCAGTTGATGCACCACCTACACATAAGGGGTATATTATATATACAACAAATTATCGAAGTTCTAGATGCATACAACCTGATTTGGTGGAAGGCGGTGGATTTTCACATCACATTGAGGCTATACACAGAATGGAGGGAGTACACCAATACCCTTAGACATGCGGGTTTATACCAATCAAGCGAGGCCGACTCCATCACATGGGCATGTATAATCAACACAAAAGGAATCATCGTTGCTAAGAATTGCAAACACTTCATCAACCTCAACAAAGGATTACAAGTTAGTTGGTTTAAAAAGGTATGGCCACTACACATTCCACATAAAATTACACTAATTAATTGGCTGGCATGGATGAACAAGAACTTAACTTGGGAGAACATGAAAAAGAGGGGGACGCATGACCTGGGTCATTTCCCCTTATGTTATAATGCATCAGAATGTAATACACATCTCTTCTTAGACTTCCTAACTACTAAAAAAATATGGAGGGACATATCCCTAATCACACACATTCCATACCAAATTTTTTTAAACCTATAGGATTGTTATATGTGGTGGCTAGATAGGGGAGGGAAAATTAATACCATTCCAATTTATATGGTATGGGAAATATGGAAAGAAATAAATAACCACATTTTTTAAGGCTGACAGATTATAACACACCACATTGTGCAAAAATTCATCATGGGGATTGAGGAACACACAGTGCCACGCCTGATTCTGTGGGATATGTCCATCAAGACCATGGAACACCCATTACAATTTCTTGCTAGTTAATTTGATGAATCCTCTCATAGGAATATGTGTGGATGCGGAGTATGGATTCGATTGGATCCCACTGCCCAATACCAGGTTAATTGGAATGGAGGCTCAGGCACTAACACCAGCACAAAAGTGTTGGCATTGTGGGGTTTATTATGGCTTACACAACAATTTTCACTGGATACGTTACATGTATATGGGGACTCACAGGTAATTATACAACACCTCAAGAGTGTAAGGATTCTGGACACCACATATCTCCATAATGGTATGATATTGTCCACTTTGGGCCTAGCCGTCATGGCTTTGCTTATGGGCTTTACCCCAAAAGGCCTCATACCAATGGAGATATTTGTCCATCCTTATATACCCATGATCCTCCCCACTTCTAGTCAATGTGGGACTTTGGTCGTATACCCAACAATCCTCCCCTCGAACAAAGGACTATCGAGCCTCCCCTCAAACGATTATCCATCCGTCCACTCTCTACCAACCAGGATTCTCGGCTCCAATGCGTTGGAAGCACACGCCTTACATGGAGCACCACCTGCCTCGAGAGCTTGCTCTATCCCAGGTCAACTCCTCTTCACCGTGTTGGGACCAGGACACGTCCATGAAGAATCTGGAGCATACCGCCTGTCTAACCGAGCTCATCCATGGATCCCATCGTGATATTACCAGGGCCCACCACCTTCGTTCGGCATTCGAGGATTCATCCACTTCGCTAACTTCGGGGCATGGCTCTGATACCACTTGTAAGGATTCTGGACACCACATATCTCCACAATGGTATGATATTGTCCACTTTGGGCCTAATCCCTCATGGCTTTGCTTATGGGCTTTACCCCAAAAGGCCTCATACCAATGGAGATATTTGTCCATCCTTATATACCCATGATCCTCCCCACTTCTAGTCAATGTGGGAATTTGGTTGTATACCCAACAAACAGGGACACAACATTCACTCCACACATGATTTCGGCTTGGCTACACAGAATTAATGCACTTCAGACAACCTACAAATACATCAAATTCACCCACATATACAGGGAGAAGAAAACACTGGTGGACTCCTTGTTATAATGGACACTTTTGGATGCATTCAATACACTCTCATCATTGGTGGCTCGAGGATTGTTATGGGCACTTCACCGGTTCTGTGAACTACAAGGCACAACGACAGGTGAAATATCATGAAATTTTCTTGATCTATTGTTTTTACATCACTATATTTTTCTTTATATAGGTTGTACACCGATGTGAACTACATATATGTTTTAATTATTGTATGCACTATTTTGGCGAGGTATACTATATGGTAAAATTTGAAACACTCTTATGATGTATTTCTGGGTTGGGACACATGTGCCCGCATATATATTTGACAGGACAATGTATATCAACATCACTGGTGTTTTTATGAAATATCCGTAGAAAGATGATCTCAAAATATTTTTCACATGCACTGGTACATAATATATACCAGGTTTTTTTCAACTAAAAAAAAAAAAATAATCCCTTACTTTTAGTTTAATATTTATCTACTTGAGGAACATTATCATACCTTTGGATTGCTAGGGTTTCACATACTTTTTTTTTTTCTAATTAGGATTAATCTATTTACAAAGAAGGTAAAATTACATCATGACCGTAGTAAAAAACACTACCCTGATTAAAGGCAGAATTGTCAAGAAAAACATAGAAGAAGACTGCCCAGTGACAGGGAAACCAGTCTTGAACAGATTACCAAATCCCACGCAGGGGAGCAAATTTTGATCTCCTTGATGTTTGCAGAGTTTACAGAATTCCAAAATTAAACAAAAATTCAGCATAGCAATATGAACAAATACTTGCCCAATTGTATGGGCCATGAAGCAAGATAACAAGACCGCAGAGAGTAAACTAATCATCTGGAGGCTCTTCAACTATACGGCACCAACCTTTTGCAAGTAGGTCCTTGGCAAGAGTAGCTTCGGATTCAGAAGGTCCACGATCAACCAACACCATCTCCACATCATGAGCACTGCGAGCTTGAGCATCCGGATCAGTCGCACTACCAATCCCTACCTGGAGGTTCGAAGTCTGAGCAATGTCAGAGCCGAGGCCCGCCGGATGACAACTTGGCTCCCCCAACTGGGCTTCCTCATGGAAGACCACAGTAATTGTAGCAGTTATCCTTGGGTGGTTCAGAGAGAAATTGAAGGAGAAAAGCGCTGAGCCTGTCGTGGGAGAAGGCAAGGTGGCAGGGGGTTGGGGAACAGGGGAGCCCGAACAATGGCTAGAATCATGAAACCGCCCTCTCCCACTGTGGGTGCGAGGATAGTGGCCGGCATAGAATTCGTTGGAGAGGGAAGGCGACTCGGACGAGGGGCTAGAGGGTGCACGCAATGGACAGCCTCTAGTGCCGCCCCTGCGACATCGCAATCTATGGCACAGACGAGGCATAGGGGAGGAAATAACATCGGGTTCAAAACGAGGCAGAGCAGCAGGAATTACGGGGCCAGATAAATTCAGACATAAGCCAGAACAGAGGCCAGAGGCCAGAGTGAAATGAAAAAGGTTCAACGGAGGCGGCTCCGCAGAAAGACTAGAGTGAAGCTCCAAATTAGTCTCCCCAGTCAAGCAACGAGAAGCAGCATGCTCAAAGCGAGGCAGAGTAGCAGGAATGATGGGGCCAACACCATGCAGATAGAAGCCAGAACAGAGGCCAGAGGCTAGAGAGAAATACAAATGGTTCGACGGATTCGGCTCCACAGATAGCCCAGAGTCGAGCTCCAATTTATCTTCCCCATTCAGGCATCGCGAAGCACCCGCCATTACTGTTTCATTGAAGAGAGCTGAAGTCCAAAGCATGCTGGAGCATGCAGAGGTGTGAACAGGAGTGAAGGATAGGATATGAGCAGTGAAACCACTTAATACAATGCAACTGAACCCTGCGCGTCTTAAATGCAAAGAGCCGTCGTTCATAAGCCATTTGCCCGCCATGTCCTGGGTAGGCAGGTGTCACCAAACCTCATCCCACCCCCGTCCTGTCACATTTATCGCCCCTCTATACACCCGCATCCAGGACTAGGGTTTCACATATTGCTAAATTACTTGCTTCTAAATAATTTCATAATTTCATGTCATTCATTTGACAACATTTTATATTGAATTAAGTATTGAAGGGAAGCATAACATGCATTTTCAAAATAGTAACAAAAAACAAATTATGAGGGAGTCAAGCATAGGTCATACAATCTATCGTAATATTAAGATTGTCTATCATTGTTGGATATTAGAAATTGAGGTCAACAGAGAAAAATCCCTATGAATGTGCAAAATGTATGTTGTTATAAGGATTTTACCCACTCCAATTTGATGTGAATTGAACTAAAATGAAGATTTCGTTTGATGTGCATCAACATTTTTTAGGGTTGCAGAAATGAGATGCCTTGAATTTTGTGTAAATGAGAAGCATTGAATGATATGTGTAAAGTGAACTTTGGTGCAATACAATGCTAGTGAACAATTATATTTGCAATATGGTGGGAGAGGGGAAACTTAGGAATTTGCAACACATCACAGAGAAGGAAACTCTAGTGTGGTACAATGTAGCAAACAAAAGTAAATTTTTGTGTGATGTGATGTACCCCAAAGTAAATTTTGTTGAAGTCAACCTAGGTGCAATGCATGGTTCCGTGGGTAAAGTATGCTAGGTGTGACTTAGTGCAATTGAGTAATTTTCTTTGTGAAATGTTGGAGATGCAAATATTTTGGAAGTGCAATGTATGACACAAAGGTAAACTTTTAGCAAGCCAATGAGAAATTTTTATTCACGAAATACAATGTACACGGACGATATTTCCTTGGAAAATGGTGCATTACAATAAAATTTCATAGATACTATAAATAAAAAATGGAACATTTTTTCTTGGTTGCAATAAAAGAAAATTTAGAACAATGTAATATGTTGGAACTAAAGAGTTATTAAGTGTGATAAATTTTATGTCATGGGAAAAATTGTTTCATGTGTGGCATGCCGCATGGAAACAAAGTTTTGTGTGACGTGAAAAGGATGTTTGCACAAATTTCACAAAGGATGAATTTCATAATACAACACAACAACTAAGGAAAGTCAAAATGCAAAACAACACTTTAACTTGGAACATTTTTTTTATTTGTGTTACATCTCACAATTGTTCAAACTTTCTATCTGTGTGACACATCTATCCTCACAAAAGTTTTGTTTCATACAATATATAAAGGAAATTTTTTTTTAAAGGTGCATGCCTATTTGAATATGACAAGTTCAGTTTTGGAGATTGCAAACTGAACTATTTTCTATATTTTCATGTGTGTTGGATCTCTTCAATACAAAACTCCTTTTTTTTGCATTAAAAAAATGCATGTTTGTGTTATAATGCACATAAAAAAAGTTGGACACGACATATCACTTGCTCCAAATTTTCATTTGTAGTATAATATGGCATTGCATAATAGTTTCTTTCCATGCAACACAACACTTTTTTTGTGATAGGAGAAGTGTCCTCACACACATATTTTAATTAAGAAAAGAAAATTGCATAATATACTAGAGCTTACAACAATCATTCAACATTCTTACAAGAGGAGAAAATTAAGTTTTAAATACGTGTATGTCCTAAAGTAATTTAGTTATGAATTACTTAATTTAGTAATAAGTGTCTATTTACATTTAATTTTATTCTAACAAATTTCCTAATTCAATTCCTAAATAACGACACTTTTATAGATGTCAAATCTATTATAAAAAATAAATATTCTAAGAAGACTCTATGAATCTATATAATTAAATACTAAACTATGTACTTTGGATCATATATCTAACATCCCCCCCCTTTGATCCAAAAGTACATTACAACAAATACGAAGTTATTCCCTAAACTTAGTAAATTTGATCATGCTAAGTGGTTTTGTGAAAACATTTGAGATTTGAGCTTCTAAAGAACAATATATCGGTTCAATGTTGTCCTTTGCGATGAGTGTCCTGATGTATTGATACTTTGTGTCAACATGCTTTGTTTTGGAATGAAAAATTGGATTTTTTTCAAGTTTTATGCATGACTAGTTGTCGAGGAATATGTTATCATCCTGTATTCTTCAGAGTTCACTAGGTGAATATGGATTTTCCACAAGCAGCTAAAGATAGCATTCCTTTCCTATTAGCTATTTTTAAGAAATCTCACTGCCTTCATTATCCTAAATAGACCTTTTTCACTATATTTTATCTCTGCCTTCTCAAAACACCTTACTGCTCCTAAAAGAATCCATCATGGGCATTTCTTTCATTTTCACTCTCCTCCCCACCAAAAAAACCTCATTCCCTCATTTCCTCCACTAAAAACACACTTTCCTCTTTAAAAACCCTTCAAAACCCTCCCTTCACAATTTCTCCTTGTATACACTAAACCAATGTAAAAAACCGTTTTTTACATTGTTTTAATTCTAAATATTAAACTTTCGGGACCTTTTTAATTTATATTAAACTCTATTTAAATATATTAAAACCCGACTTCTCTAAGGTATTTGAACCCGCCCCTTTATAAATGTTTAAACCCTCTGTTTAAATGTTTTTAAACCCTGCTTCTGTTCTTTTTCACCCAGGCTCCTTTTCATTTAGCTCCGCGCCAATATAACCAAAACCCTGCTCTAATATTTAAGCCCCCCGCCCTTTTTATTGAAAAAACTTTTGTTTTAAACCCTTTCTCCTCTTATTCCTAAGCCTCTGCTTGTTTATTAAATTCATGGGCCCTGCTTTACACTAAACCTCGTGCCCCATTCATATTCCGCCATCTGTCCTTGGACTCCACTCCCGTTTGTCTTACCTACTACTCCCAAAGCTTGCGACAGAGATTGACTTCATCCCACGATATCTAACAGTTGACCGTGCTCATCACAAATATAGTGGGGCGGGGGTTAAACAAACCCCGACTATGAGAAATAGGTGTTTTACCCTTGCCACGTATCGTCTGCTGTATGGAATCACACGCTCGCTCCCAAAATCATTACCACCCCTCCGATCATGCAAAAACCACCCTCTCCGTTCCCGAAAACCGCTTCCTCCCTTCGCGCCAAAACTCTCTATCGCCTTCCGATTCAAATTGTCCAGAGCCCTGTGGCTCTGTGATGAAACCCTGACCCTCCATCAATGCTTCTGCAATGCTCCAAAGCCCGAAAAACTCCAGTAAACACAGAAAAAGCCCTCCATGCAGGTTTTTAAGCTCACCATTCATTTCATGTATATGTTTAATGGTGGAGAAGCATAAAATGAATTCCAAAGGCCCAAGAATGTTTTGATGAATGTCTAGATGACGATCCAGAGGTTTATTTTATTTTTAAGAGGGCAAAGGAAAAAGATCAAGCTTAACCATCAATGAAATCATGATCAACGGTGATTAATCAAACCCTCTAGTAACATAAGAATGCCCCTTGCACAGAAAACACAGACAAAGACATAGCAAAGAAGAAAATACAATCAAAGGAATGTGACAAGAAGTGAAGTTTAAAGGGCTAATCACAGATTAAAAGATAAATCAAAGGATTAGCCATGAAGACAGAGGACAAGATTAAAGGATTAAAGGTTAAAATAGAGTTTGAAAAGTTTAAATCACAGGAATTAATCACAAAACCGAGACAAAGTTAGAATCAAAGGAAAGACAGTGAAACAGACAGTTAAGGAAATCCAAAGATTAAGGGCCTAAACAGAGTTTAAATGATAAACAGAGGCAAATTTACCCATAAACAAATTCGAATGACCAAAGCACAACATTTACTTCTTCAAAGGATATATTTTTCCACCTACAGCATGTTTTCAGTTAATAAAACATCAACAGTTATTACAAGAAGTCATAGATATTTTTCATCCACCCAGCAGTTATTGTAAAAGTTATTAAAAGAACCTTAAGTCAAATATTTCCCAAAGTTAGCTCAAAAGTTAAGTTAGGAGTTATTATTTCAGAGAAACACTCTCAGATATTTTGCCTTGGGCCTTGCATGGTCTCAAAGGTCAAAAACTCATTAACTCTGTAATAAATGACATCTAAAACCCTAGCCTAGGATTGCCTCTTCATTTTGCAGATAAATACTGCATGTAAGCTTCATTTTTAGTGTTGGTTGATTGATTATTTGTTGGTTAGTTGGTGAGCTGATGGTTAATTTCCTGACTGCTGTTGCTAAGCTAGTTGAGGACTGCTAGGCCGAATTTGAGAAAGCTTTGAGTTGCAGAGAGCCATTGTACTAAAGTAATGTAACTTTTTTGAACATCAGTAATATAAGTACGTTCACAGGATTCTTGAGCTATGTTAATGGTGAATTTTTCCTTCTTTGTCAAATGTTTTCCTTCTGTTTTTCATTATGTCCATTATTTCTCTGATAAAAGAACATAAATTTTAGATTAAGATATGTTGTCTTGGCACCCTATTTATGTCTATATTCTTTATCTTAATGTTTTCTTCTTCAAGGTTTGATTGGAGAATTCTTAATTTCTCTCCAGTTCCACTTAGCTTGTTTTCTTGAAAATGATTAAATAGAGTCAAGCCAAAGAAGTCTATGGTAAGCCCTGTCCTTTGGTGTAGCTTGAAACATTGTTTTTAAGACGTTTCTTTGAAGTATACTTAGTAGAGTCTAAAACACGGAAGTCTATGGTACGCCTTGTCCTCTAGTCTGCCTCAAAATGTTGCTTTGAAGGTCTTTTGAGTGTTTAGTTAAAGAAGATAGGTTTAGCTTTCTCTTTAGATGCACTCACTGTTATCTTAAATGTTTTCTTTGTCTGAAAGAATTCTAGGATTACTGGATTGTTGTCTTAAAGGTTTGCTTATTAAAGTCTGGCCAAAAAGTCTATGGTATGCCATGTCCTTTGGTTTGCCTCAAACAATTACCTAAAAGGTTTTTCTTTTCAAAGTATAGCTAGAAGATTCTTAACTTACTATAGTTATGTTTACTTCAAAACTTATTGTTATTTCATATTACATCTAATCTAAGAGGTCCACTTGATATAGTTAGCTTGCCCTATGAAAACCCTTGCAGAGTTGATGAACAATTAAATCCTTTTATGACTCCATAGCCCAATGGACTAATGTTTTCTCATGGTCTATCTATTCAGCTGAAACACTCCCTCAATTAAATCACACCATCTGATCTGTCAACCTATCAATTAATCAACCAAAACAAACAAGTCCTTAGAAATTCATAACTAGCCTAATATCATAAACAACGAGCATAGAGAGATCCCTCTCTGAGTCCAAGAAGGCTAGGTCCTTGGACTCCAAAGTGGTTTTGATGTGTCCCCTGCAATTTTTTCTCTTTCCAATCTTGCAAATCATAGGGAGCCAACAGAATAAAGATGTGGCTTCTGCTTAAGGAACGCCTAAATAATGCAAATTTTTTCACAACAAAAAAATCTCACATGTTTCTTCCCATGCTGATATATATTTTGCTTCTACCAAATAATTTTTCATTGTGGCTTCTTGCAACTCTAAGAAATTTTTTCTCACCCCATGTTCATTAAATAACCTGAAGTTGATGCTTGATCATCAATACTTCCAACAATCTGCATTTGAATATCCACTAAGTACAAAATTCTTAGCCTTTTTATAGAGAAGATTGGAATATTTTCTACCTTGGATATATATAAGAACCATTTATGTTGTATTCTAGTGGCTTTCCCTTGTTTCATGCATAAATTGTGAGAGAATAATAACTGCATAAGATAAGTCTGAAAGAGTGGTTGTTAGATAGATCAAGTTTCCAATCAATTGCCTATAATTAGTATTGTTTACCAACTCTTCCCCTTCAAATTTTGAAAGTTCATTGGGGTGAGAACAGACTTGCAATATTGCATTCCAAATATTTTAAGTATTTCATATGCATATTTACTCTAACTAATGAAAATTCTATTTGGATGTTGGAATACTTCAAATCCAAGATAGTAGTGAAGTAGTCCTAGATCAATCATCTTGAATCTAGCATATAATTCCTTCTTTACCTTCACAATATGATCATTTTTGTTTCCAATAATAATCAAGTCATCCACATACATAACTAAAAGAACCATGTTTCTACCCTATTGCCACACATATAAGGTATCATCTAATTCATTGCACTTAAATCCAACCTTGCAAAGATACTCATCTATTTTTACATACCAATCTCATGGAGCTTATTTCAACCCATATAGATCCTAGATTAATTTTCAAACTTTGTGTTCTTGTCCTTCAAGCTGAAAACCAATAGGTTGAGTCATATAAAATTCTTCTTGCAAGTATCCATTGAGGAAGGAACTTTTGACATCGATCAATATACTTTCCAACTTTTTTGAGATGAAAATGCAAGCACCAATATGATGGTGTTCCATTTTGTAGTAAGCGTAAATGTTTCCTCATAGTTCATTTTTTCTTGTTTTGTAAAACCCTTGGCAACATGTTTTGCCTTATATTTGTGAATTTTTGCGTCTAGCTTATACTTGATTCGATAAACCCATTTTCATTCGACAGATTTCACATTTTCAGGAGAATCAACAAGTTTCAAAGTATTATTTTCCATCACTGATTTATATTATTCAACCATTTCCTTTTTTCATTTCGCATGTTTTACTGCCTCTTTTAACGTGGATGGCTTAGAAAAATTATTTGTTACTAAGGAAAAAATTTATTCATTTTTTTGTGAACTTCTTATGCTTGTTTTATTTTGTTCATTTCGGTTGACATCCTTCAAAACTTGAATGGCCCATTTAGGCAGTTAATGTTAACTTGTTTGCGGATTTGAATGATCACCATCATTATATATCATATTGATATAAAGAGATGTTCTTCGATCATTTGAAGTTTCAGGAGGTGGAGAGTCACTATCAAATGAACTTCTACTAGAATATTCATATGAAGCAGATGATCTCGGTTACTCATTTTTTGAAGAATTCCATTCAATATCATACCAATGTTGTGTAATTGGTTGATTTTTCATTCTAATTTTCTTTTTATCACCCTAAGTTTCCAATTATTGTAGAAGAATTTATATCCTTGTGGCACTCTTACTTTATGTTTCATCAAATATAACATCTTGATTGACATTTTTGCTCCATTGGACAAAATATGATATCCCTTGTTTTCATTGGAATATACAATCAATATACACTTCAAACTTTGTGAATCAAGCTTAGTTCACTTTTCTTTCAGAACTAAGGCATAACATATATAACTAAAAACTATGAGATGTTTGACTCAAGGACTTAAACCAAACCATGCTTCATATGGTGTAATTCCATCCAAATAAGCAGTGGGAGATATTTTCCTTAAGTACATTGTTGTATGTATTTCTTCTGCCCATTATGAAGGACTCAAATTTTTGAAAGTTAAAATGGATCCTTCCATTCTTAACAAGGTGTGGTTCATTCTTTCTACTACTCCATTATGTTGTGAAATGTAGACATTTGTGAACTTTATTTTGATACTATTTTCCCAACAATAAGCTTGGAATTCATTGGAAGTGAATTCTCCTCCATTATTTGTCTTAAGAGTGCATTTTTTCTTTAGTTTTGTTTTCAACCAATTGGTGAAAAGTTTTGAACTTTTCAAATGCTTTTGACTTTTCTTTCAAAAAATAAGCCCAATTCATTATATTTAAATCATTTATGAAAAGAAAAAAATATTTACAACCTCATAGAAAATCTTGTAGAGGTCCACAAATGTCAATCTGCGCCAATTGCAAACACCTTTTCGCACACCATGAACTTGTTTGAAAATTCGCTCAAGTTTGTTTCCCGTAAATGCAAGCTTCACATATTTCATTTTGTTTCTTAAAAGTTGGAATTCCTCTAACCATTTAGTGTTTTTGAATTTAATAGAGACTTTCAAAGTTTATATACCCATATCTAACATGCCACAACCTTATAAGTAAAATATTTGAACTTAATTCTCCTGCAAAATCAAACTTCCATGGAATGATTATCCTTTTCATCCTTATAAGTTTTCCATCTTCATACCTAGTGATGATTATCTTCAAATTTTATTTGATATAATTAATTTTTAGTAATTTGTCTTCCATAATGGCTTGATGTCCTTCTTAGTAAATCGTGACTAATGATAAAAAATTATTCTTGAGTGTTGGTACATACCAAACATTTGAAATTAGTTTTTCTCTAATTCCAGGAAGAGAAACCTTTACTGCACCTTTTCCATAAGGAGTATGTGTCATATCATCTGCTAGAAATATTGAATTGAGTTAGGATTGTTGAAATTTCCAAAAACATTAACGTCAAGAATTCATATGTGGTTGATAATCACTTTTAAGAGAATATGTGGGAATTTGCAAATTTGTTGATTCTTAACTTTGAAGTGAAGTGAAGACATATTTTGAAGCATCATTGTCTTGATCATTAGCAAATTGTGCCAAATCTTGTTGAATCTTCGGGATATTTTCAATAGGAGTTCGATAATTTTCATCATAAGGACAAACTTTGTTGCATCATTTACAAACAACTTGATTGATATATTTTCCTTTGCCTTGATTTTGTCCTCTTCCTTGACTTTATACTTTACCTTGATTTCTTCCTCTGCCTTGATTTTTTCCTTTTCCTTGATTATTTCCTCTATCGAAACTATTCCCTTTGCCTTAAATATGACCATGACCTTGTCCTCTCTATGCTCCATGATTTTGATTGTTGCACCCTTTGTTATTCACTTGAGTTCCTCTTCCTTTGGAACTTTAAGTTGAATATTTACTCGTGCTAGCTTTTGTAAAGAAAACATCTTCACCAACCCATTTCTTCTTTCAAAAACTTTTAACATGTTGAGCTAGAATTAGAATTTAACTTAAGTGATCAAATGCTAACTTTTCTAGATTTCCAGTCAACTATAAATTTTCCAAGAAATGTGCATATGAAGCAGGAAAACCAACAATCAACATAGTAGCCATGAAGCTATATTCTACAACTTGAAATATGGCCTTAACTATTTCCTGCTTGATGTTCTTGTTATAGAAATGTACTTAAGTAAATCTCCTCCTTCTGTCAGTTTCTCTTGAAGTGGCTTCAACTAAAGATCAACTCTCTTTGTCTCTGGTTGTGTATTAAATAAATATTTAAATGTTTTCCAAGTAGGTCATGCATCAAAAGAATTTTCTATATGAACATACATTTCATCATTTACAAAAGATTTAATTAAATTTGATGCCTTTGCATATTTAATATTCCATTTGGCTAGTTAGTTTTCATAAGTAGTTTTGTTTGGTTTAACAACGCAACCACACACATATTTCCAAAGTTCATTATAGATCAATGTACTTTCCACATATTTTTTCCATGCCTTATAGTTCTTTGAACCTTTAGTTTTTTCACACTTGGAAAATAAATTTACCAACTAGGACATTGTGAAGATAAATATATGCACCAATATAGATCATGCACCACACAGAAAAAAAAATATGAGACAACAAACCACATGTTGTGTCACAACAAAATAATATCTATCGAGGCTTGGCCTTAACCCTGTGTTGTTGTTGCGACAAACACCCTCTAAAATTTTTCTTATCCTTGAATTTTGGAGCCTACTTGTGATCCGAGGATATGTCATTCCTTGATTGTTTATGTTTTCTTCTTGGTCAGTTGGTGCTCCCTCATATTCTAAGTGTCAAAGTCACTTGCTTATGCATGCTCAGTTCTTGAAGAATTCACAAGTTTACTTCTCTTCATGCAAGCTTATAGAGACAGTGCACTGATCTTAGAAATAAGGCTTGCGCAATCACTAGTGATAGTGTCTGTGCAATGCATACACACAGTGTATTGAGAAATACATATTGACAATTAATGTGCACTCTCCATTGACAATCTCCCTCACTTAGATTGCAATTGCACTTTCATCTCAGTGACTTCTCTTAATTGTCGCTCTAGCGCACCTTTATTTTTTCAAGTGTTGCTTTCACATTTGCAACTGTCATTTTTTCTTGCATTCACTTTGAAAAGTTTCGTTTTCATGTTATCTTTGCTATGACATGTGTTACTTCCACTTTCTTTAAGATTTTTCAATTTGGTTTGCACTTTTCACTTACTTTCGCAAGCATTGTCTTTTATCATGGAAGTGTCGCACATCGCAAAAGGTGGAGTTATGGTTCATTTCAAGGGGAAAATTTGGTGTCAATGGGTCTTATTTATCATATAGACATGTATTATATCCATTCCTAAAGTTTCATGCACTTTCGTACTAGTGTTGTCACTATCATCGCAAAATGTATCTTAAGTGTTGCACCTAGTCGAAGGGAGTCAGTTGTACATTATTAAATGGAATTTTTGATGTGTTCTTCTACACTACTATGTCCTATTCATCATACATACATGCATTAGACATATTCTCCAAGTCTTGAGTATTGTCATACATATGTATTCAATGTCATCGCAAAGTGTATCTTTAGTGTCGCACTTGGAGGAAAGTGTTGTGTTGTCGTTGCACAAAAGGGATCATGTTGTTTTTGGGTGTTGAGTGTTTGATGTTGTGTCACTGATTATTCTGAGTATGTGATCGTATTCAAGTCCTATCTCATTCCTATCCTTATCTTGTTTATCTCACACTTAATTAAATTCTGGAAGATCCTCTACCCGATCAACTTGACCTCACTCAACCTCCCTAAACTGTGCATTGCATAGTGGAAAGCCTCAAGAATGCATCCCTGCCTCTTGGAACTGCGCAATGTATGATTCCAAACTCTAAGGAATGCACATTGCATAGTGACAGTGCTTAAGGATTTCCTCCCTACCCTCATAAACCGCGCAATCCTTCCTCCCAACAAGTATCTTGTTGCGCATTGCACAGTCTCAGTCATCGATTTTTCTCCCTGAGTCCTTGAACTATGCAACTACAAAATCCACTAACTTGTCTCCCTCCATAACTACGCATTGTGCAGTCTCTAGGCTCAATTCTGCCTTGTTGAGATCCTAAACTACACAGTCTTGCTACCCAAGCTTCCCTACCTTAGTCTTGCTCATGAGCATCACTACCTCACTCCTGGCCTATGGAAATACACAATGCACAATCCCTTAGCCTCCTCATCAATCCAGTACCTTGTTCTAGATCAATCAGTGCATTGCATGAAGAGAGTTAGACTACGAGGTTTACAGGCTGATTTAGTCTTTTCATGAGTGGATTCCACTTGCAGGTACTATAACTATACATGACAGGATGATACCCGAATAGGAGGAGAAGGAGACTATGTTAAAAGACACTTGTGAAGTTGAAACCATGAAGAGTTCATCAAGAAGGAAGATGACGAGACACCCGTTTATGACAAAAGACCAAATATCAAGACCACATGAAGGATCAAATATCATTTATCCCCTCGGAGGGCGAAGACGAGCAACAAAGTAGATATTCCATGAATATGAAGTATTGAACATACGTCTCATGAATATTGAAGAAAAAGAAACTATAGAAATAGCTTGGAATTTCCACTTCATGTAGAAATTTGCTGAATAATGAAGATTTATCCACCGATATTATCCTGATCACATACTAATTCAAATTCATATGCAACACATAATCTCTTCTACAATCAATCATCAATTTGCGGAAATAGAAACAGTCGCATGCGCACATAAACACAATATGTAATGGGGAAAGCTTATAGCTGAAAACCCCTCAGCTATTTTGTATATTATATGGAGAGAACATGTAACATTACATAGCACAATACTCCTCACAAGTACTCAGTACTATCTCATGAAGTTACACACAAACTAGCTCAGTTTTGAACAAGTCAAAGGTTCAAAACTCATCCACTAATTGCCTGCCTCTATTGCGCAATCAAGGCTGGTCTAATGAGAGATCCAAGGTTCGAATATCCTTGGCTTGACAGCACAATCCTCATGGGAAATTTCCTCCAAGTGTGGTGCAAATCTCATGCACAACTAATGTCACAACTGATAGCTATCTCAACCCTTTCATCTACCTCTTTCACTGGTCTTCACTGAACTGTCCATGCACTGTAGTGAACTGATGTGTTCTTGAGCTGAATAATGAGTTAATAATTAGTGAATTAAATAATATTTAATTCACTCCACTCATTACTAGTTGATTAGCTAGTTAAACTAATCACAACTAGTTCAACTAAGTTAAACCGAACACAACTCCACCAACTGTCCCATCAACTCCACCAAATTTCTGCCACTGAAGTCCTAACTGAAGTCAACCATGCATGAGCTCACCAAACCCAAAGGAATAGCGTAATTCCTTCTGTCAGATGCATGGGCCACATCCGTAGCTCCAACTGAAGTGCTCCAAGAGAATAAACTGAAGTTTAGAGTCTAAATATTATTAAGGGCTAATAATATTTGACTGACCTATTTTTAGACAGGCAGTCTAAAAATAGACTTCGAACTGTATGTCTAAAAATAGAAGTCCATCTATTTTTACCAACTCGACCAATCATCCAAGAATAGCATACTGCAACTCCCAAACCATGCTCCATATGTCTAAAAATAGACATAGTCTAAAAATAGACTTTGCGCCAAAAATAGCCTGCGGGCCCACTTAGTGAAGGCAACTTCATTTCACTAAGCTCCATCATCTTGTTGAATTTTCAACACTCCCTCTCAACAAGATATGGATTATCTGCAACCCCTATCCTGCCTCTGTGGAATTCGAACTTGCTCCTGGTGAGCGCCTTTGTCAAGATGTCAGCATCCTGATCCTCTGTGGGAACATATGAAAGTAACATGATTCTCCGCTGAACACAATCTCTGATATGATGGTACCTGATGTCGATGTGTTTGGATCTATCATGAAATACAGGATTAGCCAAGAGTTTAATGCAACTCTGGTTATCACAATAAATCACTGTAGGCTCCAAATGCAACCCGAACAATCCAACGAGGATCTTCCTCATCCAAATAGCCTCGCATGCAGCCAAGCTTGTTGCCATGTACTCGGCCTCTGCTGAACTGAGTGCCACGGATCTCTGCTTCTTGCTGTACCAGGAAACTGCTGTCGACCCAATGATGAAAACTCCTCCAGATGTGCTCTTTCGATCTGTTGGGCTCCCTGCCCAATCTGCATCAGTGAAGTTGGAAAGCTTCGCTCCATCCTCCTGTCTGTACCATAGACCATATCCCGATGTGCCACTAAGATAACGCAATACATGCTTGCCTACTTTCCAGAAGAGCTTGGTAGGCTTAACCATAGCTCGCTAAAGCTGGTTAACAGCATAGCATATATCGGGTCGTGTATTGACCAGATACATAAGCGACCCCACCAACTGTCGATAGACAGTGGCATCCACTACCTCCGCTGAAGTAGCATCCTCCTTCCTCCAACCACCAGGAAGAGGAGTATCAACAGCCTTACAGCCATGCATGCCGAATCCCTCTGCACTTCTCAGCATACTTACCCCGAGAAAAAAAACTCTCCACTGCGCTGCCAAATCTCCAATCCCAAGAAATAATGAAGGAGGCCCAAGTCCTTCATCTCAAACTCTCTAGCATGGTCCTCCTTGCATGAAAGTATCAACAGCTCATCACCCGTCAAAATCAGATCATCTACATACAGTACAATGATCAGCAACTTCCCCTCCACCACAATCTGGTACAGGTTAGGATCCGCCTCACTCTTGGAGAATCCAAGTCCGGTGAAATAACTGTCTATCCGCGTGTACCAAGCACGAGGTGCTCGTTTTTCTCACCCGTACAAGGTTTCCTCTTGAGTCGCAAACATGCGACTCACCGCCGAAGATCTCGAAACCTTTCAAAGCCGCCATGTACACCTCCTCCTCAATGACTCCGTTGAGGAACGGCCAGCCTTCACATCCATCCGATGGATGTGCCATCCCATATGCACCGAGAGAGATAGGATTGTCCGTATGGAAGAGTACCTGCGATAGGTGGCTGTCTCCTCGTGAATCGATCCCTCGACCCGTGAGAAGCCACGGGCAAAAATCTCACCTTGTACTTCTCCATACTCCGTCACTCGCCTGCTTCACTTTGTAGATCCATCGCAAACCCACCACTGATTTCCCCTCCGGTCTTGGGACAATCTCCCATGCACTATTTCTGACGATCGAATCATATTCTTCGATCATGGCATCAACCCATGCGGGTTCCTCCACACCTTCCTCAAAAGAGGATGGCTCCGTCACGACACATTGACTCACAAGAGCCATGTATCCAGTGTACTGATCCAGTGACTGCCTCTGTCTGTGATGTGCTGTAGGTGGTCCTATAACCTTCTCTGCATCTTGAGCCAGTCGCTCAGCTTCTGTAGTGCGCATGCGCCCTCTGATGGTTAGCGCTGCATGGGTGGTTTCTTCCACCTCCTGAACTTCCTCTTATGGCTGATCCACATCTGGAAGCTCCTCCTTAGGAGCTAACAGCTCCTCATCTGCATGCAAGTGTAGCTCCCTCTCAAGCGAACACTGCATGGCTTTCTCCTCCCCGAAACTTGATATCCCATCGCACAACAGTCTTGCGACTGTCTGACAAATACACTCGATAGTTGTGAGGTGTATCAGTGTACCCCAAAAATATTCCAACCTCTGTAGTTGGATCCAGCTTTCTTCTCACATCCTTCATCACATGAATGTAGACAGGAGAACCAAAAATCCGCAAATGGGAAATATCAGGCCTCTTGCCAGAATAAGCCTCCTCCGGTGTACTCATGCCAAGAACCTTGTGAGGACAACGGTTCTGCACATACACTACGGTATTGCATGCCTCAGCCCACAAGTGAAGGGGTAGGCCTTGATCATGCAACATTGCCCGTGCAGCACCCACGATCGTTCTGTTCTTCCACTTAGCCACCCCGTTCTGCTGTGGGTTATGGGGTGCGATGAGCTCTCTCCGAATCCCTTCTGCGCTACAAAAGTATTTGAATTCAGCCGAGATGAATTCACCACCATTGTTGCTCCTAAGACCCTTCACATGCTTCCCCGATTCCTTCTCTACCAGCGCCTTGAATTCACAGAACTTTGAAAATGTCTTGCTCTTCTTCTACATGAAGAAGATCCAACACTTCCGAGAGAAATCATCAACAAACATCACATAGTACTTGTGCTTTGCTATCGAAGCTACGGAGAAAGGACCACACACGTCTGTGTGAATTCTCTCAAGGATCGTCGTGGCATGACTATCCTTCTCGTGAAAGGTGGCTTTCACATACTTCCCCAAGGTACACCCCTTGCACTGATCTGACTGCGCAAGAGTGTCCTTAGGAAGCCTAGTAGAAATCTACTGCAGTATCTTCAAAGCTCCATGGTGAAGGTGGCCCAATCTCCTGTGCCACAGTTCGCCCTCATTATCCCGGCTCACCACTTCTCCCGCCTTGCATGCCATTGCTGCGCAGCCATCTACTTGCAACTGATAAAGGTTGACTTGAACCCCTATCTTCCGGGTCTCACCAGTAGTCTTACTGCGCAGGAAGGCTTTTCCTTCGCTGAAGACCACATCATACCCCTTGTCTTCCAACATCGCCACAGAGATCAGGTTCTTCATCAATCCTGGAACATGCAAAACTTCCTTCAATATGAAAGGTTTACCAGACTCTCTCTCAAAGGAAATGGTACCGATACCAGTCGCACTGTATCTACCATCATCGCCCATCTCGATGTGCACTCCAAGATCTTTTTCCTCCAGATCTGAAAACAGATCTCGATCTCCGGTCATGTGAAATGACGCACCACTATCCAAGAACCAAACTGATCCCATCACACTTGAAACCAAGCATGTGATCAGTGAAAAATCCAGTTCAAATTGAGAAGCCAATGCCTCTCCCGCTGCAGATCCAGCAGCCTTCTTATTTTTCTTCTTCTGCGGACAATTTGTGGCATAGTGTCCGTGCTGGTGACAGTGAAAACACTTCACCTTGGACATGTCTTGCTTCTTGCCTTTCGCACTAGACTGAGAAGCTTTCTTGCTCTTCCCCTTCTTTGCTTTGGCAGCCAAAGCGCAATTTTCTTCATCAGATACCTTTGATGAAGATCCGTCCCTGGTAGTCCTCCTTATCTCCTCTTGCATGAGATCCGCCCAAAGTCGCTCCCATCCTGGCAACTTCTCCCGAACATTGACAGAGTCCTGATAGGAATGCCAAGCCTTCGTAAGACCAAGGAGAGCCAGGTCTACCATGTCCTCTTCTTCGACAGTCACCCCCACACTTCCCAGCTCATCTCTGCATTGAGTGAACTTCGTGAGGTACTTGGCGATACTGTCGCCTTTCTCCATCTTAATTTTTCTGAGCTTATCCTTGAGCGCCAGCTTCCTTGGTCGCCTACTCCGGGAATAGATCCTGTCAACATTATCACATCAAAGCAGGCTTTTCCATGATTCCGGATACAATGTGATCCTTCACGCCCTCCAACAGAATCCTTCGACATTTCGCCATCTTCTTTTGCCAAGCCTCGACTTCAGCAGGATCAGTGGGCTTTTGGACATCTGTATCTACGAACTCCTTCAGTCCATTATCTTCTAATACTGCCTCCATGCGATCCTTCCATGAAACATAATTCGAACTGCCTTCAAGAGCATATTTGAGTCGCAAACCGTTGAAAGACATTTTCAACTCTGGCACCAAGAAAACAAACTGCTGCAAAATTCAAATTCCAAACTCAAAAACTCAACTGCTTCTGGATCTGTGAGAACAAATTATTTCTAGCACAGAGATCGACTGTAAGGGCATTTACTGGATATATCACCTTTCAGAGAAAGGATGGATCCAGAGGCTACCTGGCCCGTTACAGACTCTGTCTACTGAAATAATATTGTAATCACTGCAATAAATCCCGATGATTGATTCGCTCCGATACCATGTAGAAATTTGCTGAATAATGAAGATTTATCCACCGAGATTATCTTGATCACATACTAATTCGAATTCATATGAAACACATAATCTCTTCTACAATCAATCATCAATTTGCGGAAATAGAAACAGTCGCGCACATAAACACAATATGTAATGGGGAAAGCTTATAGCTGAAAACCCCTCAGCTATTTTGTATATTATATGGAGAGAACATGTAACAGTACATAGCACAATACTCGTCACAAGTACTCAGTACTATCTCATAAAGTTACACACAAACTATCTCAGTTTTGAACAAGTCACAGGTTCAAAACTCGTCCACTAATTGCCTACCTCTATTGCGCAATCAAGGCTGGTCTAATGAGAGATCCAAGGTTCGAATCTTCTTGGCTTGACAGCGCAATCCTCATGGGCAATTTCCTCCAAGTGTGGTGCAAATCTCATGCACAACTAATGTCACAACTGATAGCTATCTCCACCCTTTCATCTACCTCTTCCACTGGTCTCCACTGAACTGTCCATGCACTGTAGTGAACTGATGTGTTCTTGAGTTGAATAATGAGTTAATAATTAGTGAATTAAATAATATTTAATTCACTCCACTCATTACTAGTTGATTAGCTATGTTGTAACCTAATCACAAACTAGTTCAACTAAGCAAATCAACACAACTCACCCCAACCTGCCTCATCAACTCCACCAAACTCTGCCACTGAAGTCCTAACTGAAGTCAACCATGCATGAGGTCACCAAACCCCAAGGAATAGCGTAATTCCTTCTGTCATATGCATGGGCCACATCCGTAGCTGTTAGGTCCCTATATTACTAGTATAGTCCCTTATTTTTGTTAGTGTAACCCCCTTATTGTTATTATTGTACCCTTGTAACCCCCATTTTGTTATTATTGTTCCCCTAAATTATTATTGTTAGGTCGGCTAGGATTACATTGTAGCCCACTAGGATTACATTATAGCCACATGGACTCCTATATATAGAAAGGAGGTTTTGTAAATTGTATCATCCAGGAATTGTTCATTTATGTAATGTATTGGAGGTTTCCCCCTCGAAGTGGCTTATTTCTAAGGCGTTCATATCTCTTTTCTTCTATTTTTGGAGCTGGTTACACAACAGTAGCTCCAACTGAAGTGCTCCAAGAGAATAAACTGAAGTTTAGAGTCTAAATATTATTAAGGGCTAATAATATTTGACTGACCTATTTTTAGACAGGCAATCTAAAAATAGACTTCAACCTGTATGTCTAAAAATAGAAGTCCATCTATTTTTACCAACTCGACCAATCATCCAAGAATAACATACTGCAACTCCCAGACCATGCTCCATATGTCTAAAAATAGACATAGTCTAAAAATAGACTTTGCGCCAAAAATAGCCTGCGGGCCCACTTAGTGAAGGCGACTTCAATTCACTAAGCTCCATCATCTTGTTGCATTTTCAACACTTCATCCTAGAGTCCATGTCATCACTTTCAAGTTGTGACTTGTACTAGTTCCATCACAATGTCATGTGTTTCCATGCATCTCGCCACATCATTTGTGGACATAATGATGTAATTATCAAAAGGAAAGGACAAAATGTAATGTGTGGAAATCCAATAGTCATATGTGGAATATGAAAAGTCATATAGTCATGTATGGACAAAATATTCTTTAGGAAAAGTCCAAAAGTCATATAGAATTCCAAAGGTCACATTAGAAGTCCATGAGTCATGAGGGAAGCTCAAGAGTCATGGGGATATGAAAGGTCATCCCTCTTGTCATAAATACACACTCATAACTCAAGCAAAGGTATTTTGGAGGCTTAGCCTTTGGAGAGCTAGTCTTGGCTTCTCTAACTTAGCACAGGAGAGAAGATCATTCTTTTACATAAGTAAGAAGTGACTTAATGTTCCACTATTGGAGCTAGTGGTTCACCATTCTAACTATGCACTTAATCTTTCCCATAATATTTGAAGCTCGATGAGCCAACACATTTTCATGCATGTATCGTGAATATGATAAGACTATTATTTTGATGTTTGTGGTATGTATTATGCGCATATGTACTAAAGAAATTGAACTAATTTGGTGGCTTTGATATTTATCTTATTTAATGCGTGTTGTATTTGCTTTCATGAATCGTTATTGTCTTGTGAACTAATTTGCAGGTTAATTAATGAATCTTTCCTCGCTCTCGTGTGTCTTTCCTAGGGCAGTATTATTGCTTTCCTTCTAGAGACTCACTCCTACTACCACCCTCGTGAAAGCCTTATTTTACACATTGCAATTGGTGTTTCACAGTGTCAAATTACTTGTTGATTTCAAATGTTATGTGCATACACTCCTATGTAATTCATTGCAGCCAAGGAAAATCTTAGAGTTATGGTGGTAAGGCAGATACTACAAATGTGGCTCCTACTCCAAATAGTGTGAGGTATAATTGGAACTTCACATCAGGGAGACCCCTTGGTTGATGGATTTCTAACACCGTCAACACCCTGGTATATTCGTTTGAGAAATAAAAATTGTCTAAACTTTGTACTTGGTTTTAGTAAATTCTTTGATAATTTTGTTTTCAATTTCACTTCTTTAAAGCTTTCAAAATTTAATTTTGAAGTTCAATATATTTCTTTGCAACTATTGAAGAAATAAAAAATTACAATTCCCCTCCACCAGAAGTAAATGATTTACAAAAATAATTGTCTCCTCGAGGTAATTGGCATTACAATATATTCTTTCTTGTAACTCCCAAAAATACCTTTATAAAAAAATATAGCACCTTGTAAAAAATGTTGCTTTTTTATGCCACTCCTAAACATTCCTCAAGAAATCTTGGAAAGTTTCCAAAGTAATGAAATTATTTGGAAATTTATGTTGAGAGTTGTGTAACACAACATTCAAGAAAAAAAATCAGTGAAGTGTTTGAATTGTATTTTTGATAACACCATCAAAAATCTTTAGAGCACCCAAAAAGTTTAACCACTATAACCCAAATTTTCAAAAATCTATAATCTTACCAAAATTTATAAATTATTCTGTTTGTTTGACTACGGCATTATGTTGTATAAACTCTGACAGAGTCTATAGTCTGAAAGTCAACACGGGGGCTAAAATAGTTTTTCACCAAGAGATACTTGTTTTCTCGCCGATCAAACCTCTGGTGTCAATTACGTGAGCACCCAACATCTTTCTGACCAGTAAAACCGGCGGACTCTGACTGCGCGAAGGAACCCCCAACCTCGATGTGCACACAGTCTAGGAAAGCAATCGCCCACCGAAGATCTCTATCTTTTCGCGAATTTCATGCGCCAAACCATTCAGATCATCGAAATAATTCTCCCCGTGATCGTTCTGTAATTGCATGCCATTTGAGCCTTTAATTTGAATTGTTTCTCCGCATCACTGTATTTTAATTTTCCCCGATTAAATCTTTCAGTGATGGTGGATCTACCACTAAGAATTAAGTAAGCACACGTGGGAAGGACCTTGATAGAAGGAGGGCTATGATCACAGAGAGGAGGAAGAGGAGAATTTCCCAGTGAGCATTATCTAGAGCATGCGTAGGTCGTCCCCCTCTTCCAGCAAATGGTTACGAACCTGGTCCCGTAGAGCACCTGGTCGCGGTGGACTATGCCAACCTGCAACTAGGTTATGGAAATGGGGTTCAGTCTTTGAACCAGAACAGACAAAGCTACGACCTTTCTGCCAATGCTTTTTTTACCATGTTGAATCCATATTCTGTATTCTCAATCCAACAAGAAAACGGCCATCAGGCCAGATTCTGTAAAGTAGGTAGACAACGCCCGTGGTACTATTGATGGTTTGCTGCAGTAATGGTGTCACGGGTTAAGAGTTCGGCTCTCGTGGTTCAGGTACTGTATAGACTCTGAGCAGTGTAGGCTTTGAGTAGCGTCCAGGGCAACGTGTCCTTTGGAGTAGGAACGCTCTGGCTGAAGGAAACTGACGGATATAGTTTCCATGGAGCGATGTTTACTCTCATCCATGGAGAGGACTCTTGGACAGGCGTTCGACCTTTGATTTTTAGGTTCATTCCCATCTGAATGGTGCTCATGAACCATATCGCTGGAACCCTTTGAGGACAATTTGTTGTTGCTGTTGGTGGCTATTGCTGAATCATAAAGATGGAACCCAATGTGGACAATTTTTGTGGCTTTTGGTGGCTATTGATGAATCTTATAGCTGGTACCCAACGAGGTCAGTTGTTTGCTACTTCTGGTGGCTATTGTTGATTCATAATGCTGGAACCCAATGTGGACAATTTGTTGTGGCTTTTGGTGGCTATTGTTGATTCATAATGCTAGAACCCAATGTGGACAATTTGTTGTGGCTTTTGGTGGCTATTGTTGGTTCATGAGTGCTGCTGTTTTCTATCGTTAGCATACATGGTGTGGTGTGGTGATGGTGCAGGGAGGTGCTGCGTAGGGAGGAGCTGGGTGTAGGCGGAGGTGATGTGAGGTGCGTAAGTTGAGCGACGTTGAGTGCTGGTGCCACGGGGGTTGGGGAGGAGGCTGTGTGTTGGAAGCCCATAACAGTCTCAAATCTACACGCGCATCTTGCAAAGAAGCAGAAGGTCAACCGTTATTTCAAGCTGCTTCCATGAGGTGTGGGGGCATGGGGTTTCATTTCCAGGAGGTGTGGGGCATGGGGTTTCCCTCTGTCATTGGCGTGGACGAATTGGATTGATGGGTTTATGGTTATGTTTTGCTCGGGAGGACATCCGACCAACATGAGGTTTCGGGGAGCTTGCAGACTTGAGGAGATGGTGGACATTCTCAGGATGCCATAGTTGTTGCTGCTGCAATTTCTGAAGGCTTCCTGGTTTTTTCCGATTGGTCTATCGATTTTTTCCGATTATTTTTGAATTGTTTTCCACGGCATTGGCACATCATGGTCTGCGGCTCAATACAGTCTGACATTGGCAGTGGTATAGATTTATTGGCCAATTCCGGAAGGTGGACACATTTATTGGTGGCATTGTTTATAGCTGCCCTATTTATGATTCATGGTGGATGACTGATCGCAAATCTCTCTGGATTCAATTACTCTCATTTGATGGACATTTTTCGTCACTCTTTCGTCCTTTTTTAGGGTCCACATCTTAATTGGTATCTGATCTAGGTGCCTCTATTAATGATCTGTAGCAAGTATCTGTTAGACGCTCCTTATCTGGAGATCCTTCATATCCATCTAGTAATTTTCCCCACTTAAATTTTTGGTAGAATTCGGGATTCGTGCGATATTTCCAGGATTATCTGTACTTGCTTTGGGTTTATGGATTTTCGTTATTTGAGCATTGTGAGGTACTATAGGATGGTCTAGTCATTACCTTATATAGCATTCAAACTGCCGTTGAACCTACCCATTCCATATTATTAATCTTCTGCACCTGTCTGACATCCTGTGTCAAATCTCTGGATCTACGACCAGACTGCCATTATTTCCTATTCTGATGTTCCTTGTATCTACGATGGATCCCGGAATTAAACAATTTTCTGATTATTCAATTTCTGATGCATCGGGTATAAGCAAGGACCAGGAAGCCGATGAGTTCATTATTCGACTGGATATCTCATATCCATCCGATCCTAGAACTGAAGGGCATGCCGGTCATGGTAGGAAGTAGAAGGGTGTCGGATCTCCGGACTGAGCTGGGGAGCCAGATCTCCCCCAATCATGGGGATAAGAAATTCATCGTTTTTCGGGCGCCATTTTGTTTTCAGGACAGTCTTTCTTTCATCAAGTGAGCCTGTTTTATCCTTTTTTGGAGTGCAGGGTTTTTGGTTTTGTCCAGGGCGGGTTCTCTTCTTCAAGCGAGCTTGACAATATTCATCAAGCGAGCCGGAATTCCATATGTCAAGCGTGCATGATGATTTACAAGCGAGCCAGTTCTATAATACAAGGGTTGCGCACAGCAAGTGGGATATCGAAATCGCTCAATGTTTTCAAGTGAGCCTGATTTGGTGTTTGCACAAGCGAGACTGCCTCTTATCAGTCATGGAAGACACTATGGAACACACCTTTTTGTTAGCCTTCTTTCTATTCAGTTATCTTTTATTTCCTCATTGTCATGAATATAATGCTTCTGTATTTTCTTTGAATGTTCTTTTCAATGTATACAGGGATGATCTCGTGGGTCTGTTTTATACTACCCGTAATATTGTTGGCCGTGAACATCGAATAAATTCTCTTCAAAAGTGTATTCTAGATGTATTTGGGAATATGGATAACAGTTTAAGAATGTATTGATGATCATGTACTATCATATATTTCTTTTAATATATACAACGTTTTTTTCTTCTAAAAAAAAAGGCTCTGTCGGTCACAAGTGCCAGTGTCTCAGCTTGATCTGTGGAAGCAGAAGTTGGAGCAAGAAACTTTCACATTGTTTGCAGGTTGAATATATAGCTACAACTAATATAAAATCATGGAAATTCCAAAACGAGTAGTTAGTAATCAAATTTTATTCTCTTGCTATAATATATTGAACTAAAATTTGAATATAACAATAGATTAAAAAACATATAACTTAAATCATAATTTTTTTTTAATAAAATTGAACAATTTCATACTAATTAGCATCTCATCAATTTGATGGAGTTTTCCGAAACCCTGCAAAGCTAAAATCTCTTCTTATCCTCTTTCCACCACTTGCATCATTGCAGCTTTGATACTACGATGAAAGAAGTGTCCTCAACTACACATATTAAATTAATTGAGAAAATAAATTTTCATAACATGTAAGAACTTATAACAATCACTCAAGGTTCTTGTAATAGGAGAAAAATAAGTTTTAAATAAGTTTATGCTATAAACTAATTTAGTTATGGATTGTAGGTTTTAACCATGTACAAAAATTATCTACAAATGAACTCTTAAAATAGAAAATAAATAATAGCCAGAGCATAAAACATAAAACAAATATACACAAAAAATTTTCTTTGAGATCTCAAAATCGGGATTATCAGCTTGCTTTTTCATTATATTCCTTTCAATGTTATAATAAATATATATACATGTAGAAGCATTCATAATATCCAATCCATTAACCCCGGATTAGAACATAATCATAATTCCTTTGAATGGATCTACAAAATACCATGGACATAAAACTATCATGCTCAAAACCATGTGCTAAACCCATACACAAAACCATAGCGTGGGGCTAGTCGGGAAATAACATAACACACCCAAAATGGATCATTGATTTCATGTGACAAGTGTTCATTTACATTTAATGTAATTAGAACACATGCACATAACCATAGCGTGGGGCTAGTCGTGGAAAGAATATAACACACACCCAAAATGGATCATTGATTTCATGTGACAAGTGTCCATTTACATTTAATGTAATTATAACAAATCTCCAACATATTTCCTAATTTGATTCTTAAATGCCGACACTTTTATAGATGTCAAATCTATTATAACAAACGAATATTATAGTAAGATTCTATGACTCTAAATAATTAAGTATTAAACTATCTACATAATTAAATATTAAAATATGTATTTTGGATCGTATATCTAACATTCTGGAACTTTCCATCATCACAACATAGTTTGAATTGCCCCTATAACATACCACATCACAAAAAAATTGTGTTTTTTTTCCTTCCTCCCTTTTATCATATCCTTTGTGTCTTCCTTTTCTTTGTAATTATTGTTGACGATAGTTGACTTTGGTTCATTATAGTTCTTAATGGTTAGCTATAAATGAATGTAAATTCGGTACAATTATATTTCGTTGCTTATGGTTGAATATAATTGGTTATGGTTGATAATGTCGAGCTATGTTTAAATGTGTAAAATATTAAGAATTTGACTTCTGTGATTCATAAAATGTGTAGAATTTTTTTTTTGTGAAATCCACATGTAAGAAAATTTTGTCGACACGTTTCGAACTACTCAGTGTGGTTCATCATCAAGACAAGATGAGAAATTTGATCAAGGAACATGTTTAAATAGATAAGGAAAGCTCCAACTAGTCATTGTAAAATAACAACTAGTTTGATTAGAATACAAAATTAAATTAAATTATATCTTATTTTATTATATTTTAAATATTTTAAATGTTGTCTACTTTGAATATAATTTAATATTAATACTATTTTGAATATAATTTAAAATTTTTATTTTTTACTAATACTTTTAATTATATAACATTCATTAATAGTTATATGTTATATAATATAATCCAATAAAAAATTCTTATTTAATTTACTTAATCGGTAATTTTACTAATTTAAATCATAATAATAATAATAATAATAATAAAGAATAGACAGGGAGAAAGAAACCAGGAGCCAAAGTTGAGGGAAGGACAAGAGGGAGCACAGGGTAAGAGAAAAAGCAACTAAGAGTGAAGGGCAGGAATCCAGCATCTGGTAACACTCCACCCATCATCCCTGTTAAGGTTAACAAACCTCTTTTCGATTTCCAAGGCTTCCCTCAACTTGCTATGGTGGAAATGGTTGTTATTGATGTGCTAAGCCCATGCACGAAACCATAGCGTGGGACTAGTTGTGGAAAGAATATAACACACACTTAACATGGATCACATAAATTTTATGTGACAAGTGTCAATTTATATTTAATGTAATTATAACAAATCTCCAAGATATTTCCTAATTTGATTCCTAAATGACGACACTTTTATAGATGTCAAATCTATTATAAAAAATGAATATTCTAGTAAGACTCTTTGTCTTTAAATAATAAATATTAAACAGTCTAAATAATTAAATATTAAAATATGTATTTTGGATTATATATCTACATTATGAAACTTTCCATCATCACGACATAGTGTGTATTGCAAAAAAAATTGTAATTTTTTTTTCTTCCTCCCTTTTATCATATCTTTCATGTCTTCCTTTTGTTTGTAATTATTGTTGACAATAGTTGAATTTGGTTCATTATAGTTCTTAATGGTTACCTATAAATGATTGTAAATTCGGCACGATTATATTTGGTTGATTATGGTTGAAAATAATTCGTTATGATTGATAGTGTTTGGATATGTTTAAATGTGTAAAATATTGTTGAAAATGGTTGTTATTGATGTCAAAGGTAGTCCAAATGAAAGAGAAAGTTTCATAGTCAAATAACATATATGGCATGCCTTCTAACTCCTAATGGTTGAGGAGAAATGATTTTTTGAATTCGAATTATACATTGATCCAGGTAAATTCCGCTACCCTTTAAACCAAGACCTTTTACTTCAGTTGATGTGTTAGAATTGCATTTTATCAAAAACATTAATGAACACATATGCAAATATAGTCAATAGGAAAACATGTCAATAATCACAACAAAACGCAAGATGTTTAATAACGCAGTTCGTCCAATGTGGACTACATCTTCGAGCTTCGGTGTCACGATGGTGTTGGACGCTTCATTTAGTACTGTAAATAATGAAGATGTACACAGATGATGTTTGCTTATTGTTGGAACACCTAATCCTACATGGGTAGGTGTGGAATGCGAAAAGTTACAATGGAGTCCAAGTGACCTTGGAATGTGAAACCAAGAGTCACACCATTGTACTATAAATGTACATCATGTATAATGGAAAAATAAATAAAAAAGCCTCACGCTTATCTTTCATTGTGTTGAGTCTCTTGTGTGTGTGTTATTCTTCTCATACACCATGTGTATGCTTGAACATGGTGTTTAACATGGTATCAGAGCGGGCGATTGCTGGCCTTGCTTCACCTTGAGTGTGCCATTTGTGTTTATGGCCTGTGCATATCTGCATTTTTGCAGCATTTAGAGAGTTTCTGCAGCAAAGTTTTTGCCGCCATTCAGAGGTGTTTTGAAGAAGAGCAGCGTTGGTTTTGAGAAGGAGCAGCATTCAAAATCCTAGCATTCAGAAATTGGTTTGGAGAAGAGCATCACTGCACATCTGAAGGTTTTCATTCTAATTTTTCTCTGCAATTTCTGCTTACTAAAATCTGCATTTTCAAGAGCTGGTGGAATACTGTTTAAAGAGGGTTTATGAGAGAAAAATTCTGAGTTTTTCTCTGCAAGTTTCTGGGTTTCTGAATACTGTTAAATTCTGCAATGGAGTAGATTGCTGTATATTTGAAAAAATCTGCTGTTTTGAAGACTATTCTGAAGTTGCCCTCATTTCTGCACTTTTTGCTGCTATATGGCCCTCTGCAATTTTTTGAAGAAAAATTATGGGTTTTTGAAGAAAAATTTCTGAGTTTTCTCTGCAATATTTGGAAATTCTGCTACTTTTTTTAAGTGAATCTTCTATCTCTGCTCTCTATTGTTTAACATTAAAAAATAACAAATAAAAAATAAATCCTTTGCATTCCAGGCCTTTCGGCCCCCAATACATCCCCAACTCCACACTATATGGCATACGCTCCCTCTCTCCATTACTACATGCTGCCCCTCCCCTATCTGCAACACACACCCTCATACAAACTCCCGCACCCACAACAACTAAACGCTCACCATACGTTTTTCTTTCCCCAAAGCTCACCATAAACACCCCCTCACCACGCTCCCCCGCCCCCTGTCCAACTCACCCCATCACATCTCTCAACGCACCAGCTCACTCCAACTAACACTCCGCTTGCAAACGACCTTACGCCTCTCTCCCACAATCCCGCTCCCCTCTCCATGCTAAGGCCCCTCTTCCCCATGCCTTACCCCGCACCTCCACCTGCCTCTCTGCGTTAACTACGCCTCTTCCTACTCACTGCAATACGCTCATCTGCTGCGTTACCTCCCAGCTCCATACCCGCTCCCCATGCCTTTCGGCCTTCCCCTTACCCATGCGCTATCACACTATTCCATATTTCGTTTTTAAAATTTTTTTATATTAACTCCGCCCCCTTTCAAAACAGTCTTAAATTTTGACCTTTTAATTTAAATTTCGATTTTTCAAATTTTTTAATTCTTCCCCCCTCCCCCATTAATAAATCCCCTCCTTCCATTTTTTAATTAAATCACCCCCTCCTTCCATTTTTTAATTAAATCACCCCCCCTTCCATTTTTTAATAATCCCTTTTTAAATTCCCCATTTAATTAATTTTTAATTAATTTATTTTTTAATTAAAAAAAAAAAAAAAAGCAGCAAAGAGAGAGAGGAAGGACATTGAAGACGAAAGAGAGATATGAACAGCAGAAAATGAAGAAATTGACATATGAGGAGAAGATGGATTGAATACATAGACAAAATTGCAGATTTGACATTGTGTGATTTGTGGCATTGACATGAGAGTGATTTTTTGAAGAAATTGACATTTGAAGACAAGTTTTCCATCATTGCAAAACAACTCTTTGAAGGCAAATTTAGCTGCATAGTGTTTTCAGCTGCACATTTACAAAATATTCTGCAAAGATATTGTATTGCATTGACATTGTATTGTGAGTAGACATTGCTTCTTCATAGTTGCAATCAGTACTTGAGTTGTTGAAAAATTGTTGATTGCCCTTCATCATTTGAGGAGCAGATTTTGTACTTTGAGATTTCCATAGTTGGAAATTCTTTAGAGTCATTTGTATTTGTTAAATCACATTGTAAACGGGTGCATTTTTTGTTGTAGCCGACACCCTTTCATTTTTGAGCCTAAGTTGTTGAAATGGCTAAAATCAATGAGGCATTAGTGTTGTTGAATAACCTCATTCATTCCAATGTTGATGACATGATAAAAATGAGCAAGGATGCTCTTTGTAAAATTCAAAGTTGTTTGCAAGATGCATATGAGAAGATTGAGTTTTTGCAGTTGGAATCTCAGCTCCAACAAGATGAACTTCAGCAAAAGAGTCACCATTTTGAACCTGTTTTTGTTCAGAAGATTGAGAAGGACTCTCATCAGAAGAAAGTCAGTAAAGTTACAATTGATTCCCATTCAGTTCCTTGTACTAGAGCAGATGTACATGCAGATGCAACAGCCCAACCTGCACTTCCTAAGCCCATCATCAGACCTTGGGAAGAGCTTGTACACAACAAGCACAAAATTGGTCTTGGATATGACAAGGATGTGTCCTTTCATATTCCGAACTACACCAAGCCCATCATATTTCAGAGTGCCGGATTCATGTATGACAGTTCACCTGCATCTGTTCCAGATCCTATTCCACTTCCATAACAGATTGAGAAATGCCAACACTATGATCAAGTTGGCCATATGAAAGATCACTGTTTTGATCTTCATCCATGCAAGCATTGTGGTCAACACACTCATTCTTCAGACAGATGCTTCAGACACAAGCCTCCTACAAGAACAAAGATTCATCTTGGATGGATCGCTTCTTGGCAATGGGCATCAGCAGCCAAGAAGATGTTTACGACACATGTTAGAACTTGTTCACGGATATTGAGCAAACTTGCAGTTGAGTTTTCGCCATCATCTCACCTTGTCCCTGACAGGGGGGAAATGGTGGTCATGTACAAGCTTCGACGACAGATCAAGTGAGCCTGAGCCACAATCTCTCATTCCATGTTCAGAGTTGTAGCCAGCAGTTCAAGCGAGCCTGAGCCACAATTCGTCATTCCGGATTCAGAGATGTAGCTAGAGACACGGATGCCCATGAGCATGCCTTCGGTTGGTGGACAACCTTAAACCATCATCTTTGGTTGGTGGATAACCTAAAACCATCACAAGGTAGTAGACCTCCCTTCTTTTAGGTCGAAGGTCTCCCTTTCATATATGAGGAACACCTCCTCTAGCAGAAGCCTTCAGCTTCTTGCCAGCTTTGGTTGAGTTCCAGGAAATGCTTCAAAGCATTCCAGAGTTGTTGGTAATCCTAAAACCATCACAGGTAGTAGACCTCCCTTCTTTTAGGTTGAAGGTCTCCTTTTTTTATGAGGGACAATTCCTCTAGCAGAAGCTTTCAGCTTCTTGCCAGTTTTGGAAGAGTTCCGGGAACTGCAACAAGTTTTTCGTTCCAGTGTTGGTGGTCATCCTTAAACCACCTCTTTTTTCCAACATTTCAGAGAGTTGATTCAGCCCAAGTGCTGCCATGTATACTTTGCAGATTTGTATTACAACTCTTTTCTTGGACTCACACATACCCCTTCGGATTAAGGGGGATGTTGGAACACCTAATCCTACATGGGTAGGTGTGGAATGCGAAAAGTCACAATGGAGTCCAAGTGACCTTGGAATGTGAAACCAAGAGTCACACCATTGTACTATAAATGTACATCATGTATAATGGAAAAAAAAAAAAAAAACCTCACGCTTATCTTTCATTGTATGTTGAGTCTCTTGTGTGTGTGTTATTCTTCTCATACACCATGTGTGTGCTTGAAAATGGTGTTTAACACTTATCATACAAGGAAATCAACCCTCAACATGAGTGGCAAAGTCTCTTCACGAGACATTCCGCTACAAGGAACTCTCACTCATAATAGACCTCCTATCATCATGACATAAACTCACACATAATGACTATGAGTATCCCACCAACATGGCAACAAAGGGATATCAATCAAATATAAATTTGAAAATGAGTATCCTGCCAACATGGAAACAAAGGGATCTCAATCAAAAATGACAATCCATGATAGAAATTACATCTCACATCAAGAACAAAAACAAGATCCTGCATCAAACATCAAGCAGCGATCTATACATCACAATGAATCTCATAGCAAAGATACAAAGAAGTACATGATCACATTGCATATACCTCACACTAAAGATGACTGAAGAATAGGTTGCTCCTTTGTTGGATATGAAATCACCATCGCAATTGTGGCATCGAAAGGCAGGAAATCGACTGCTCACTCACCGAATGCAAACACCACCAGCACTCCACTTTGAAAAGTGGTCGAAAAACATAAGGCTCAAATGGAAAATCTGAATGCACCTCTGAACTTGTATTGCCGAGAGGTGTAGGATCGCTTGTCAATTTGTTGAATTTAGACACTGTCGAATCTAGGCCTTAGGGAATCTTTTAGATTCCCCCTAGATTCCTCAAATTTGTTGCTCCACAGGAAATCTATAAATCTGCAACTCAAACATGAATCTGATCTCACCATTGAGATCCTTGCAAAATTCTGAGAAGAATGAGTATAAGGTTGACCTCATTCTGACACCGGTGAATTTCAGCCACCAAGGAATCTGAAAGATTCCCTCAAGATTCTTGAAGATTCTCCTCCACGGGGAATCTAAAAATCATTGCTCGAAAGGAAAATTCGACCTCATCATTTCATTCCCTGCAAAATTCTGGTTAAAATGCATATAAATTTTAACACATTCTGACACAAGAAAATTTTACCTCGAAATAAAAAATATTTTCCAAACATCAAAATGACTCTGTCTCAAAATCCATGCACCATCATGCCTCGAACTATGTGTCATCCTCTACTCTGCCCTGGCCTGGGTGCACTGGGAAAAAGGTGAGTTTATATCAAATAGCTCGTTGGGCTGTTGGTTAAGATTATGCAATATTAGGCATGGGGTCGAGGGATCAAATCCCGCCCATGCCAGAATTGGTGTGATATTATTTTAAAAATTCACTGGGTTGATATGTGTTTTAACAAGACCATCGCATGGGGGTGGGCCAACCCACGTGGCTGGTGCGAGTTCGATACCCGCCGGTCATGGTTATTCTATCACTTCCATGGTATATACTGCACATATAAATTATATATAGTGTGGGGAGGGACTGGGTCTATCGCCGGTAGCCTGCCCCGTGCTGGTTTTATGGCGTACGTTGGAGCCGTGGGGTTCGGCGGGGGTCATGACCCATTGGCCCTTTAATATATAATTTTTTTTATATGTGTTGGTCCCATGGGTGGAGGGTGCGGCGAGGGTCATGGCCCGCTGCCCCTAATAATATATTTTTTTGTTTTTATTTAAAACCATAACATATTTTTAAAATACTCGAAAATAGGCCGAAGGAGACAAATTATTCGTTCGAAAAATTCGCCTGGAATTTTGCTGGAGCTAATTGGAATCTGGCTGTCGGATTTCTTCCAAATTGTGTCCTCCTTAACCTGCCATGTCACCCGGTCAACCCTGGAACTTTGATTGCTTCTAACTTTTGCATATGTGCTCAGTTTGACGAACCGTTTACATCGTTGCGATCAGGAAGACGAGATATTCAACTTGAAACTGAGTTTGCCACATTTCCATCACTTTGATTTTTGAGCTTCCATAAGCCCTCTTTGTTCTTTGTGTGTCTCTGGAGCCACCTGGATCATTCCACCCGGTTGAGGTGCTTTTGGTCCTCCAAAAGCATCAAAAATAGTCTACCATTGTTGTGTATAATGTATGCACCACAAGTGTCCTGAAAGGTCACCCTTCCTTCTCCTTCACCTTTGTCCTTCGAAGCCATAAACGATGAACCGACACCTGCATTCCCTGCAAACCTGTAGTACAATTTCTTGCAGATTACATGCTCAAATATGACTAACTATGACCCAAACATTTCCATACTTGCCACGATTTTATAACAAATACTCAGTGGTCAATTTTACATCAATTGGAAATCACACCCCAGTTATCATTACAAGGCCAATGTAGAAATTTTCTAAATAATGATTAATTATCCACCGAGACTATCCTGATCACATACAATTCGAATTTATATGCAACACATAATCTCTTCCACTCAGATCATCAAACATGTGGAAATAAAATCAAGCGATAACACATCAAATCATCATACACATTAACACAGTATGTATGGGGAAAGCTTATAGCTGAAAACCCCGCATCTATTTTGTATATTATAATGGAGAAATCATGTAACAAACTCAGTACAATACTCCTCACAAGTACTCAATACTTTCTCATGAAGTTACACACAATTTAGCTCAGTTTTTGAACAGGTTACTGGTTCAAAACTCACTGCCAATTGCCTTGCCTCTATTGCGCAATCCAGGACTGTCTATATAGAGATCCAAGGTTCGAATATCCTTGGCTTGACAGCGCAATCATCATGGGAAATTCCTCCGAGTGTGGTGAAAATCTCATGCACAACTGATGTCGCCACTGATAGCTAACTCCACCCTTTCATCTACCTCTTTCACTGGTCTCCACTGAACTGATCATGCACTGTAGTGAACTGATGTGTTCTTGAGTTGAACAATGAGTTACTAATTAATGAATTAAATAATATTTAATTCACTCCACTCATAACTAATTGATTAGCTAGTTAAACTAATCTCAACCAGTTCAACTAAAATAAACAGAACACAACTCCACTATCTGTCTCATTAACTCCACCAAACTTCTGCCACTGAAGTCCTAACTGAAGTCAACCATGCATGTGCCATCAAACCCTTGGGAATAGCTTAATTCCTCTGTCAGATGCATGAGCCACTTCCAAGGCTCGAACTGAAGTGCTCCAAGAGAGTAAACTGAAGTTTATAGTCCAAATATTATTAAGGGTAAATAATATTTGACTTCCCTATTTTTAGGATAGGCAGTCTAAAAATAGACATCGACCTATCGACCTATAGGTCACAAAAATAGAGTCCCATCTATTTTTACCAACATGACCAATGTTCCAAGAATCTCAAACTGGAATCCCCGAACCATGCTCCATATGTCTAAAAATAGACATAGTCTAAAAATAGACTTTACGCCAGAATTCGCCTGCGGGCCCACTTAGTGAAGGCGACTTCATTTCACTAAGCTCCATCATCTTGCTGCATTTTCAACATTCCCTCTCAGCAAGATATGGATTATCTGCAACCCCTATCCTGCCTCTGTGGAATTCGAACTTGCTCCTGGTGAGCGCCTTCGTCAGGATGTCGGCATCCTGAACATATGAAAGCATCATGATTCTCCGCTGAACACAATCTCTGATATGATGGTACCTGATGTCGATGTGTTTGGACCTATCATGAAATACTGGATTAGCCGAGAGTTTAATGCAACTCTGGTTATCACAGTAGATCATTGTAGGCTCCAAATGCAACCTGAACAATCCTGTGAGGATCTTCCTCATCCAAATAGCCTCGCATGCAGCCAAGCTAGATGCCATGTACTCGGCCTCTGCTAAACTGAGTGCCACGGATCTCTGCTTCCTGCTGTACCAGGAAACTGCTGTCGACCCAATGCTGAAAACTCCTCCAGAAGTGCTCTTCCAGTCCGTTGGACTCCCTGCCCAATCTGCATCAGTGAAGCCAGAAAGCTTCGCTCCATCCTCCTGTCTGTACCATAGACCATATCCCGATGTGTCTCTAATATAGCGCAATACATGCTTGCCTGCCTTCCAAAAGAGCTTGGTAGGCTTAACCATAGCTTGCGAAAGCTGGTTAACTGCATAGCATATATCGGGTCGTGTATTGACCGGATACATAAGCGACCCCACCAACTGTCGATAGACAGTGGCATCCACTACCTCCGCTGAAGTAGCATCCTCCTTCCTCCAACCACCAGGAAGAGGAGTGTCAACAGGCTTGCAGCCTTGCATGTTGAAACTCTCCAGAATCTCCCGGGCATACTTGCCCTGAGAAACAAACAGTCCTCCGCTGCGCTGCCAAATCTCCAATCCCAGGAAATAATGAAGGATGCCCCAAGTCCTTCATCTCAAACTCTCGTGCAAGATCCTCCTTGCATGAAAGTATCAACTGCTCATCGCCAGTCAAAATCAGATCATCTACATACAGTACGATGATCAACAGCTTCCCCTCCACCACAATCTGGTACAGGTTTGGATCCGCCTCACTCTTGGAGAATCCAAGCCTGGTGAAGTAGTTGTCTATCCGAGTGTACCAAGCACGAGGTGCTTGCTTCAGCCCGTACATTGCTCTCTTGAGTCGGCACACATGCGACTCACTGCTGAAGATCTCAAAACCTTCAGGCTGCTCTATGTACACCTCCTCCTCAATAACTCCATTGAGGAACGCGGTCTTCACATCCATCTGATGAATGTGCCACCCCATCTGCGCTGAGAGAGCAAGGATCGTCCGTATGGAAGAGTACCTTGCGACAGGTGCAAAGGTCTCCTCATAATTGATCCCCTCGATCTGTGAAAAGCCACGGGCGACAAATCTCGCCTTGTACTTCTCCACACTCCCGTCAGCTACCTGCTTCACTTTGTAGATCCATCGCGAACCCACCACTGATTTCCCCACCGGTCTTGGGACAATCTCCCATGCACTGTTCCTGACGATCGAATCATATTCTTCGATCATGGAATCAACCCATGCGGGTTCCTCCACAGCTTCCTCAAAAGAGGATGGCTCCGTCACAACACATTGACTCACAGGAGCCATGTATCCAGTGTACCGATCTGGTGACTGTCTCTGCTTGTGCTGTGTTGTAGGTGGTCCTACAACCTTCTATGCATCTCGAGCCAGTCGCTCAGCTTCTGTAGTGCGCATGCGCCCTCTAATGGTTGGCGCTACATTGGTGGTTTCTTCCACCTCCTGAACTTCCTCTTGTGGATGATCCACATCCGGAAGCTCCTCCTTAGGAACTAACAGTTCCTCATCTGCATGCAAGTGTAGCTCCCTCTCAAGCGAACACTGCATGGCTTTCTCCTCTTGAAATTTTATATCCCGTCGCACAACAGTCTTGCGACTGTCTGAAAAATACACCCGATAGTTGTGAGGTGTATCAGTGTACCCCACAAATATTCCAACCTCAGCAGTTGGATCCAGCTTCCTTCTCGCATCCTTCGTCACATGCATGTAGACAGGAGAACCAAAAATCCGCAAATGGGAAATATCGGGCCTCTTGCCAGAATAAGCCTCCTCCAGTGTACTCATGCCAAGAACCTTGTGAGGACAACGGTTCTGCACATACACTGCTGTATTGCATGCCTCAGCCCACAAGTGAAGGGGTAGGCCCTGATCATGCAACATCGCCGTGCAGCACCCACGATCGTTCTGTTCTTCCGCTCAGCCACCCCGTTCTGCTGTGGGTTATGGGGTGCGATGAGCTCTCTCCGAATCCCTTCTGCGCTGCAGAACTCCTTGAATTCAGCCGAGATGAATTCACCACCGTTATCACTCCATAGAGCAATCACCTTCTTCCCCGACTCCTTCTCGACCAGTGCTTTAAACTCACAGAACTTCGCGAATGTATCGCTCTTCTTCTGCATGAAGAAGATCCGGCACTTTCGAGAGAAATCATCAACAAAGATCACATAATACTTGTGCTTTGCTGTCGAAGCAACTGAGAAAGGACCACACACGTCTGTGTGAACTCTCTCAAGGATCGTCGTGGCGCGACTATCCTTCTCGTGAAAGGTGTCTTTCACATACTTCCCTAAAGTACACCCCTTGCACTAATCTGACTCCGCAAGAGTGCCCTTAAGAAGCCCAGTAGAAATCTGTTGCAGAATCTTCAAAGCTCCATGGTGAAGGTGGCCCAATCTTCTGTGCCACAATTCGCCCTCATCATCCCGGCTCACCACTTCTCCCGCTTTGCATGCCATAGCTGCGCAACCATCTACCTGCAACTGATAAATGTTCTTGGTTCGAACCCCTATCTTCCGGGTCTCTCTAGTAGTCTTACTGCGCAGGAAGGCTTTTCCTTCGCTGAAGACCACATCATACCCCTTATCCTCCAACATCGCCACAGAGATCAAGTTCTTCTTCAATCCCGGTACATGCATGACATCCCTCAATACAAAGGGTTTACCAGACTCCCTCTGAAAGGATATGGTACCGATACCAGTCGCACTGTATCTACCATCATCGCCCATCTCGATGTGCACACCCAAATCTTTGTCCTCCAGATCTGAGAACAAATCCAGATCTCCCGTCATATGAAATGACGCACCGCTGTCCAAGAACCACACCGATCCCATCACACTTGAAACCAAGCATGCAATCAGTGAAAAGTCAAGCTCGAACTGTGAAGCCAAAGCTTCTCCATCTGTAGATCTTCCCGCTTGCTTGTTCTTCTTCTTCTTTGGACAATTGGTAGCATAATGTCCGTGATCATGGCAGTGAAAACACTTCACTTTCGCCATATCTGCTTCTTGCCCTTTGCACCAGAATGAGAGGTTTTCTTACCCTTCCCCTTCTTTGCTTTGGCCACCAAAGCGCAGTTTTCTTCATCAGCTCCCTTTGATGAAGATCCATCACGAGTAGTCCTCCTTATCTCCTCCTGCATGAGATTCGCCCAAAGGCGCTCCCATCCCGGCAGCTTCTCCCGACCATTAACACTATCTTGATATGAGTGCCAAGCCTTCGGAAGACCAAGGAGAGCCAGGTCGACCATGTCCTCATCTTCGACAGTCACCCCCACACTTCCCAGCTCATCTCTGCACTGAGTGAACTTCGTGAGGTATTTGGCGATACTGTCGCCTTTCTCCATCTTGATGTTCCTGAGCTTATCTTTGAGCGCCGGCTTCCTTTGGTCGCTCTTACTCTGGAATAGATCCGTCAAAGCTTTCCACATTAAATATGGAGTAGCCTTTCCATGCAGGCTGGATACAATATGATCCTTGACGCCCTCCAACGGGATCCTTCGACATTTCGCCATCTTCTTTTGCCATGCTTCGACTTCAGCAGGATCAGTGGGCTTTTGGACATCCGTATCTACGAACTCCTTCAGACCATTATCTTCTAATACTGCCTCCATGCAATCCTTCCATGCAACATAATTCGAACTGCCTTCAAGAGCATATTCAAGTCGCAAACCGTTGAAAGACATTTTCAACACCAGCACCAAGAAAACAAAACTGCTGCAAAATTTGAATTCCACCTCAAAGCTCAACCACTCTAGATCTGTGAGAACAAATTATTTCTAGCACAGAGATCGACTGCAAGGGGCATTTACCAGACCTTTCACTTTCTGAAGAAAGATGAATTCGGAGGCTACCTGGCCCGCATGCAGACTCTGTCTACCAAAATAAGTTTGTAATCACTGTGATGATCAATCTCTACTTCAATAGCTTTGATACCATGTAGAAATTTGCTGAATAATGATTAATTATCCACCGAGACTATCCTGATCACATACAATTCGAATTTATATGCAACACATAATCTCTTCCACTCAAATCATCAAACATGCGGAAATAAAATCAAGCGATAACACATCAATTCATCATACATATTAACACAGTATGTATGGGGAAAGCTTATAGCTGAAAACCCCGTAGCTATTGTGTATATTATAATGGAGAAATCATGTAACAAACTCAGTACAATACTCCTCACAAGTACTCAGTACTTTCTCATGAAGTTACACACAATCTAGCTCAGTTTTTGAACAGGTTACTGGTTCAAAACTCACTGCCAATTGCCTTGCCTCTATTGCGCAATCCAGGCCTATCTATATAGATATCCAAGGTTCGAATATCCTTGTCTTGACAGCGCAATCATCATGGGAAATTCCTCCGAGTGTGGTGAAAATCTCATGCACAACTGATGTCGCCACTGATAGCTAACTCCACCCTTTCATCTACCTCTTTCACTGGTCTCCACTGAACTGATCATGCACTGTAGTGAACTGATGTGTTCTTGAGTTGAATAATGAGTTACTAATTAATGAATTAAATAATATTTAATTCACTCCACTCATAACTAATTGATTAGCTAGTTAAACTAATCTCAACAAGTTCAACTAAAATAAACAGAACACAACTCCACTAGCTGTCTCATTAACTCCACCAAACTTCTGCCACTGAAGTCCTAACTGAAGTCAACCATGCATGTGCCATCAAACCCTTGGGAATCATGTGATTCCTCTGTCAGATGCATGAGCCACTTCCAAGGCTCGAACTGAAGTGCTCCAAGAGAGTAAACTGAAGTTTATAGTCCAAATATTATTAAGGGTAAATAATATTTGACTTCCCTATTTTTAGGATAGGCAGTCTAAAAATAGACATCGACCTATCGACCTATAGGTCAAAAAAATAGAGTCCCATCTATTTTTACCAACATGACCAATGCTCCAAGAATCTCAAACTGGAATCCCCGAACCATGCTCCATATGTCTAAAAATAGACATAGTCTAAAAATAGACTTTACGCCAGAATTCGCCTGCGGGCCCACTTAGTGAAGGCGACTTCATTTCACTAAGCTCCATCATCTTGCTGCATTTTCAACAGCCAAAACATCATTATCGCATTTCTAAGTGATGGTAAACACATCATCACTTTTACATAAAAGAAATGCATCACATGATTTACCAAACAAAGCCAAAATATCATGGTTTCTTAACAAGCAATGGAAACACATCATCACTTTTACATAAATAAATGCAACACATGATTTACAAAAATAAGGCCATGACAAGCTAACACATCTAGAAAAACCCCTCTTTAGCAAAGTGAATGGGTCATCCCCCCGTGGGAAATTCGCTTGTCGATTAGCTCTTTCGACTGGTTTCTGCACAGACGTTTTGTCTTCAAGACGTTGCTCTGGATGGATTCTCCAACATGTGGCTCTTTCATGGCCACTTTGGTCGCAATGGATGCAAAAGGTATTTTTCCTCCAAACCTGCTTAAAAAATTTCTTTTTCTGCGGTGGAGGAGGCTTTCCATGCCTCATCCTCCTTTTTGTTGCTATTATTTTCCAACACTTAGTAATGACATGGTTATTTAAACCACAAAATGGACAATTTTTTTTATGCCATTATTTACATTCATGATTAGAAACATGCTTATAATCAAAATGAACTCGAGAATATCGAGACTTATTATACCTTTCCTAGTGGTCTCTGGTGCGATCATGGTGATGAGAGCTCGCCTTAGCTCTTTCACTGCAGCATGCACTTCCATGGGATGATGGTAGAGTGTTTCCATCAATCCTCTTCCCTGGTGATTTCAACAATGTCTATTTTCTTTGGATGTCCTTCGAACATCCTCCTTCAGTGTTTTCCAAACCTACATAGCGAGGTCTCTGCACAACCTCCAATGGCTGGGTTATGCCTTGGCCACGAACGCCAAGTCCTGCTCTTTGGTACCCCATCTTGGTAAGAAGTCTCATGTCAGTTCTAGTAATAGGTATCTCCACACTTCCAACAAAAATGATATCATGTGAATATGGAATTGAAGAGAAATCAACACTGTTTACGTCAGCTGTCGATTTTGAAACAAGTGAAGAATGCTTCTCTAAGCCTTCGTTACGCTTCACTTCCTCCAAGGCCTCTGTCGCAGCTTGTAGCTGAAGTTACAATTGCTACTTCTCCTCCTTCTCTTCTTATAGGAGTGTCTTCGATGCCTCATGATCTTCTTGAAGACTTTCATTGTTGCGCTTCAATTCCTCCAATGCCTCTGTTGTGGCTTGCAATTGAAGCTGCAGTCGATGTTTGTCCTCCTTCTCCTCTTGTAGAAGTGTTTTCAACTCAGCGTTGTTTGCTACTTGTTTCTCGTAAGCTTCATACAACATGTCCACTTTCTCGTACACTCTGAGCATGGTCTCGTACATGTCTTTGACATCCTCCATTGCTGCACATTTAATGGCTCACGCTTGCGATTCACATTAGCAATAAGACCGCTCTGATACTACTTGATCCAGGTAAATTTTGCTACCCTTTAAACCAAGACCTTTTACTTCGACTGATGTGTTAGAATTGCATTTTATCAAAAACATTAATGAACACATATGCAGATATAATCAAGAGGAAAACATGTCAACAATCACAACAAATAACGGAGTTCGTCAAGTGTGGACTACGTTTCCGGGCCTCGGTGTCATGATGGTGTTGGCCGCTTCATTCAGTGTTGTAAATAGTGAATATGTACACGAACTTTGTTTTCTTATCATACAAGGAAATCAACCCTCAACATGAGTGGCAAAGTCTCTCCACAAGACGTTCCATTGCAAGGAACTCTCACTTATAACAGACCTCCTATCAGCATGACATAAACTCACACATAAAAACTATGAGTATCCCACTAACATGGAATCAAAGGGATCTCAATCAAACATACATGTGACAATGAGTATCCTGCCAACATGGAAACACAGGGATCTTAATAAAAAATGACAATCCATGATTGAAATTATATCTCACATCAAGAACAAAAACAAGATCCTGCATCAAACATCAAGCAAGGATCTATACAGCACAATGCATCTCATAGCAAAGATACAAACATGTACATGATCACACTGAATATGACTAAAGAATAGGATACTCCATTGTGGGATCTAAAATCACCATCGCAATCGTGGCGTCGAAAGGAAGGAAATCGACTACTCACTCGATGAATGCAGACACCGGCACTCCACTTTGAAAAGTGGCCGAAAAACATAAGGCTCAGATGGAAAATCTGACTGCACCATTGAACTCGTGTCGCCGAGAGGTGTAGGATCGACTGTGAATTTGCTAAATTCTGACACCGTCGAAATATGGGCCTTAGGGAATGTTTTAGATTCCCCCTAGATTCCTCAAAGATGTTTCTCCATGGGGAATCTATAAATATACAACTCAAAATGGGAATCTAATCTCACCATTGAGATCCTTGCGAAATTCTGAGAAGAATGAGTATAAGGTTGACCTCATTCTGACACGGAAAATTTTAACCTCCAAGGAATCTGAAAGATTCTCTTAAGATTCCTGAAGATTATCCTCCACAAGTAATCTGCAAAACCGCTACTCGAAAGGAGAATCCAACCTCGACATTGCGTTCCTTGTGAAATTCTAGTTAAAATGCATATAAATTTCAATACATTCTGACGCAAGAAAATTTTACCTCCTTAGAATCAAAAAGATTCTCTAGGCATCAAAAGGATTTTGTCTCCAAAACTGTGCACCATAATGCATTGAAATATGTGCCGTCCTCTGCTCCGACCTGGCCTGGGCGCACTGGGAAAAAGGTGATTTTATATGAAATGGTTGGCGGATTCCCAAAAGCTAGCCCGTTGGGATTTTGGTTAAGATTATGCAATATTAGGCATGGGGTCGAGGGATCAAATCCCGCCCATGCCAGAATTGGTGCGATATTGTTTTCAAAATTCATTGGGTTCATATGTGTTTTAATAAGACCGCTGAATGGGGGCAGGCCAGCCCACATGGTTGGTGCGGGTTTGATACCCGCCGGTCCTATCTATTCCATCACTCCCATGGTATATACCGCACATATAAATCATATATAGTGTAGGGATGGGTCAGGTCCATCATCGGTGGCACGCCCCGTGTTGGTTTTATGGAATACGTTGCAGCCGTGGGGTCCGGCGAGGGTCATGACCCGCCGACCCTTTAATATATCATTTTTTTTACATGTGTTGGTCCCGTGGGAGGAGGGTGTGGTGGGGGTCATGGCTCACTACCCCTAATAATATTTTTTTTTGTTTGTTTTTATTTAAAACCATAACATATTTTTAAAATACCCTAAAATAGGCCGAAGGAGACAAATTATCCATTTGACAAATTCGCCCGACATTTGGCTAGAGCTGACCGGAATTCGACAGCCGGATTTCTTCCAAATTGTGTCCTCCTTAACCTGCCATGTCACCCGGTCAACCCTGGAACTTTGACTGCTTCTAACTTCCACATATGAGCTCAGTTTGATGAACTGTTCACACTGTTGCGATCAAGAAGACGAGATCTTCAACTTGAAACTGAGTTTTCCACGTTTCCATCACTTAGATTTTTGAGCTTCCATAAGCCCTCTTTGTCTTGTGTGTTTCTCTGGAGCCACCTGGATCATACATGTTTTCACTTGCACAAGTCAAACCAGCCATTAGGGGAGTTTTGAGGTATAAAATGGGCCTCCTAAGGAAATAATAAAATAATAACTAAACCAATAAAATAATATTTATGAAATTGCAATTCATTTTTTGCACAAAAATCCATGTAACCGTGGTTAAATTCAATTTAAAAGTTGTACCAAAATAAAATTAATAAAAAAATTGTATTGATGTGACTATAAATAAAAATGAGTTTTTCAAGAAAAATTCATTATCATTGCACAACGAATGTATTTTTCCTTTGTACTTAAATAACTTAAAGTAAAATATAAATATAAATTCATAAATTCTTCATTATAAAATATACTATTAATTAAAATTTATATTATTTAAATTATATAATAACATGTAATTAATATACTATATAAAAATAATATAATACAATATAATTTATTGTTTTATGTATGAATTTTATATTACATATTGAATTGATTTAATTTATAACGTAAGAAGAAATAATATATAATATAAAAATGAATATAATATATTTTCTATAAGATTTATATTATTTTTCATAATATTATCTATACTAATATATAATATTAATATAATCATAATGAAATGAATTATGTTTTATTTAAAATTAAAGGAAAAAAAATATTGAAATAAATTTAATTTATATTTATAAGTATAATATAAGATTTATATACATTGAAATTTAGTATTTTTTTGCCCCAAACTATGTTGAACATAATATATCTTTTTTCAACATGCAAAACTAATATACCTTTTTTCATCCTACAAAACTAAAATGTCTTTTTTCTTTAATTTTAATAAGTTTGTATTTCTATTAATATAATAATTATATTATTTATAGATTTGATTTATCCTAAAATTACAAGGTTATTTTTTTTATTTTATATGTATAATATATATGTATAGATATTAATTTATAATTAATTTAAAATTGTAATATTAAATTAAATGAGATGAATATATAATTTAAAAATAAGTATTTGAAAATATACAAATATAATATTTATTTAAAAGTGTGTAAATACATGAAGATTGTGTAGGGATATGCATTGTTTCTTTCAAAAAATATGAAATGAAAATAATAACATTTTATTCAAAAAATGTAAAACGACATTTATTCTGAGTACTTTACTTTATAACTTTAAAATTACTTAGAGCACTACCATGGTTAGCCTTATTTCAGCGGCTATCCGCCCATTAATGCGCCCAGGGGTGGAATGGCCACCGCACGATGATCTACGGTTTAAATCTGACGGCGGCCATTCCACCCCTGGGCGCATTAATGGGCGGATAGCAGCTGAAATAAGGCTCGCTGTTAACTATGAGTTTTTATCCACAATTGACGATGTGACAAGTAAGTACCTTTAACCCAAACAATGCTAGTTCAACCATTAGGAATGATGTCATCTCCTAAAATGTGATTGGTTCTCATAAAGTAAATTTTGATTGTACATTTTCCTTAGAAGGTCCATTTTAGACCTCAAAATTCCCCTAATGTAGTGGATAAGTCAACCTAGAAAATGGACAAGTTGGGCCCTCGGCCTCAAACTTGTTTGGTATAAATACCACATATGTGAATAATTTGAAGGTAAGAAATTTAGTGATTAAACAAAGAATAAGATATGAAATGACCACTGATCTTAGTTGAGGAAAAGGGTTATGATAAGGAAGAAAGTAGGTTAATATTAGGAGCTTAGGAGCTTAGGAAAATCCAAGCTAAATGAGGATCATTTTTGTTATTTTTTTATGATTCTTATGGTGGATATAACATAGTGACAAGGCCAAATTTCCTGAGCTTGAGTAGACTGAATTTTGGGCAGCCTTTAAATTTATTTTGATGCAAGCCAAGCCCCTCTAAAATGTTGACTTGTTACCTTTGTTGGAACAAACATCAAACCTATTAAGTATCCTAAGTCCTAGATCACAGATTTTTGCATAGTTGTCAAAGTTTTGGAAGTCGAGCCCTAGTTTTTATAAGTAGCAGGGATGAACTAAGGGAACAAGGCTGAGCTGAAGGAGAAGAGGGTCAAGTCACAAAGATGAGTTGAGAAATACTTCCAAGTTAATTTTTTTGTTTCTAATTTTGTGGCAATCAATGTTTTTACTATAGATGTTATTAGAGGAGGTTGAGCATTGTTTATTTTAACCACGGGCTTGTATGGAACCTTAAAATTAAGTGATAATATATTTGTAATGGATAACTAAATGATGCAGGAATTCTGCTAGAAAGTAGATCCCACATATAAGAATACAACTGCTTCACGAACTCTGAAAATGCTTAAAGTTTCTATAATAAAATCATGAAAAACATTCAGCTCAATTTTACATGAAGGCGAAAAGAGCCATACAAATCAACTCCCTTAACTATATTAAAATTCTGTGGCTAGATATTACATTGGGCGGCCTCTTGGCTCTTGGCCCTTTAAACCACTCACTCACTCCAATCTCAACTATCTCAACTCTTCAACTATTCAATTGTGTTCTCCTCACAAAAACCACTCATATTTATACATAAATAGTGAATTTAATTCATTCCAAAAATCTCTCCACCTAATCCTCAACTAAATCTAATTTAAATTCATTTTAGGTGTGGAGTCAGCTAAGTCCTGTACATAGCATTCCTACTCCCTAAATTTTCTACCTAATTCTATTTTCTCTCATATCCTTTTAATTAATAAAAAAATATTTACAAAATCCTCACTTTTATAATTTATCTCCTATTTTATTTAAAAATAAAAAATTAATTAATAAAACAATTAAAATGTCACACCCCCCTTTGTTACATAATTAAAAATGAAAATTGGCCTTGATGCTCCTACATCAGACTCCCAAGGTTGAAATTAATCATGATCGCCTGATCATGTGTTCGGATCTGTGTCTGCCTGGATCCCATATCTTGTACTGCAACTTCCCACTTGTCGCTACTTCTGTCTGTTGTTCTTCTCCAGGTTTCCACACTTTATGCTGCATCGCCCCACTGACTATGCTTTCACAATCTTCTGTTGTCTTTCTCTTGCTACTTCTTCTTTGTTTTACTGCTGCTGGCCTCTTTCAAGATACTTTCATCATCATCCGCCTCATCAGTTCAATTTCTCGATCCAATATATTTCCTCCAACATCTGCAATAAAACCTGTACTCACAAACAATTGTTAGAATAAAAAACATAAGGCTTCAGTGCCCTTTCTGCTACTGGCAACATTTCAGTACGCTACTCTGAGATTCCCTCATCTATCAGCACTTCAGCACACTAATTCAATTCCTCTATGAGACTATCAGTTAGTCCCTCCTCCACATCATCTGTCTAAAAAATGTTTCCTTGTTCTGTGTCTTTCAATAACTTTCCCTGAAAATAGGTCCTCTGCTTTTCCAACTCTCTCCTCTGAAGATCTAACTTCTGATATAACTGAACAATCTCAATTGGAGTAGAACTCAGAAATTTTACACAATTTTCCATACCTTTACTTGTTGCTGACCAATTATCAGATGGTCCTTCTTCCCCCGCTTCAATATTCTGCTGAATATTTCCATAAGACCCCTCTATCTTCATTTCTTTTTGAGATCTTGTTATCTCAGCATCATTCTGAAGAGATTTCAGATTCAACTCTTCTTCTTTAACAAACTTCAAAGTTTGTTTAACACTCTATGATGTACTTGTAGTCACACACCAATCATTAGTCTTAAACACGCAAGACTTTGTGATCTCACTGGATGCTTAAGTCGACATCTCTCTTTGCTGTTCTGAATCCTTCATTTGATTCATTTCTTCTGTAGATTTCCCTTCTGCCTCATCACTATGTACCTTCTTCTTCTGGCAGTCTTCCTGAAATTTCCTGGCTTCAACATCATTACATTGTAAAATTTTGTCAGTAATCCCATTAAACAAATACACTTGTTTACCTCCTTGGAAGTTTCCTTCAGCATTTCCACTTTGTTCCTGTTCCATAACAGCTTCGACTTGCTGTCATACCCCGGAAAAAAATTCATTTATGATTTCTCCCTGTTGTAACCAATCAACACTTTCCTTCTCTGAAAGGAATTCTCTACCAGATTTTACCTCAAGAGTTTCATTCTCCTTTGTGACAATTCCATCAGACTGTTCATCGTCTTTCGCACATCCTGTAAACATACATAAACTGTGAGAAAAATTGCAAGGCTTCATAGCCTCACCTGCTTCTTTTACGAACAAATATTCAGATGCTTCTGAACTATCCCCATAGTTCATGAGATCTTCCTCACTGATCTCGTCACCCAGAAGTTCACCATGTTCCAGGCCACAAATGGAAACATCCATTTTTAACTCAGCCTCTCTGAGTTCTTCACAACTCAACATCTGCTCGAGCTTCCTCAGCTCTTCCATCAACTGTATGTTTACCTGCTTTTCCCTTCTTGCGTGTAGCTTCTGCCACTTCACCTTCCTTCTCATGGTCCAACCATGTGTCTGGTTTCTCATATTTTCCTACAACAAATTGATTAACAATTCAAGGTGAATTTTTATCTCAACCTTCTCTCGCTCGCACTCTTCATTAGATTTCCGAAAATGACTATCAACAGTCATTTTCCCCTCCTTTGTGAACTGCATCTGTTCACATGTTTTATGGCTTATGAAAACCATACTTCAATACAATCCCAATTTCAATTCCTTCCTGCAGAAGCTTATCAAAACATATGATTTAAACACCCCTCAACACATAACCAAGGCTTTTCTATAAACCCCAAATAAGTCTCCAAAAAAAAAACCTTTTCAAAAGTCTTAGAAAAAGACTTTAATTAAACTCCATTGGTTTTATTTAAAACCTCAACTTTTTAATGAAGCCAAGGCTTATCACATCTTAACTCAAAGTTCAATTTTGGTTAATTTAGCCCCAACATAATATAGTCGATTCACATGATATAACTTCATGTTTTAACAAATCAAATATCGATATGAATCTTCGATATCATCCAACTCTCCTTCCTACCGCATGCCACAAAAATTTAAGGCTTTAAACTTTAAAATATCGTTTCAGATCCACGTATCATACCATGCATTGTTATAATAGATCGGTCCACATAATATAAAACCATCGCATAATGCAATGATCTTACCTTTCCCATCAATGGCATCCGCACCATCACTCTCAACTTGGCACACTGTCCCTTAAACTCCCTTGCATTCTAGTTTTGAAGTGTTGACACCAGATCGACATCAATTTATGAAATTCGATGTCCTTTCTCCCTGTATGCAACTTAATAGCATGATCATACAACAAATCTCTCTTTCAAATTACGCATTCTCCGATTTCCTGCTCTCGTTCACTTTTAGCTCTGCTCTCGTTCATTACAGCTTACAATCAAGCCAACACAATAAACACAAGCCTCTTATTTGAATCGACTCCGGCATTTTATACCACTATTGTCACGAGTTGGAACACAGCACATCGACCAAACTATGGTCCTTTATAATGTTAACACCGTCTTCCAATCACCTATCGTAGCATTAATGCATGTCAAGGCATTCGCTTCAGTCAACACCGTTCAGAGCTCAACACCAACTATTGAATCAAGTTTTACAAACACAGGTTTTCACATAAAACACTGCACGTGTAATTCAGCTCTTATATAACATAAGAATTAATGTGACACGACGTTTTTTCTCTTGCATACATTCCAGATCCACGCAACTTCAGGAATCGAAGACTGTCAAAATACTCTCAATCGCAGCTTCAGGTGGTTTGTTCAACTGTTTCAACGCAAATCTACACTTGTTGAATGTTATACACTTCACCACTACAGCTTCTGATTACTCAAATTTTAAAACAGGTCAGTTCTCCTCAATTTTAAAATAGATAAACAATCTAAAAAAAATCTACGCCTTCGAATTTCATTGCACCAACAACTCGTCCCCCTTTCGCTATGCTATTGCTCAGAAAATATTTCAACTCATCAAAATGGTGCTTAGAAAATCTGTAAATTTAATTCATTGAAAGAGCTGCCTCATTAAAAAATAAGCAACACGTGAGGCAAGATGTTCGAATCTAGAAAAGCACATGTAACACATTTTCCTTGAGAATTCATACCTTCTACTCCAAGTACTCAAACTCAGAAAATAATTGACGGAGACAAAAAATGTCAAAACACAATGCACCTCATATCTCGTACGATTTTTAGTATCTCAAACACCTTAGTAGCTGCACCTTCTCCTGCGTAGTAGAAGATACTTCCATGGATCTCTAATCAACATCGTGTCAGGATGACTCACATATAATTCAATTTGACTTTCCATTCATTGCAAACGCCTCCAAGAGTCAATGTTATCAACTCAATTTACTAGGATTCAACTTCGCGTTTCTTTAAATGACTATTAGTGATCATGCACAACTTCAATGCAGCAGATCCGCACGATCTCCACCAATTTCTCCGCAATTGGTGCAGAATTGAGATTGCACCCACTATTTAAAAATAACTCAACCAGCAAATCATGATGTAGCTACACTGCCACCTCGACTACTTGATGTACTAGCCAACACGCAAGGCCCATTTGCACCAAATGCATAGGTTGCACTAGGATGCGCCGATATAAAAATATACTTCTGTTGGGCACAGGCACAATCAAAACCTCGACCCACTGTAGCTTGATCCACTTATTTCATTGCCACAACCACTCAACACAAAACAAAAACAAGAGATCCATTCTCCCAGCTCTACGCTTTTAAGTTTGAACGCTGTTTGTTACAGCTCCAATCGCATAATTTGATTGTTGTTCCTTCATGCTTGTGGTCAATTACGCCAAACACAAAACTTTGCAATCATTGTTCCTCTATGAAACGTGCATATTTATACCACCTTCAAACGCAAATTCGACCTGCAAATTCATTAAAACCTTCGGCATATGTTAATGCATCCAACATCATAACACTTCATGCTTGCGTGGGTTCTCAAAGAATTCCAATTAGAGATGGCATTTCCCCTTTCATAAAAGTCCCAATTCGACTTCAAAATCGAATTTCGTTTTGCTGTAATACCTTAAAATAATACAGAGTATATATATAACCAGTGATTCAAAAAGAATCGAATTCTTCAAATTCGATGCCAACTCGAACAAAATCTTACTTATAGAGCCAAATAACATACACCAAGCACACATTTCATATAGTTACAGATTCAAAGCGCCACACACTTTTACACAACTCAATCAACTCTTGCTCAGCTTTGATACCAAAATGATGCAGGAATTCTGCTAGAAAGCAAATCCCACATATAAGAATACAATTGCTTCACAAACTCTGAAAATGCTTAAAGTTTCTATAATAAAATCATGAAAAACATTCAGCTCAATTTTACATGAAGGCGAAAAGAGCCATACAAATCAACTCCCTTAACTATATTAAAATTTTGTGGCCAGATATTACATTGGGTGGCCTCTTGGCTCTTGGCCCTTTAAACCACTCCTCACTTACTCCACTCTCAACTATCTCAGCTCTTCAACTATTCAACTGTGTTCTCCTCACAAAAACCACTCATATTTATACATAAATAGTGAATTTAATTAATTCCAAAAATCTCTCCACCTAATCCTCAACTAAATCTAATTTAAATTCATTTTAGGTGTGGACTCAACTAAGTCCTGTACATAGCATTCCTAGTCCCTAAATTTTCTACCTAATTCTATTTTCTCTCATATCCTTTTAATTAATAAAAGAATATTTACAAAATCCTCACTTTTATAATTTACCTCCTATTTTATTTAAAAATAACGAATTAATTAATAAAATAATTAAAATGTCACACCCCCCTTTGTTACATAGTTAAAAATGAAAATTGGCCTTGATTCTCCTGCATCACTAAGTTTCAGAACAACAAGGAAAAAGTTGAAAGTGTGGGTACCAGCTGCCAGGGGGGGAATCTTATTTTAAATCACAACAATAAGCCTAAATATTAACAGTGATCAGAAAAGTATTGTTTATTCAATTTACTACCTTAAATTGCTACCATAAATTATCGACCAAAGTTAGTATATGATGAAGTGTGGTGAACTATATATCCTTAGATGCCCTTCATTTTACTTCGTTGTGTAGTTTTATATATTGATTTTGGGGGTTTGTATTTTATGTCTAATGTTAAAACTAAAAATTGATCTAAGGAATGAAATCTAAACTTTAAATGAAATCTTGAATGCTAATAAATAACTGAATCTAAAAGAAATTTAATGATGAAAATCTTAATCTTAAAAAGGAAGAAAATGAAATGTTATTTTTACTCTAAGAAAATAAATTGATTTACAAATTACTCTTAATAAAATGAATGAAATATAAAATCTAAAAGAAGGAAGAAAATGAAATGTTAATTAACTAATATATTTTGCATAAAAATAAATCAATCTTTGAGTGATTAAATCTGAGCTATGTTAGTCTATTATATGCTGGAAAAACATCTATGAAAACATCTAATTGAATTTATTCTGCATTTAAACAAGACATCATTCTAAATTCTATTGGATTCTATTTATTTTTAAATTATGTTATATTTATCAACAAGACAAGAATAAAACTGCATTCTACCTTATCAATTGAGAACACTAATTCTATGAAAAACAGAGCATCTAATCTAATTTCAACCCTATGTAAGAATGATAAAAATATAGTCCTAATCTAACTCTGTTCTACACTCCATGGAAATTAAAGCATCAAACCTATCACTACGAAACTTAAATGACTGTGCTAATTGAATTCAAACTATTTTAAGGCAAGAAAAGATTACAGAGTGTCTATTAAGGAAAACAAAATGTCTAATTTAAATCCTATGATTACTAGGTAATCGAACGCAAGAACAATTTCAATTAAATGTTGACAGATTTATGCTAATGAAATAATTCAGGAGAGCATACGATATATTAGTCAACTGTGTGTAAATATAAACAATTAATTTAGAAAACATTCATAAATTAAATGCCATAGGATGAAATTATGAAATGACGAGAAATTAAACTACGAAATGGCTGTAAAAACCTCTTTTCCGTGCAGGGTCCCTCTGCAATAGAATGAGTGTAAATCTACTTAAACTATTTGTGCATCAATGGTCTGGAACTGGTCTTCTTCATTAACAAAATAGAGTTTTAAATGTATTACATTATTATCACCAAAATCAATATTATTCCCAGTTTTGACAGACCGGTATTTATACAAAGTTTTAAATTAACTGTCTGAGATAATTTCACCTATGGAAAGTAAAATAATGCTAAGACTAGAAGTCTAATCAGAAGCAAAGTCTTCATGGCTATTTCTCAATTTGCTATGTAAGTGAAAAGCGGGAATCTTCGTCCGCTGATCTCATCCCTTATCTTGACTAATCTTTGACCGTGAATGTAGGCTTAATCCTTCTCAAATTTGAACAGGTAAGTAGGATACGAACCATATATGGACCATTTCAAAGAACCATATGACTCGCTTTTTCATTTTCTTCTCGAAATGTGTCAAACAATAATAGCGGCTGTAGAAAAAAAGCTTAGCTATAGAATTGCACGAATTCTGTAGCTAATTATAAAAATTCATCTAAATAATAACAAAAATTACAATATAAAATAGAGATCATCTAAATGCCTTCTCATATGGAAATGTGTCAATTATCACTCATTGAGTTTATGGATTTTGCGAAAAGGAAGAAATGATGGTAGAAAAGGATGTCAAAAATAGGAACAGTCTTGAGGTTCAACATACCCCCACTAAGAGACCATTGCATGTCCTCATGCAATTTCCAAAATTGTGAGCCTTCACCTTTTATTGCATTTGTTCTGATACCTCTGCCAATACATCCAACTTTCTCTTCTTTCCTTTCTTTGAGGTGATTACCATTCTTGGTTTTTTCATGAGAAGCTTGTACTTCAAATTGATAATTTTTCTATTCAGGTAGCCATTCCTTTTGTTCAGTTTCTTGTTCATTTTATATCATAGCCCCAAATGTAGAATATTATTGTCACTGATGACCTTTTTAAGTGGTTTTGTTCCTTCATAGATTTATTTTCTTGCTTTATGTGCTTGTTCAGTATCTCTAGTTCATAGATTTCTTGCTTTAAAGAGTTTACTAGAGGTTCTTGTGGACTGGTAGGATTATCTTCAACATTTTACTTCTCCTCTGCATGTCTCTTTTCTAAGGACTCAATGTAGTAAAAAAAAAATTGTTGTGACGGGTCGATTTCTGGGATCCTTTTGCTTGGACTATGTATAGGAGAGGCAATAATAAGCGATAGTACTCGGTGCTCTTCATCTAAATAAACAAACTCTTCTTCCTGTGGAGATGTTTTATTCAAAGGTTTACGAAGTCTGGAACTTCTCCTTGGCTGTGGAGGACTTAATATTTCTGATTTTATAACTTTTCCCTTTTCCTTTACATTACCTCCCTTTTTGTGACCACTTTGTTTCTTATTCTTCAGTAATTCTGTAACGGTGATTTCTTCTTCTTCTTGATGTGTTTGAGGTGAGGATTTGTCTTGAATGCAGGTATCAACCTTTGTTTTCCTACTTATTTTGTTCTTATCATTATTAGGTTGTTCTTGTGCTTCTTCTTGAAAACAATTCCTGATCAGGAAACTTTCCCAAGAGTCTCCTATACTTTTTAAATGAAAGTCAATGAGTATATTTATCAATCCATGATGATACATGATATTTTCTATGGATTGAATTCTTTTCTGCACAGTTCCTAACATTTTCTTTAATTTGTTCAATAGGAATTATGGGAGGTTTATTTCTCCGTCCTCTAGGAAATTCGTTAAAAATCTAGCATGGTAGAAAAACATACAACCAAATCTACCCTTACAAGTAAAAATTTTTTGAGTAATTAACAGCATGCTCCTCCATTTTTTTAAGTGTCGTACCGAGAATTCCTTTCTTAAAAATAATAGTGTCCATACCTAGATTTTTCAGAAAAAAAACAAAATCTTCCATTCTTCTCCATGAATTTCCCTGTTCTTCAACCATCTTTCACTGGTTTTCGGAATTTATGTGGCTTCTGCTATGAAGGACTCTGTCACTGAAAAATTAATGTCCCCAATATCTACCTCCATCTTGTCGAACGCCCTTACAAAGGATTTGGTGACCTCTTTGTGGAATCTATCAAAATTTTCTATGAATTAGAGCCATCGTACCTTCTGTAGCATCTCCTTCATCTGTGGGTATACTTCCCTGAATTTACCTCCTACATGCTCGGTTCTTACTATTAAACCCATGTCTCTGTTTTAAGGAATTTTCTCCTTCAAGACTGTTCCTCTTCGACTAGGTGAATTGAGGGTTTGGCTCTGACTTAAGAATGTCGAGAGGAGATTGTAGAGACGTGTAGGTAAATAGGTAATTGGGCGAGGGCTTAGGAATGTGAGTAAGCTGATTACGGTATGAGATATGACCGTTAATCATTAATGAATGAATTCAGTCTTGATAATTAAGGGGATATGATACAGATGAAATGGAAAATTATGGATTTGTGGTGTGAACTGAGTACAATCAGTTTTAATGATGACAATTTGAGGTGACAACATATGATCATCTAATTTATATACAATAATGTTTTTGAACCTTATTATTTAAACAAATTTTGTAACATAACTTGGAATTAACCTTTGTTGTTCTTCTTTCTGTCTTGAATCCTCAGGTGTCTTTTTAGTATGATCTTCAATGGAGTCTTCAGTTGCTTTTATTTAGTATGTCCTACTTCAATAGGCTGCAAAAGTGCATCGGAGCTACATAATGTGATGATAGCTGTATATTATTCTGAGAGCTGTAGAAATGTAGCAATTCTGTAGCTAATAATTTATTGCTTCTGAAAAAGAAAGGGATCAAAGAATTTGGGATTTTCAGAATGGGAGAAAATATAAGATGTCAGAAATGAGCTCTTATTTTCAACTTGTATTTTATATATAAGGACGCCAATCATTGATTGGTTTTCATACTTATACAATTATTTATTTTTTTCTCTTCTTTACCAACTTCATATCAGCATTGTCTTGGAAAATTTGGATAAATTCCTCCTTTGTAATTGGTTTATGATAGACATTTAGTCGATGTGCATTCACAAGAAGAGGTACATTTTCTTCATCAATAGTCCTTATCCTGACTGCTCCATTGTCAAAGTCTTTTTCAAACCCATAAGGCACAAGCCAATGAGTATGAAATTTTCCTTCGAATTCTTTGAACTTCGAATTAAATAAAACTGCCCAATCTCCTGCTTGAAATTTTCTTTCTTTTATATATTTATCATCCCATCTGGACCTTGCTGCTGAACTAGACTAGTAATTTGAATTGCATCTTGCATGATTTCATCAAGCTCATTGAGTTTCTCCATTCTATGCTTTTGGGCTTCTGATAAATCAAAGTCCCAATCTAACTATTGTTTTCAATTGTTTTGATCTGGAATTATATTGGAAACAAAACTTGCTTCCCATAAACAAGTTCATAGGAAGTATGTCATGTTGTATTCCTCCATGTAGTCTGGTAGGCCCATAAAGCTTCAAGAAGCCTTTCTACCCAATCCTTCATATGTAGATGTATAGTCTTTGTGAGGATTGCTTCGATCACTTTTTTGGTGGACTCCACTTCTCTATTTTCCTGTGGATGGTATGGAGTATACTTTCTATGTTTGATCTTATACTTCTCCACAATATTTTGCACCATCCTGGATGTAAACTAAGGTCCCTAATCTGTCACAATTTCCCTTGGGACACCAAAACGAGTGAAAATATCCTCAAAAATAGATGAAACTACAAAATTTTCATTGGCAAAAGAAAGTGCTTTAGCCTCTACCCATTTAGTGACATAATCAGTGCAAACCAGAATATACCTATTTTGTTTTTATGGTGGATTGATTGGTCCAAAAACATTCAGAGCCCATATTTCAAAGGGTTTGATGAGTACCTGATGTTGTAAGGGCATTTCATCTTTAGGAATGGGTTTCCCCATTCTCTAACAAGTCTCACACATTTTTACATACTCCTTGGCATCTTTAAATATGTATGGCCAATAATCTCATAAATTAAGGATTTAATAAGCAATCCTCTTATCAGCAAAGTGTCCACCACAAGGCTCATTGTGGCATGCCTTCAGAATTTCAGGTATTTCATCTTCTCATACACATCTCGTGATGATGAGATCTGGACCTATCTTGTACAATTCATCATTTACCGATGAATATAATGAACTTGTTTGAATTATTTTTCTCTTTTCTCTAGGAAACAAGTATGCTCATAATTTTCCTGTAGTTAAATAATTAGCATTGTCTGCAAACCATGGAGATTTAGTGGATATTGAAAAAATATATTCATCAGGATAATTATCCTCTACTAGAGTATCATTATTTTCATTTTGAATTCTAGACAAAAAGTCAACAACTGTATTTTGCTTTCCAGGTCGGTCTAGAATGGTGATGTTAAATTCTTGCAGGAGTAATAATCATCTTGTGATTCTACCATGAGTGATAGATTCATTCATTAAATACCTAATTTCATAATGCTATGTGTGAATAAAGGTTTCATAGCCAGTGATGTAGTGTCTAAACTTGTTAATAACATGGACAACAGCTAGAAACTCTTTTTCAGTAACAGTGTAATTTAACTCAGCAGGAGTCAATTTTTTTCTTGTGTAGTAGATGGCATAGGGGTCAAATATTTTTGTACTAATACATATCCTAGAGTGTATCTGAAGCATTTGTTGAGATATGAAAATGTATTTTCCTATTTGGTCGTCTTAAGATGGGTGCCTTAGATATCTTCGCTTTTAAAGTTTCAAATGCCATTTGGCACTCAGGATTCCAACTAAATTCACAATCTATGGTGAACAATTTGAAGAGTGGAGATTCAATTTTCATGAAGTTTTCTATAAATATTCTATAGTACCCTGTAAAACCAAGAAAACTTCTAACATCCTTTTGACAATTTCGAATTAATAATTTGGAGATGACTTCAAATTTGGATGAGTCCACCTTAATTCCATCCCCTGAAATATGGTGTCCTAAGACAGTTCCTTTAGTAAAAATCATAAATCATTTTTCATGACTTAATGAAATATTTTCTTCTTTATATCTTTTAAGAAATTTTTCCAAATTTTCAAGAGCCTCTTGAAAATAATTTCCATAAACTGTAAAATCATCCATATACACTTCCACACAATCATGTATTAAATCAGAGAAAATTCCTAATATTGCTCTTTGGAATGTTGTAGGTGCATTTCACAATCCAAAAGGAAGTACTTGGTCAGCATAGGTTCCCCATGGATAGGTAAATGTGGTTTTGTCTTGGTATTCATGTGCTACTTGAATTTGATTGTAACCACTAAAACCATCTAAGAATGAAAAATATTTCTTCCCTGCTAATGTATCCAAAAATTGATCTATAAAAGGAAATGGAAAATGATCTTGTAGAGTAGCCTTATTCAATTACCTATAATCAATGCATACCCTCCATTTACCATTGCTTTTAGGGAAAATCACTAGGGGAGAAACCCACCGACTATATGGAATTGGATAAATGAAGTTTACATTTAGCAATTTTTGTAATTCTTCTTTCACAATTTCCCTAAGATTTGGATTCATCCTTCTTTCAGGTTGTCCAATAGGCCTAGAGTTTTCCTCAATATAGATATGATGTATGCAAGTCTTAGGATTAATTCCTTTCATGTCAGTGTACTCCCATGCATATGCAGAAGAATATTTTTGCAATGTTTTGATTAACTCTTCTTGTTGGATTTTTTCCAAGTTTTTGTTTATGTTTAAATATTTTCCTGGAAATATTTCAACTACAGAGTTACCAGATTATTCCATAGAATATAAAGACATTTGTCTGGATAACAAGTATTCAATATTACATTGTTCCTTAAAATTACGATCATCTTCACATTGTGAAGATGTTTAAAAATTTTCTATTGAATTTAAAATTTGATTTTATTCACTAATATGGGAAATAGTAAAGAGAAGTTGTATACAATTTTCATCATCCATCAATTCTTCATTTTCTATTTTTTTCATTGTTTTTGTTGGAGGATATAGAGTGAATTTCTTTGTTGAATTACCATAAAAAAGAAATATATTGCCAGATCTACAACTAATGAAAGCATTAGCTGTAGCTAACCAAGGTCTTCCTAATATCAATGGATGTTCCCCTAGGCTTTTCTTGGGAGTTAGGATCATAAATTCAACTAGATATTACCAAGAGTCTAAGGATACATAAATTTCTTCTAATACACCATTTGGCTTGATTACTGATATGTCTGCTAATTGCAGCAATGTTGGTGTATACTGAAGGTTTGGAAGCCTGAGTTGTTCCATGGTTTGTTTACTCATGATGTTTATGGCTGCTCCTAATTCAATCAATGTATTTGGAATCTCAATACAATTGACGTGTGTTTTTACAACTGGACTTCCTGGATCCAAATATTTTTGTATGAATATTTTTCCCATCATAATGTCTGCATTTTTTCCTACTAACTGAATCCTTTTTACTTCTTTTGTTTTTCTTCCTGATTTCTTTACACTCAAATCTCTTATTGTTTTAGAAAGGATTGGAATCTATTTAATGGCCTGTAACAAAGGTATTTTGATACAGACATTTTTCATTTCATCTAGAAAATCATAGTTAGGCAACATAGTTTGTTTTTCTACCCCTCTATCAATTTGTAATCTTTAAGGGAAAAGAGGGTTAGAAATAGATACTGAAGGTTGCTCTATGATAGGATTTGAGTTTATTGGATTTTCTTGTTTTTTATTTTGAGAATTTTGATTATGTTGAAGGGATGTCCCTTCTCCAGATTTTTATTTTGCTATAGAGAAATTTATTCATTAAGATCATCTTTTTCCTGAATAACAACAGAGGGTTTTTTCCTTTCTAATATTCTACTGGATTTAAGTTGAACATTGTTAATATCTAGTGGAGTAATCATATAAGTTGGAAAATTTAGTCCTTCTATGTTATAAGCAGGTTGAGCATTTTTATTGTTCAGGTTTGGTAATGATTGGTCAAGTAGTTGATTTTGTCTTTGTGGAAATGGTAATGAAAGTTGGGGATTATGATTTTTAAATTGAGGTTGTTGACTAGGTTGTGGAAATTTTTGGGGAGGATAGTTTGGATAAGATTCTGGATATTGGTGAAATTGAGAGTATCCGCCATAAGGATTTTGCATTCCTTGTGTCCAAGGTTGAGGTTGGGACCAATGTTGCTTCCATGGAATTGGTGAATTCCAATTATTTTGTGGGGGCTGAGTATACATTTGATTGTTAAAACCTTGAGTTTGTGGCCCTTGCCATTGTCTTCTAGAGACAAAAAAAAGAGGTTCATTTGGATGTGGAGCTATTTCTTCTTGGAAAAAATCCTTCAGACCTAGTATAGAGGGACATTTTTTTGTTTCATGTTTTTTAGCACAAATAAAACAGGTCTATATGACTTTTAAATCAAGAGGACATTCTCTTAAGACATGTTTATTTCTACATTTAGGACATAAAATAGTTAAGGCATCAGTTTTAGCTTTCTTCTTGTTTTGTAATTTCAGGGTGTCTATTTGTTCACTAAGACTCCCTAATATATATTTTTTTGAATTCATGAAGCATATTTCCTATTTATACCCTAATTACTATTCCAGTTGCATATTTATTCACTCTAGAGAGAATAGGATCTCTTGCATTTTTCCCAGTTCTTGATTTTCCTCTCTAAAGATGAATTCATAGTTCAACAATTTCAGGTAATGATAGTTGAGAGATGTCTCCATTTCCCATCATATTAAGAATATCTATCCATCCATCTCTGATGGCTTTCAATAATAGATATTTTAAAGTCTCTTGATCTAAATTTTCTATTTTATCTCTTTTTATATTGTAATTGAATCTCTCAATTAAGTCTTCCAACTTTTCATCCTCTCTTTAAATCATTTTAAATACTTCAGGTGTGAAATAATCCAGATAAATTTTTAATAATGCACTTTTCATCTCATCCCATGTCCTAATAGATTATGTTATTAAACCCATGAACCATTTTAAAGCTTCACCCTTGAGTGTTGCAGGAAATAGTTTCAATTTTTTAGAGTCTTATAAGTAGTCATATTATCTACATAAAACCTCAAATTCAAATAGAAATGTTTCAGGATCTTCATTCCCTAATCCATGGAAATTGGAAAGGATGGAAGGTGAAATACTCTTCATTGTGGCATTTGTATCCTCGTAAACTATAGGAAATCCAACAGAGTTCTTTTCTTCCCTATTTTCTCTTCTTCTATTCTCTTCACCTCTTCCTATACCTCATCCTCCACCTCTTCTTCCCTCCTCATATTATTAAGGCTTCTCCATTCAAATTGAGCACTTATCCTTCTCCTTCTTCTCTGGGCATTATAGATTCCTCGGAACTAATGTGGGGTTCTAATTACAGAGTTATTTGTTCTTCCTCTGGTTCTTCTATCAATGGGATATTGAAGAAAGTTTCTTATTCTTCTTCACTGGGGATTTTTAACTCTTGAGCTAGAATCTGTTCTCCTGTAGAGGTGAAAAAGGTTACTCCTTATGTTGGAGATCTAATATCTTCCTCTTCTAAGACTGCCTCAGTAGATGAAGTTGGAGAGTCTCATGGTTGGATTTCTGACCTTAAGACTTCAGAAAGTCTAGGTATTGTTGTCAAAAATGCAATATGAGTTTGAGATGGTGGTGTGGCACTTCGTGGTCTTGGCGGAGTGAGTGGTGTTGCTGGAATCAAACTTTTACCTCTAACTATAAATACACCCATAGAGTCTCTTTCTCTACGCATATCAATTTTTTTTTTAGATGTAAGAATTAAGGCTTCCTAATTACACTTCCCCATCAACGACACCAAAATTTTTAGTCAATTTAATGTCTTAAATTGCTACCATAAATTATCGACCGAGGTTAGTAATGTGATGAAGTGTGGTGCACTATATATGCTTAGATGCCCTTCTTTATTACTTCATTGTGTAGTTTTATATATTTTTTTTGGGGGTTTGTATTTTATGCCTAATGTTAAAACTAAAAAATGATCTAAGGAATGAAATCTAAGCTTTAAATGAAATCTTGAATGTTAAGAAATAACTGAATCTGAAAGAAATTTAATGATGAAAAACTTAATCTTAGAAATGAAGAAAAGGAAATGTTATTTTTACTCTAAGAAAAGAAATTGATTTACAAATTATTCTTAATAAAATGAATGAAATATAAAATCTTCCTTATGAAGAAAAGGAAATGTTAATTAACTAATCTATTTTGCATAAAAATAAATCAATCTTTGAGTGATTAAATCTGAGCTATGTTAGGCTATTCTATGTTGGCAAAACATCTAAGAAAACATCTAATTGAATTTATTTTGCATTTAAACAAGGAATCATTCTAAATTCTATTGTATTCTATTGATTTTTAAATTATGTTCTATTTATCAACAAGACAAGAATAAAACCATATTTTACCTTATCAATTGAGAACACTAATTCTATGAAAAACAGAGCATCTGATCTAATTTCAACTCTATTTAAGAATGATCAAAATATAGTCCAATATAACTCTATTCTACATTCCATGGAAACGAAAGCATCAAATCTATCACTACGAAACTGAATTGAATGTGCTAATTGAATTCAAACTATTTTAAGGCAAGAAAATATTACAGAGTGTCTATTGAGCAAAACAAAATTTATAATTTAAATCCTATGATTTTTGGGTAATCGACTACAAGAACGATTTCAATTAAATGTTGACAGAGTTATGATAATGAAATAATTCAGGAGAGCATACGATATATCAGTCAACTGTGTGTAAATATAAACAATTAAGTCAGAAAACATTCAGAAATTAAATGACATAGGATTAAATTATGAAATGACGAGAAATTAAACTACGAAATGACTGTAAAAACCTATTTTCCATGTAGGGGCCCTCTACAACAGAACGAGTGTAAATCTACTTAAATTTCCTGTGCGTCAATGGTCTGGAACTAGTCTCCTTCATTAACAAAACAGATTTTTAAATGTATCACAATATTATCACCAAAATCAAGCTTATTCCCTGTTTCGACAAACTGGTATTTATACAAAGTTTCAAATTAACTGTCTAAGATAATTTCGCCTATGGAAAGTAAAATAAATCTAAGACTAGAAGTCTAATCAGAAGCAAAGTCTTCATGGCTATTTCTCGATTTGCTATGTAAGAGAAAATCGAGAATCTTCTTCTACTGATCTCATCCCTTATCTTGACTAATCTTTGACCGTTAGTGTAGGCATAATCCCTCTCGAATCTGAATAGGTAAGTAGGATACGATCCATATATGGACCATTTCAAAGCTACCCATATGACTCGCTTCTTCATTTTCTTCTTGAAATCTGTCAAAAAATAATAGTGGTTGCAGAAACAAAGTTTAGCTATAGAATTTCACAAATTATGTAGCTAATTACAAAAATTAATCTAAATACTAAGAAACATTACAATATAAAATGCCTTCTCAAATGGAAATGTGTCAATTATCACTAATTGAATTTATGGATTTTGCGAAAAGGAAGAAAATATGGTCGAAAAGGATGTCAAAAATAGGAAGAGTCTTGAGGTTCAACAAGTATTAAGCTAAATTGACTTACAGATGATCTAATTTGAGTTGAAAAAATAGTTTATGCAACTAACTATTTGGCTTTGTCAATTATGATACTTGTAAAGAGTACCTTGAAGTTGTTTTATACAAGTGAAAAAATAAGAAGGGACAGAGGAAGCCAAACTTCTCTCAAGAATATTTTTTGCTAGTCCTTGTGAGAATTATGTGGTGAACTCAAATATTTGAAGGTTGGGTCTGTGTTTTAAATGTTATGTGAGAGAAGGAAATAGCTATGTTAAACATAGTTGGAGATAAGCGAAAGTTGAAGAATCAATCCAAGTTAAAGACCAGAGAAAGAGTAGAGGAAGGACATGAGGTTGTGACAAGGGTTGAAGGTCAAAACCTGAGAGTGGCATGGTTGGGTGACAAATTCTGCTAAAGAAAGAAATTTGACTGAACTAGGGGAAGTTGTGAAGTATCTTGAAGAAGCAAGTTGGTGCCTACAAATTTCTAAGTTTGTTCTCAACTGAGGGAATTATATTATTTTGTAGGTTGGAGTCTACAAAGCTGTTGAGTTGGTGCTCAGATAAGGGACTTAAATCTCCTACAGGTTGGTGCCTAAAAAATTTGTAATTGGGTGCTTACTTTGTGCAAGAAAGCTTGAAAAATATTTACAATGGAAAATTGTACAAATGTTTCTTATAAATATTTGTGTTTCACAATTCACCCCACACCCCCCCCCCCACTCAATGTTCCCAACAATTGGTATCAAAGTGGGTTACTTCAGACACATCTTAATAGCTATAATGATCCGGATTTATGCAGGAACGCAACAGAATAAACACATAACCATAAATACAGAGATGCAGCGGAAATAACACTTCATTTCATTAATATCAAATAACAGAAAGATGCTTACAGACATAATGGAAATAAAATAGCTAGGGTGCTGGTAGCGAATCTCTGAGAAGAGATGTGGTGGCTACAGACCTCTGAACTGCTTTACAATGAGGCGCGAGGGCCTGTTTATTATTGAGAAACAATGGAGAACCCTAAACATCCCAAAAACCTAACCCTAGGAGATGAAGCGCCAAAACTATGGGCCCCGTTTGGGTAAATTGGTGTTTCAACTTCCCAGGGACGTATCTTTGGCATACTATCTCCGTTTGACGCATATGATACATCATTAGAAAGCTCTATCCGAGGACTACAGCTGTCGGGACGAATTTTATCAGAAAATTCGCTGCCGCTTTCGTACCCAAAAAACGTCGTTTAGGGCCTCAAAACGGCTCCGGAAGTTCAGGACCCGAAAAAACCGCTAAAAATAGTAAGTTATGCCAAAACGGAAAAACTGAAAGAGACAATGGTGGGGGCCCAAGTGGAATAGGCGGGTGGCCACCAATATCCACCTGGATCATTCCTCCCCCTTAGGAAGCAATGGTCCCCATTGCGTTAAGTTCCTCCATGAGATGAGGAAATTTCTGCTGAACTTGGTCCCTGGTGAACCACTTTCCTTGGTGCAGGAGTTGGCCAGCTTTGACAACCCGATACAGTTGGATCTGCTGTTGACCAGTGTTCTTGATTTGCATGTCCATGATACAATCTGTGGTGGCCTGTTCCATGCAGTCTGGGTTTAACTCTGTTGGTGTGAGTTGTTCTGCAATGTCCGAGGTGTCCGGTAGAGGTGGAAAGTAAGGACGAACCCGATCCACATTGAAGACTGGGTGCCGACCAAGGGAATGGTGGAATACTAGCTCGAAGACGTGTGCACCCTCCGGCATTGGTGATGGTGTCACCGTCGCTCTCAGAGCGGGCGAAGCTTGCGGTGAGGTCCGGAGTGGCGCTCATACACTGGAAATGTAGCCATGCTGTATTTTGGAAGTGGTGCTTATTTTGCAGTTGATCTTGCTTGCTTGTTTGTATAGCATTGGCTCTGCAATAATACATCTTTCAGACATATTGTGGATGTGGGCTCCAACTCAGTATTCTTGCTTTGTCAACTTCAGACTGGACGTGCGCTGAATCGGCCTGAGCAGCTGCAAATGGCATGGCTACGTCAATGGGACATAGTGGCTGGAATCCCAAGCCCACCTGAAAAGGGCTATGGCCAATTGAACTGTGGAGAGCCCGGTTATAACTATGTTGTACATAAGGGAGGCTCTCGTCCCATGTGCGTGGATGCTTTGAATTGTACATGCACAGAATGTGCACAATCATTCTGTTGACGACCTCTGTCTGGCCATCTGTTTGGGGATGGAAAGATGTGGACTTGGTGAGCTTGGTATCCAACATCGACCAGAGGCTGGACCAAAATGTGCTGAGGAACCTGCTATCCCGATCCGTACTTCCCAAATGTTGTGGGATCCCAGTACTTACACTGGTGTCAAAGAGAGTTGTGAGTGAAGCCTGTGTGATATATATCACACGAGGCGCTACCAGTGGCCATCTGACTCAATAACGACCACGAAAACACGATCATTTCCATTCTGCCGTGAAGGCGAGCCAGGCTTATGTAATCCATGGAGATGGATTCCCACGGTCGACTGAGGGTGATAGTCTGGGTATAGGCCTTGCTTCTTGATGGTCGGTTGGTAATGCTTTGGCAGGTGCGAGATCGTGCCGCTCTCGACATCCTTTCGAAGGTTCGGCTGATAGAAATGTACGCATTATTGCTATAATGTTTTCTCGACCGAAATATGGCGACTGTTGTAGTGTGCTTCCCATATCATCTTGGCATGCTCACTTGAAGGAACACAAAGGTGTCCTAGGTGACATAAAAGTGCATCTTGGAGGTGAAAATTTGGAACTTGCGTACCCCCCAAGAGTGCCTTGTAAGTGTGGCCGAATTCTGGGTCACTCTCAGAGAGAAGCGGCCAATCAGAAGTCTCATGCCCACAAGAGTTGAGCACGGTGGTGAGCGCCAGTCGGCTGAGGAAATCTGCAACATTATTGGTGCTACCCTTCTTGTACTTGATATTCAAATGAAACTGTTGCAGATATGTGGACCACTTCTGATGGCGATCATTTTGCAACTTCCCTTGTGTACGCGCGTATGTTGCGAGGGCCGGTGGATACCTTGGATGATTGTTTCCTTCCCCAAAATGTAATGCTTCCATTGTCGACAGAGCTTGCCTGATCGTGGTAAAAGTTATAACCCAACATATTTATGACCTATTTTTTCTTCTCTTTTGAAGATAGTCTTTTTTCCAAAAAGTGTTTAAGACTGTCATGTTCAATTTTTACCTTGAACTGTCTTCCCATTAGGTAAGGTTGCCATTTCTTTAGTGAATGTAGTATTGCCAACATTTCCTTCTCATAAATAGCTTTCTGTAAATACTTTCCTTTGTTTGGATGACTTTAAAAAGCAACGTGTATTCCTTCTTGCATTAAAACATCACTAATTCCATTTCCCGAGGCATCACATTACACAATAAGGGTTTTTGTGAAGTATGGCATAGCTAAGACCTTAGTTGCTTCAAGAGTCCATGAAAATGCATCTTTCTTCAATAATGTTGTTAGAGGTGATGCTATTCTCCCATAATTCTTAACAAACTTATGATAATACACTATTAACTCAAGAAATCCTTGCAACTACTTTATGGTTGTGGGGACTTTCCATTCCTTAATGGCTTTAATTTTGTTAGGGTCTACCTTAAAACCCTTCCGAGATACAATACGACCCATATATTCCATCTCTTGTACTCCAATGAAACATTTGGAGGTTTTTACATATAATTTTTTCTCCTGCAATAGTTTGAGCACCTTGTCAACATGTTGAACATGATCCTTCCATGACCTGTTGTAGATTACTATATCATCAAAAAATACTAACAAATTTTATAAGGAAGGGTTTGAAAATGGAATTCATCAATGCTTGAAATGTATAAGGTGCATTGGTAAGGCCAAAAGGTAGGACCAAAAATTCATAATGACCCTCATGAGTTGAAATGCTATTTTTAGAATATCTTCAGTGTTCATTCTAATTTTATGATATCCTGAACGAAGGTCTAACTTGGTAAAATAAATTTCTCCATGTAATTCATCCAATAATTCATCAATCATAGGAATAGGAAACTTATCTTTAATAGTGAACTTATTGAACTCCCTATAATCCAGACACATGTGCCATGATTCATATTTCTTGTGCACCAATACTACTGGAGCATAGAAAGAACTTTGACTAGGTTGAATTATACCAGCCTCTAACATTTCTGCAATCATACGTTAAATTTCATTCTTTTGGACATGAGGATATATTTAAGCCCTGATGTTTGGAGGAACACTTCCTGGAATAAAATAAATAGCATGAGCATGATCACAAATAGGTGGGAGTCCTTTGGGAGTTTCAAACACCTTGGAATGATTGTTCAAGGCTTTTTGGAGATCTAGAGAAATATATGATTTTGATGTTGGAACTTCTAGTGAGCATAATTTTGCAATTATGCCTTGTTGTTATTTCTTCAGAAGTTTTTTCATGACATTAGAGCTTATTATCTTTCTCGTCTTCCCTGTGATACCTCGTAATTTGACTTCCTTCCCTTCCGGGAAAAAATTCAAGAAAATTTCTTGAAAATTAAAAGCTATCGTTCCCAAATATTGTAACCATTGTACTCCTAGCACAACATCAACACATCCCATTGGAATGGAAAACATTGGACTATTCAATACATATTCCCCTATGGTTAGCCTGATATTATGGCATTTTCTAGAGAAATTTATAGTTCCTCCATTTGCAACCATCACTTGACATTATGGTGATGGGTATAGGAAGGAATTCAATTCGTTGGATACCTTACAATGAATAAAATTATGGGTACTACCCGAATCAATAAACCCTATTACATTTTTCTTCTTGATATGTCCTTCTATCTTGAGAGTTTGAGGAGTGGTGATTCCTAACAATACATTACATGATATGGTCGAACTCATTTCTTCTTTCTCCAGGGTTGGTTCCTAGTGTATATCCTCTTCTTTTGAAGTTTCTTGTTCATTTTCTTCTTCCTCTTCACAATATATGTAAAATAATTTCTTCTTAGCACACTTATGACCTTTAGTGTATTTTCTATCACAACTGTAGCAAAACCATTTTGCTATTTTTTCTTCCAACTGTTGTGGTGTCAACCTTGTAGGTTGTGGAAGTCTAGGAGTAGCAACACTTCCATCTTTATAGATGAGAGTGGTAGGCTTCCTTGTCACCATAATTTTACATTCAATTTTTCTTGCCAACCTGAATGCCTTCTCCAATGAATTAGGTTCCCAAAGGTGAACTTCATGTTGGATGTTATCCTTTAAAGTCCCTATGAAGACATCAATCATGTGTTCCTCTGTAATATCAATTACCCTTATATTCAATTTTTGGAAGTCCTCAATGTGCTCCACCACTAAACCATTTTGTTTGAGATTTATCAATTGGCTAAAGAAAGTGTTTCTCTTTGTATCATCATAATGTGCTATCCGTTACTCCATAAAAATTGACCAAGTGACAATTTTTTTATAGGAGCAAAGCCATTGATACCATACAAATGTATTTTGTTCTAAATATAAAGTTGCAATGCGCAACTTTTGTGTGTTTTTCACATTATTTAGATCAAAATATTTCTCCATATGTAGTATCCATGTTATGGAATCCTTGCCATAAAAATTCCTCATATTGATCTTTTGAATATGGTGGGTCTTCCATCCAACATTCGAGTTGATTAAATCACGATTAACATTTATTTTGTTCTCATTGTGAGTTTTCTCTACTATCTTTTCGTCATTTGGAATCATTACTTGTATCATCTTTGTAAAACCTTCCTTCAAACCTTCCATTTTTTCTTCCATGTCTTCTATTATATTATTCAAACCATCCATATTAGCTTCCATGCCTCTCTTCAAACCATCTATCTTATCTTCCACACCTTTCTTAAGAACTTCCATTTTTTTTTTGTTGCGCTTTGCGAGAGCGAAATTTGATGCGCTTGTTCTTGTAATTTTGATATATCATGTTGCACTTATTCCTCTTCATGAGTCATAGTAGAGTATTCTAAGGGCTTAACCGGTGTTGAATTATTCTTAGGGGGAATTTTAGAACCCAATACTAATATCTATGCTTCAATATTTCCTTGGAATCACTTCAAACTGATTTTTCAAACAAGACTTCTACAATTTGAAAGAAAAAAATACACACCTTTTTCTTGATTTTAAGGAGCTCGATATTGAAACCTATGTATCATGTAATTTCGGATCCATGAGATTTTATCTTTGGTCCTATACTATCCTATGAATCTTCTTTCCAATGCCAAAGGTCTGGCCTGATTTGGATTCTTCAAGGTAAATTTATGACCAATCTCCGACAATGACCTAATTATGGATTGGTTCAGTAGAGAGAAATTATACAACGTGCCATGTGTCATTGTTTCCTCCTTCATCTCTAAAATTGATACACAGGAAATGAAATTTCATGTACTTGTGAACACTTTTTACATAATTCCAATTTGATGCTCAAAGAGAGAGTTATGATGATTTTCCCAAGGTCACCTCTTTTAGATGAAATTTGGGAGCCTAAAAAAACCCTAACTTCTAGAGATCATATTTCCTACAATATTTCGAACCAAGATCTGAAATTTTTACACAAATTTCCTCTAGATCTAGTATTCACGTAGTAAAAATTTCAGCTTCTAAACCTTCGTAGAAAAAAATTTATAGCGAAAATTCCATGATGGCCCCTTTGAAGCAGTGAAACCCTAAAATCCAAAGCTCTCATACGAAATGTTATGAAACCAGGTCAAAAAATGAAAGAAAAGAGAGATAACCACCTTATAATTAAGCCACTTTGAGGGGGAAACCTCCTTTACATTACATAAATGAATAATTCTTGGATGATACAAATGACAAAACCTCCTTCTATATATAGGAGTCCATAGGGTCACAATATAATCCTAGGCGACCTAACAATAATAATGTAAGGGCACAATAATAAAAATATGGGGGTTAAAAGGGTACATCAATAACAATAAGGGGGTTACACTAACAACAATAAGGTAATACACTAGTAATATAGGGATCTAACATTTTCTAAAGATAAAGACAACATATCCATCAATTTGAAACCAACCTTTACCAAGACTAATATTCATGTCATATTCAACTAGTAGTCAAAATCACAATAATACCACTATCACCTAATTACATTCAAGTACGTATCAACTATCTCAACACATGTGCGTTAGTACAATCATCTCAAAACAAGATCATTTATTCATGAAATCTTATAGGAACATGCTCATAACATGCGATTAATCAGACATTCAATAGTAAATAGATGACATAATAGACATCAACACTCAAACATGAAATAAGTGACATAATCAAACATTCAAGTACAAGTAGATGACATAAGCGAGCTCATACCTCAATGTATCTCAGTGGAGGCTATCTTGTCTACACAATCAATCTAGATTAGCACGACATAACTTCACAACATATAACTCAATCATATATAAGGTCATGATATGCATAACAGTATCTAGCTAACATGATCACATCCTAAACTCATAAACTAGTGTCATTCATGCATACAATCACATATGCACAGTCAGTCTAAACATAATAAAACACGATATCATAATTAGGTTGACTCTGGATTGAATGTCATAACCCTAACCATCAGGTCACTAGCATGTAACAACAAGAAGTTATATATCATGCTCATCAAAAACATGTAACCTAATCATCAAACTAACTATCATATAACAACAACAAGTTAACCCACAACATGCTCATAAACAACATATAATTTATCTAATATAAAACAAAAATAGAAATGAATACCACCATAGGTTGCTATCATTCATGACTATACAACACATGTACATATAACCACACTAATCAACTAGCATTTATAATGTATGTAACCATAACATCAATAGAATAAAAGGAATACTCATAACCATAATGCATATAACTCTCCTTAAGCTACATACCTATATGCCCAACATCCAAACCTATATGATGACATGGTATTGCCTCAAGGTCCAATGTTGCAAATTCTCTTTGATGGTCTACATCTCCTACCCTATCTTGGCCAACACATTAGCATCATAACATATCAATATCATCATTATGACCTAATTGCATACAATGACCTTATGCAAAAAAACCTTCACCAAACCAATGCAAAATTTACCATATGCACCCACTTGACATGTATAGCCGATCATGAACAACCAATGCATGTTCAACATATGAAATCACACAAGAAAGCATATATGGATAACACTAAATCATGACCAATATGTAACCTGAGCATAAGAAATAAATGCATGTATAATATGTAACAATATGTAAGCAAGTGTGCACGAACAATACATTAGAAAGAACAACACATAACCAGTCATACACTCATTACAACATGTTGACAACAACACCATGAGCGCTTCCATGGAAACATAAAAGTCACCATGGCCAACATAACACAGATGAAATAAGAAAATACACCATAGGTATGAGAAACACATATGAAACCAACAGAAAAACATGACCAACACACTACCCATCCAGTCCAAGGGTTGAGCCATGTTCTGATACCATTTTTTCGTATAAGATATGAACCAAAGAGAATGAGAACTAGACACCATCATGAGTAGAATATACAAACATGATCAAAACCATGCAAATGCAACAAGTACACATAGAACATAAGCATGGGGAACACATATGCAATCGACATGAATGCACGATCAACACACACATCCCAAGGAGAGTGCAACCACACTATGATACCACTTTGTAACACTCCCTTCTCACATTGACCCAAGAAACCGTCCAACCGAGGTAAATATGTGACAAAAGGCTAATATAATGAGGTTCAACCTCCTATGTGACCTTAAGGAAGTGGAACCGATGGAAACAAGAAAAACACACCTTACACAACATCAACAAAATCCCCAGCAAGTAACCCAACCTTCTAGACCCTTGACCCCTCAGGGAGACTAAATTTCTGACCCTTTTGTACCATAGAAATAGACATGCCAAGGAAATATAGCGGTTGGGAGCCTATAGACGCAGGCACAACACCCCTGTCATGGCTAGTAGCGGTCCATTCAAGTCCTTGTTCAATTATTTTCATTTTCATAATTGTTTCTATGTTAATTTTCATTTCTGGAAGTTTCATGGAGTTCTCATCAGTTTCCAGAGTCCCTTACCTCAAAATGTAGCATAGAATCCAGAGTCGTTGGCACAAAACTACCTGGAAAATTCCCCAGTCACAGGAATTCCCTTCCTATGGGAGCGAATGGAGGATCCCAGTCGTGTGCATTCTGTTAGGGTCCCATGATTTGGCTGATTGGCAAGCCAAGTGACAAGGTAACATCAAACGAAATTTGGAGCCCAAGGACCTAGCCTTCCTTGACTCAGAGAGGGCTCTCTCTATTTGTGTAAGGGACATCTATGTGTTTTGCTTCTTATGTTTCTGATTTTAGGCTAGTTGTGAAGTAGGTTTTTGGTTTTTCTTTTAGGTTTTTGAGGGAGGAATTGATCAAAAACTAATATAGATAAAAATATTGTTAGATCAACTGGGCTATGGGGTCGAAAAGGTCTAGAAAGCCTCAGATGGTGATACAAGGTAGGTTGAAGGGCCGATTTAATCAAGGTAAAATGGATCTTCAGGTAAAATGAAGTGAGATGGACACTAAATTTGTGAAGGAAAAAGGCTTTCAAACATAAATAGTTCAATAGATGACATTTATATGGTAGGGCTAACCATTAATCATTATAAATGTAACTTCAAACTGATAAATGAATAGAAATAAACATTCAAGCAATACATAGAGATATATGACTCTCTAACTTTAGGAAATTTCTATCAGACTTTGGGGAAAGACAATTAAGACAAAAAAATAACTCAAATCACTATGAGGAAATGCCTAGACATAGTATTTCAAGCTATCGGGCACTTCGAAGTAAGATTGTAGAGTTTTAGGCAAAGGGCAAGATCAGTACAAGACCTCCTTGGTTCAACTAGGACAATCAAACATTCAAATAAAGGTTTCAGAGGTGGAGCTATGACTAGCCATGAGTAAGCAGGGCATACCATGAATCATACTTAGCATGCATAAAACCATAAATGAAACAAGAAAACAATTTCTTCAGTGATCAAAGAGAAATCAAGATTTCTTTGATATGACTAAGAAGGAAGAAAACATAGAAGCTATAATGAAACAGGAAATCTGAGGTGCCTCCAAGGGCATGTCTCAAATCTATTCTCTACTATCTCATAGCAAGCAATAACATGAAATATGTATGAAAAATAAGAAGCATAATAGAGAGGGACACTATACCATTTTACCAAGTCAAGGAATCCAACAACAGTCCTCTTTCATCATCCAAAACATTCATGAAACTATCCAATGCATGAGATAAGTATTTCTTCCAAGCTTGTATAACCATATATTTCTCTATATCATTAAGTTCAACCTTGTTTACAATGATGTCTCTTGGAATATATAGGCCAAGATGGAGGAGGAAACCCAACCAAGGCAACTAGCTAGCCATTGGCTCAAAAACAATTATCTTATCTTGTCCTTGACGCTTTGCAAATCCCAAGGCACAAAATATCCAATAAAATATCTCAAAATGCTAAAAAAGGGAATAAATTTGACTTTTTATGACTAAAAATTTCCCAAAATAGCTTAACACACATTTGGAGAGGCCACTTCAGAAAACTTCCTTTCTTGGCCAAAAAGCACTAAGGGCACACCAACAGAAAATTTCCTGTCTTTCAGATGACTTTTGAGGGCCTTCCCAATGTGGAAATGAGGACTGCGATGGCTCGCTGGAAATATATTTATGTCTAATTTCTGGAACAACTTGAATTTTCCTGAACTGATACCTGGAAGTCTGTCAAATACTGAGCTGAGTGAGAAAAACCCAAAAATTAGGCCTTGCTGATATCTGGGGCAGAGTGTTGAAAAAGTGATTGTTTTTCACCACTTTGGGGGACCAAAACAACTGCAATTGCTCTGAAAATTTCTGAGTAGATGCCCCTGAATTTAATACATCTAATGGTACCACTCTCAACAGCTTAGGACTCTCCAAGAAAAAATGGCAGCGCCCATGATTTTATGCAATTAGGCAAAAAAATGTCAAAAAACAAGAACATGTCAAAATTCGCTCAATTTTGGTGAGCAAGTACCTCAAGGCTTCATATAAACATTTCTATAATCTTGGGCCAAAATTCCAAGCCTAGAGGTCTCTTTCTCCTTTTCTCTCACCGAGCGCCCTGTTTGGGCGATTTTGAGTTTTTCTTGTGCATCCTTTCATTTCCTTTGGTCAAACTAATTTGGCTTTTTGCAGCACCCATTTCTCCTGATACTCTTCACTGAATTACCAAGAATAACCTTTGAAATAATCATTGGAGAAAATCTTAAATCAAGACACCTTTTACTCTTTGTAAATCAATTTGTTTCTTTGATGCTAGCAAACAAGTATTTGTCAAAATGAAAACAAAATTACTTCTTTATCACTGTGCTTGATTTCTTTTAATTTAGAAAACAAGGTATGTTTTTTGTTAACATGGTTAAGACACTTTTTCAAACAAATTGGAGATCTCTTCACAACTCTACTCTCTTGATTTTGGAGTTTGCACAAATCCTTTTCTTCTTCACAACATAAGAAAAAATCCTTCAATTTTGACAAAAGCTCTATCCTCTAATTACTGTCTCTCTCTTTTAAAGATGGTCATGGCACCTTTTAAAATAATGTAAAATCACCTCTTTAAACTGATGTGAAAACCTCAACCTAAGTCTGCTTTTCTCTTAGAGATTATGTATGCTCTAAGCCATTCATGACACAAGAAAACTTTCAAATTAGCTCCTAAAACCTCCTCCCTTGCACTACATCTTTGTGGTTTATTTGAGACAAAAGGGATTCATTTAAAAACATTGTCTTAAATACTCTTTCAAACTAATTGAAAACCTTCTAATCAAACTGATGTTTTTCTTTTAGGGACTATGCATATCCCTTAGTCATTCATAGAAAGAAAAGCTCTTCCACAGTGACACAATAAACACTATCTCTTTCACTGTTTTATGTCCTTTGTAATCATAGTCAAAGACTTTCCTTTAATTTGAAAAAATACTCATCCCTTTTACCACTATTTCTCTCTTTGTTTTAGCAGACAAAATGCTTTTAAAACCACTGTCAAGATGATACTTTAAGTTTATTTGAGACCCCTTCAAACTAACTTTGTTTTTCCTTTGGAGGACTGTATGTATTCTTAGCTATTTACAACAAAGACCTCTTTCAAACCGATAGCAATCCCTTAACCTAAAATTTGTTCCCTTTTGATGACCCTAGCAATCAAGTTCTCTTGGAAAAAGGTTAGTTAGCTTGTCCACAGTAATGTCTTCTTTTATTAGTGATTAAAACAACTCTGTTTTCTTTCCATGAAACTGTGTTATCTCTAGTTGGAAAACAAGTCTTTCTTGATGGAAATGAGGCTACTGAAACTCCCTTTAAAAACTATCAATGCAACCTTTTCACTCATCACTGTTTTCCTTTAAAATATGATGTCTAACCTTCTCTTAATTCAAACATATGACCAGAGGTATGAATACCTTCAAAACATGTCTTTTTCCAGCAATGGGAGATGAACTTGTTGTGCGAAAAATGATTTTGGTATTTTTGGAGAATTTGGAAATTTTTCCACAAACTTGGTTGATAGTGGCCTGGGTGTTGCACAGTCATTCCACGCAATCACAAAGGCGCACCGCGCTGTGTGTCAAAATGCACTGTAAAAACCTACAAGCACGCTGTGCAATTTTCCAGGCGCATTGTGCATTTTTGCAGCCAGTTTTGGAGGCCTTCCCTGTGTCATAATTGGGCCCAGGATGGCTCATTGGAAAGATATGGAAGTATAATTTCCAAATATGTTTGAATTTTTTCATTTGGTGTCCATTTTGTTGTTCAAAAAATTATTTTCCCAACACTGGTAAAAAATGGTGAATCCTGGTGCAGAAATGCATAGTGCTGTTTGCATACCACTTTTGGATGCCTTCCCGGTGTCGGAATTGAGCCCAAGATGGCTTGTTGGAAAGATATGGAAGTATGATTTCTAAATATTTTTGATATTTTTCATTTTCTATCGATTTGGTTGTTCAAAAATTGACTGTCCCAACACTGGTCAAAATGGTGAATCCTGGTGCAGAAATTCTCCTGTGACATCTGTATTTTTTACATTTCTCACAAACCATGATACCTGTGTAGAAACGGAAGGACATTTTTCTTCTTGAACCTATTATGGACAAAAATATCTCTCAATTTTGTCAATTTCATCTCTTTTTGGTCATAAACTCATTTTGAAACAAACTGCATGGGCGCTCCTTAACCTTTTGTCTTTTATCATTATAAAGGATGAGCCTTTTGACTGTGAGTGAAATAGGGCCTTATCACATCTTTTAACCCTTTAGATGAGGTGTATTTTAACCCTTTGGATGAGTTGTTTCATGGTGCAAAAAATCTGGAGAGCTGATTTGCATGGTGAAAAACCTCAGGAGAACTGACCTTCTGTTTCTCTGTGAAGGAGTTCTAGGAAGTTTTTAACAGTGATGTCATTAATGACCTCATCTTAAACCTTGATTTTTTTGATACTTGGGAAAAGGTCCAAGAAATCCATGAGGGACTCCAATACCTATTGCTACCATTATAGCTATGGGAGTGGCAAGCCTTAAAGCACAAGGATAGGTAATGGTCAGAACTGAGATATCAAACATAAGTGCAAAAAGAAGAAGATTACTAGCAGGTGGAAACTAATCTTCTGGATAAGCACTAAGTACTCCAGCAAGATACTAGCCCAACCATGTCACAAAATCTAGTGCAACAACGATGGGAAAAAAACATTGGCAATATAATCAGCAAACTTCTTAACATGGGCTTTAGCCATTTGAGCTGTCTCAACCAAACTAACAATCTGGGATAAAGCAGCATCTGAACCTATTTTTGTTACTTGAATGTGAAGAGCCCCATTTAAGTTTAGAGTGCCTATTATGATTGTCCTTCCAACCTCCTTGACACTGGTGCAGACTCACCAGTAATCATACTCTTACCGACATGGCTGAAGCCCCATACCACTGTGTGTTTTTCTTTTATGTGGAAGAGGTTTTCAACACAATGATTTTTCATTCGTATTAACCATTGTTTCACAACTGGTCTTACCAATAAAAAACCCTTTCAAACACAATTTCATATCTTTTGCATGCATCTGTTGTTCATCCTTTTGGAGAAAGTAGTGTAAATAATTTTTTGAAGTCACTTAAAACACCTGTTAGCTCTATGCTCTTTGAATGAGGTTACATCCCTGATCTATCTTTGGAGGGAGGCTTTCATATACACAAGGTCATGGGCCTTTTAACACCAGTGTATTATCCTTCTGTTTGTAACATAAAAATGTCTTCAACTTAACACCTCTGTTTGTTTCATCATCATTTCCCGATTAGTGTTTTAAAACAGAAGCCTTTCTCACACATCATTTGAAATCCTTTTGATGTTTCTTTTGTTCATCCCTTGGAAGGACGTGGCCTACAACAGCTCTAAAATTGCTCAAAACACCTTGATCCTCTGCTTTTTAAATGAATGAGGTCTTATTGATCTTGTTCCTAACCATCTGCTCTTAAATTGGAGGAGGTTATCAGCATGTTTCCCAACCATCTGCTTTTAAATGAAGGAGGTTCTTATCATGTTACTTAACCATTTGCTCTTGCTTGGAGGAGGTTATCAGCATGATTTCTTCTAACATTTTCTCTTTTGAAGGAGGTCAACACAGTCATGAAATTTCACCTTTTTTGACTGTGTTTGTAGGAATACATGAATCTACTCTCTGATTAGTATTATTATCCCAGGCTCAAGGCAACATAAGAAGCAGTTGTCTTCTTATGTCCTTCATGATGATGTCCTCTAGAATACTTATGCATCACTGCTTCTGAAGGAGACACTGAAACACTATAGATCAACATTATATCAGTCCTTTGTATTCATGTGGCTTTGAAATATGATCTCAGCTCTTTGGGCAACTTTTTACCTTTGAAACATGCACTCCTGTTCTCCTTTCATTTCAACTTTCCATCTGCTTAATGATGGAAAATTTCTTCATTATGGGAGAACTATTTGGACTTGTCTCTTTGCTCTTGTTTGGATACTGCTTGTCATTCAATTACACCCCTGCAGAGATGCAAAACATATGACTTTGAATCTTGGAGAGCTCCTTTGGTGTCTTATGGAGATTTTTCCTGATCTAAACACATTCTTTTAGACAGTGAACATGCTTATATTCTTCTGATTTGGATCTTTGCTAAAATTCTTCTTAAACAGAGAAATAATGACCTCTTAGTGGTGTTCGACCTATGGATGCGTCAAGACTTATTTTTGCAGAAAAGGAAGAAAAACTCTGACTGATTGGTACTGGACAGAGGCTCTTTGGCTTAAGATGTTTTTGCCAAGGAAAAGACTTCCTAAACACCACTATCTAACTTAGGGGCAACTTTCATTGATTCTGATTTTTTTTGACAAGAAGATCAAGGATAGGAAGGGAGACACTTTTTCAAATATTGGACATTGAGTTTCATGAGAATCAAGGGGAAAATGATAGTAGACAAGCAAGACCTAGACAGCTATAGATAGGGATATTTTTCTGAAGCAAGGCATGACTGAAAACTAAAGCGTGCTCTGATCATAGGCTGACAGGGAGAGGTAGGAGGATAAAAAATTTGTCTAGGGTGTTTTCTAGATGAAAAATTGACATATGGGGATTAGCTTCTAGAAAACTTAGCTAGGAATCTAGTCATCAACAACAGGTGAAAAATACTGATGACTAACACATTCCCATGTCATGGGAGTGACTGAGGATTTAATGTAGTAAAATGTTAGGTTGTCTCAGGTGTTGATCACCTGGAAGGGTTGGATGGCTCCTAAGGGTTATGTAGCATGTGTAGAAGGTCATATTGGTTATGTTGTTTCGGTTCCACTTTCTTAATTGTAAATGGGGAGTTGAATCATATCATAGTATCCACTTCCTTAATTATCACTTATTTACCCTAGCGAACCGATTAACTTGGGTAAATGTGGGAGGAGGATGTTACAATATTCTTATAATCTACTGAAAACATCTAAGGTCTCATTAGTATGAAGTGGCAATTTAATTGTCCCTATATACCAAAGATATTTATGCCTACATTGTATATTCAATAAAATATTTCCACATATATTGTATTCTTTATTTTTAGAAGCTTCAAAAAATCAGGTTTTAGTAGCCTTGTTATAGCTTTCATAAGGAATATTGAGCCATTTTATATATATTTGTTTATCAAATGGTAATGCATGGAAGTGGAAACAAAGATAGAACATGAGATGGAATATAGTTTCCAAGATTTTGACAGTAGAGGACTCAAATCATTAACAACACCCTTCGTTTGTTTAGCTTGAATTGTTTAGAAAATGGCTTGATTGATGAGTTATTAAATTTATTGAGTACTCTAACACACTATACTCTAATACTCTAATATAATCTAATATAGACTCTCCTATAATATACACTTTAATATGCTCTAATATATTGTATATTAGATTTTATACTCTAGTATAAACTCTACTCTAATAATTTAATATACTTTAATACACTATTGTCGATAATACAGTCATAATGGACAAAGAAACTCTCACCAATGTTTGAATTTGTTTACAAAATGCACAACACAAATTCCATTTTATTCAAATTGAGTCATAGCTAAAAAAAAGGAATCAACATTATAAACTAGTATCTGTTCAAAATAATTATATATTTTATCTTGAGAAATATTCCCATCAACAATAAGCAATGGATCAACATTCAATAGATGATTAGATTAGTGGCACCACATTAAAAGAAAATTCATAGTGAAAATGCATAAGTTCTTCTTCCACTTCCCAAGCCCATCATCATACCATGGGAAGAAGTCATCAAAAACGATCACATAAATATTCTTTGATATGAAAAGGAAGTGGCCTATCACATTCTAGACTACTCTAAACCAATCTAGTTTCAAAGTGTTGGGTTCCCTCAATACTACTCATCTTCACTATCTCCAATTCCATATCAAATTCTCATATTACAAAATTGTCGTCAAGTTGGCCAAATGAAATACAATTGTTTTGATCTTCACCCCTACGAGAATTGTGGAAAACATAATTATCATTCAAAGAAACCATTCCAAACACAAAAATCCTACAAGAATTAAGACTCATCTTGGATGGATTTATTCTTAGAAATTGTATTCAATCACAAATAAGATATGTTGATCATATCAAAGAATGCATACTTAAGTATTGACACATCTAACTCACCTTACATTCTAATATATAAAAAGGGATAAATAATCTACATATTCGTGGAGATTCTCTTCTTACAATAAATTAGATCACTAGAGCCTCCTCTCTAGAAAATTACACCCTTCAACCAATATTTCAGGATATCAAAATACCATCATGTCTTTTCTTCAATCTCTCTTTCTCTCATGTCTTTAGGAATTACAATTTACAGGTTGAAAGGAACTAAATTTTTTTTTTGGAAATGGGTCACGTAAAAATCCTTAATATGGTAGCTCAAAATTTATTCTCACATCTTGGCTCCAAATCTGATAAGTGAATCATTGGTAAAAAAAATTTCTATCCCATTGAAAGACCTTTGGATGGGTTCTTATTATTTTAGCTACACTAAATCCATTTGGAAGATATAGTTTGTCATCATTTTTCTAAAACAAAAAAGGTGTGGCAGTAAAAGTGTAAATTTATGTTCTGAACATTGTATTATTTTTCTAAAAATGAAGTCCCCTTTTTGAATCATGTGCTCATATATAATTGTAATTTTATTTCATAATAAAATAACTAATTTTTTTCCTTATAAATACGCATAAAAATTACAAAAATATTAGCACAACCATATAATTTAAATTCCTCATTAATAGGAATCAAGGAATTAACCTCATGATACATAATACATTGCCAAGATCTTAAAAATAAAAAAATTAACTAAATTTTGCTTTTATTCTAAACTAGTATCGATCCATGTTAACCTTGGATCTAACAAAACCTAAGGGATCAAATCTCTTGACGTGAAAACCTATTTTAAAGTGAAAAACATGAAGAAAGGTTTTCACCTCAATATATTTCATCCCTCTTGGAACTTGCTAGATCTATGATTAATATGGATTTAAGTTGGTGTTTTTACGAGTCAACTACCCACTTCCAAATTTAAATTTGTTTGGGGCCCCTCCATATATAACTTCCTGTCAATCTAAAACTTCCAACTAGGGAACCTTTGGGAAGAATATCTTCTTTTTTAGACCTTGATCATTAAAAATACCCTATAAAAAAAAATCCCCTTGTTTATACCCTTTGTATTGTAGATCTAAAATCAATAACTTTTGTATCCATCAAAAATCTCATCCTCTTAATTTTCTTGATGTCAAAGACAAATCAAGTGTTTTCTCCCACTTTTCTCATAGTATTATGTATATGAGGTCGGAATTCAGAGTTAAAAAGGTCATGTTGATATTTAGTTTGATAATTTTTTTGATTCCACCATGTTGACACAATATGAGGGAAATATACTTGCTTTTGCAGATACACCCTTCATCGAAGATCAAAAGTTGGGAGCAATAGTTATGAAGGTGTTCGATACATATTAACTCTTCCCAATCTCCCAATGTCGAAAAAGTAGGGAGAATATTTTAACTTCTGGAATTCCATTATCATGTTTAAGATTTTTTAGAGATAATCCCAATATTTGTCTAAGAATGAACTATGCCCCTCAAAACCTTTCCTTTAAACCTTTGTGTGAAAGCTGTGTACTATATTTTCCTCAAGATATTTTTTATTTATCCAATTCAATATGCCACTATTATCCATAATTAATATTGGTGTGACCTTATCACATTAATGCTAGGATCCTCCCATTATACGTCATATATCCCCACATGTACCTAACATTAGGACATGATTTCATATGATGACCAGCCTAGGTGGAATTAATGCCTAACCCATAGTGCATTAGAAACTTTCCTTGATCACCCCAACTCCTTCCTATCTGCATTACCACCCTTTAGGGTCATATTAACATCGTTTCTTAGTTGTTACATTTTGGAGCACCTCTATGAAGTATTTATACAATCCTTCCCCCTCATTCTTGTAGTGCTACATAATTTCATTGTTCATTGGATTTATATTCCCTTCTAGCACTAAGGTTTGCACCCACTATTTAAATCCTCATTTGTACTTAGTTTGATTCCACTCCAAGTAAGAAATTATATGTGAATTTTTTTTTTTAATGAAATCTATATTGCAAAGCTCATGGTGTTTATTAAAGACAAAAATCGAATATACTAAATAAAAAAATTGTACAAAAATGTAAGGGAAATACATAGAATCTTAATATTCCAAATCCCATAGTGTTACATCCTCTTATAAATGAATTTTTCTATGGGAATACCATATATTTTGATGGAAGCAACATACATCTTGATTGGGGTGAAATATCACTCCTAGTCTCATTCCCATTTCGATACACAAGATGAGAAATATACAACGTTGTGCCATATCAAAAATAATGAGATACATTCTATTTCCATATGGTCACCTATAATGTCATACAACACCATGACCAAGTGGGTCATGGTGCAAGTCGACCTGGAACAAGAGGTCATTGTCAATAGTAAAAGAATTCATAGCCTCTTTGAAGGGTGATGCTTTTAATGAAATGTATCACTTCAAAATTGCTAAGACCAAACTGGAAAAATATTTTTTAAATAATTTCTTTACAGCCCACCCTAATTTTATCCATATTATAAAGGATTGGTGATGGGATAGTGATTCGTTCAAAGAAAGTGCCAACAAACAATACCCTACACAACATCCATGGGCATTTTTATTCCACTTCGCAGCCATGATTGATAGATTTTATGGCGAGTTTAACATTTCTGATTTCAAAATTTAATGGTTTCCTTTATCAGTGAAAATAATTTCCATGGGTTTTAGATTCAACTGGTCAAACATTTTCTTGAGAAATTTATTGAAATCCATATTGAAAGTGAAGGATGGTTCAGCCAATGAAATCTCCTCATTCTATATGTTGACCTACTTAGTATATGATTTATGTGTCATTAATGAATTCCTAGGAATGAACTAGAAATGGACTCTAATGCTCCCTCTTATACATATTTACTATAAAAAATTATGGGAGGATTGTTACGAAAAATTCATTTATGAAACTTGCCACCAGTTCTTGGCCTAAACCCATCAAGTCCTCTTCAATTTTCAATCACCCAAGATATTTAAAGAAGTGATGAATTCTATCAAGGGAATATGAAATTGGTATTGTAAGGGGAATCATACCTACATCCAAATATTTTTTCATTCACTACCCCCTCACTTGATGCCTCAATTGGTTCTTAGTAAGATTATGATCAAGGAGATCGCCTACTAAGTAGGAGTTGGGGTAGCATTAGCCCTAGATAATAATAATAAAAGGTCATGATCAGGCTTCATTATAAGAATAGGAAATTGTGCTCTAGCAAATATTCCCTAGGATGTGAAAGAATAAAATAGTGCCAAATTTCTCAAGCTCCTCATAGCCATCTTCAGGAGGCAAGATCCCCATGGCATGGTGAATGTTGCATCTAAATTCACATGAAAGGAGATATTGCTCTGTGACCTTATGTCCAAATCATATGGCTAGATAGCAAAAGGAAAGGCCAATAGATATATAATAGTGTCCCAAAACAAATGATAAAACATGCATCAAACAATTGGTTCTATAGACTACAAGTAAATATGTGTGCACCTTGCCTCCTCACAAATTGAGGAAGGATTTTGGGTCTGATGCATATTCCTATGCTACACTCGAGTGATCTACCTTGCCCGCACCTAATCTTGAACCCTACACACAAATATAAACAAACATATACAGCAAGTGACCCTCCTCAGAATATCGTTAGATAAAAATATCATAGAAACAATTATAAAGCATGTTGAATATAGATGGATACATGGAAGGAACACATATTTATATTAATCATGGAAAACCATATTACAAGCATACACCTTCACCTTAAAGCTTCCTCTCCACAATCCAGTAGATTCTCCCCATTATAACCAAGAAATGAGCATGAAGAGAAATACTAAAGAAATAAGAACCTCACAACCTCTCTCTCTAGCAGCAAGATAGAAACATAGACCGAATATCTCTATATCACCCAGAATCTAGCTGCCAAAAACTAGCCTGGCCCTCTGAAATGTTCCACTATAAATAGGAAGAAGATAGGTCCCAAGAGGATGAATGTACATGGTCAAGATGATGAAAAGTCATGGAAACTGGTAAATTATAATTCCTGGCTAGCTCGAATAAGTGATCTCATATTGACCAATACACTCTAGAAGACATCCCCCAATTGAAGGCATAAGAAAGAGTGAAAAAGGCCATATTCACATGCCAAAGGAAGGGTTGGGAAAGACTAGGATGATGTGATGTATGGATGAAGTCGTGAATTACAACTGAAACAGGGATAGCTAACTCAAAAAGTTCAACATGCTACTTCAAATGGTTGACACAAGCTGATACTTCCCATGAACACATAACGACATGACATGAGAGTGACTTGGAAGTATGAATAACGAGAACCATGTGATATCATGAAATGACTAGGGTATTTTTCGTAAATTTGTCTCCGAAGTCCAAAATAGAGATAAAAGTATACAAGGGAGAACCTCCTAGCCATAAAGGACTAGGGTATTCCTTTTCTGCAACTAGTCTATCTGTGTCTAGAAAAGGACTAAACTTATACTAGGTAGATGACCCTTTAGGTACTTTTACGAGCATGAAGGAGACAATTTCACTCATTAATATTTTCTAAATTAAGGACTTTGAAAAAATCTTACAGAAAACTCCTCTTGGGGGAAGGGTGGTATAAAGGATAGAAACTGGTTCTGGTAATGGTGGAACTTCTCATGACATAAAGAGGACAAGATGTTGGATAATATTACCACTCAACACAATGGTTCCACCAAGAAAGGGTAAAACGCCAATTGAAAGTAGATGATAGGCCAAGAAGATGATGATGACAGAAGAGAGAAACCAATGCTCAAACTGCAAAAATAGGCTTATAAATATGGAAATCACGAGGGCTAAGTGTGGAATACTCCTTTGTATGGCCAGAAAAGAGATGAATAAGAGGACACGAGGCTCAAATTCTAAGTCATGGTGGGTCATACAAAGGGATATTGAGAAAGAGTAAAAATGGCTGCATGGACATCAAGACGGAAAAGAGGTGCTAACTAGGGTATCCATGAGCAGGTAAGGTCTACCACCAAGCAAATACATGCATAAAAGAGAGTGGCTAAAGTCGCAACTTGACGGGGTCGGACCTAAGGCATAAAGTTGGCATTAGCGGTCAAAATGCAATATGAAGATGACAGAAATGACCTACCACAATATGTCAGGTTCAAAGAAATGCACCTAAAGTCCAATGGATGTCGCAATAAAAATACCACCCTATCTCTTAAAAACCATCTAGAAAGACTAGACCCATGGTTAAATCACATAATGAAAGAAATAAACATGGATGAAGTAAAAATAAGACTATATATTTTTAATTTTTAATTTTTATTTTTGGCATAAATAAGGCATGAAAAATACTCGCATCACACACCAAACCAAAAATAGATAAAGCATCACTCTCCAATGTATAATATGTACAATTTTAACATAGTCTGGTAGGACACACTAAAGTTTTCCCACATCCACATACAAGCCAAGGGTTTCTATACACAAAATCATGGAGGGTAAGGGAACCATATGGATCACCAAAGTGGGGCCATGCCAAAGGAAGTCAAACTGCCCAAAGTGGAAAGGTTGACAGTGCTAGGGACATTGTAACAGAGTCACATTTTCAAAACTAACCTGAGGACATAAGGGAGTATTAGGACATAAAGGAGATACAAGACACCCGTCAACATGTGGTGAGGGAAATTGATTGGAAAGTTTGGTAATAGAATCCCAAGACTTGGGTTGGTTTATGAGTGGAATTTCTAAGGAAGGTTGAGGAGGTGCCCCTTGGGTTGATTCAATATTTAAGTTGTCGATCTCTACTTGTTCTAAATCGGGGAGACTAGAGGAAAGAAGAGGGATAACCTCCCTAATATTATCAATGGGTAGATCCATGACAGCTGAGTTGACTAGCTGGGGAGGTTTGTCATCAAAGGAGTCATGTGGAACAAGTGGAGGGATATCCCATGTGGGAAAACTATCCTGGTCATATTCCATATTGGGATGGAGTTTCTAACCAATGTCAGGAGGTACTGACGGGACATCTAGAGGGACAATCTCTTCCACAATAGGTGGCAAAGAATGTTCACCGGCTTGATCAAATTCCATAGGAGTAGGCGACATGACTAAAATATTAAGAGGTTTATAAGGTCCACGGGTGTTAGAAAAAATCATATACATAAGAGCTTTAGGAGAGAATAAAAGAATATAGAACTATAGTAATTGAGAAACTTTTAAACAAATCTACATCAACACTTTCATAATAATATATATTATTATCCCTATGCTTTTACAGTTTCTAAGTTTTTCAAACCGGTTTCCCGTACGCGGGCGGTTAAGACTTGTTGTTTAAAAGGACTGGTTTCCCGATATGGGCAGTCTAAGCACTCGGTGATAAGCTTGACATTTATACACAGTGTTCAGGCTTCCACAGCTGACACTGTGTCTGAATTGTACTAGTTTTCTTATACATAATAGATTTAGTTACACTTAGAAAAAAAAAATATATATATTATTATCCCAATTTTAATAAATTACTATGAAATTTTAAACGAAATTATATAAATATAATAGATATTATATGTAATTAATATATTTTTATTTTGTAATAATTTTATATGTTAAACTTACTCATAACTAACAATAATTGTTATATTAATATAACAATTGAATATATTAAATATACATTTATAAATATAATTAATAAATAAATAAATAAATATATATATATATATATATATACACATATACATATATATATAGATATAATCATCCAAATTTTAATAAATACTATATATTTTTAAAATCTATTATATATAAATATAACAAATATTATATATAATTATTATTCGTTTGTTTTGTATTAATTTTCTATATTAAACTTACTCATAACTAGCTAGCGATAACAGTTACATTAATATTAAATTTTAACAAATATATATAAATATAATAAACATTTGATATACTAAATATAGCCCACACTCAGCCTTATCTTTAATAATGAAAGTTACTTTTTCCATTGTTATTGTACCTGTCACTGCAGGTCACTACACATCAGGTTGTTCCTGATAGCGACGTTAATTTCTCTTGATTAGACATATATTTTGAGTTTTTGTGTAGTTTAGCTATAGTTAAATTTTAATAATTTTTTTATTTTTTTTTTAATTTATTTCTCACTTTTCATTGGTTAATATTTTCACCATGTTATTTCAAAATACATTGCAATTCATGCCGATGGTTGTACGAGCCAGTTGGAATTGTCGCCAACGGTTGTGCGGGCCGTGTCTTTTGGATTGGGGACATGTAGGTATGCATTAAATATGAAGGTGTGCAATCTAATTAACTTAGAAACATTAAATACCCTATAATAAAGTGCTTATTACTCCCATTTTATCATATGTATAATGAATTGTCACACCATTAATTAAAATGGAAATAATAGGGAGAGATACCATTACCTCATTAAAGTGAAGTGAATTAGATACCATTCCTCAGTTGATTTTTATTAAAAGATGGATGGACAAGTCCATTGGTATTGATCCTATGTGTGGTTTTCTTATTTTTTCATTATCGCGACAATTTATTATATATTGCACCTCGGGTCCCATACATTAAACTTATCAAATAAATGTTTAAAATGGTGAAAACAGCTGGCCCATATCTTAGATTAAACCCCGAGCAAGTCACTGCACGATTTTCGTCGGATCTATCACTCCCCAAATCGCAAAATCCTCGTCAGCATCGCGTTGTTTCAAAGGCCGACGATTAGCGTTCCAAAACAACGCGATGCGGGCGGTATTGGATAGGTGACGTGGCACCATTATACTGGATCGCATTTTTTTGACAAAATTTTATACCACCTTTGCAACGCGCGAGACCACTGGTTTCTATAGCCCCGAAACCGCCCTTCCTATGCACGGCTCCACTCCTTCCTACGCTCAAGGTTCCGCTTTCCTCTAAATTCGCGGATTCAAATGTTTCTACAGTGCTATGCCTCCACTGGCATTGCACTACAACACCGCCACCCTTTCAACTCAGGACCTATGCCTTTGATACAATGTTCCTGATTCGAGATTCCACGGAATAGAGCTCCACTACTCTACTGTTTCTTGAATGGTATTTCACCCTTTTAGATGCTAACCTTACTTCCCCCAGATTTTAACACAGCCTTTAATTCAAGGTATAAAACCGACAGTAAGCTACATTAATGCTTTCCTCACATAGCATTCGATTAAGGGGGACATATATGGTGCACGCAGGATTTAGAACAACTCCTCCTCAATTCATACCTCGATTCTTATTTAGGACAGCGCATCAATCAAAACCCCAGATTACAAGATTATAAATTCATCCATCTACACGGAGACTCGCATTACTTCTTGAAACGAATCAACGCATTAACATTAGTTCTGAACACAGAGTCCTATCACACTGATTCTCATACATTTACTTATCGAGATTCGAAGCTCATTTATATTATTCTAGCTACCTTCTAATTCTGTCTGGAGGAACTATGAAACAAAGCCGCTATCCTAATCAGGTGAATAGTCAAATTCAACACCTTACAGTCCTTCACGAAACACATTTTTGTTTGATCGGCACCAGTACTTTGCATTTCAAACAGAGCTTTCCATTTCTTTTAATCGCAATCGCAAATTTATTTTAGTTGTTGCGATTGAGTGTCTTCTTGATGTTGGAGATTCTGATGTGATCGTAATCGCAATCGCAAGATACAATATGTAACCTTCACTTTTGTTATGTTACTACTGTTGAATGATGCGATGCGATTGGCCAATCGCAATTGCAATAATATTAATCGCCCTCCGCTTTAAGCCAAGGTCTGTGAGAGGACTAGTCCCACAGACCACGCGGCAATTTTATATTGAATCGCAAAAGTTTTATGTTGCGCCAATTGTAAAGTGAACTTCCGGACCCGACGCCATTTTGTCTATTCCATTTACTAATTCCTCATTATTTTGTGCAATTCTATTCCATTTACTAATTCTTCATTCCTCCGTGCGGGTCCACAAACAAACTTTTTCCCGTGCAAAGCTAGGTCGAGAACTAATTATTATTAATTATTAAAAACTTAATATTTAAGTTAAACTTATATTAACTTAAAAAAAAAACAATAAACTTGTAAACATAATATAATACAATATTTTTTTAATTAAATTGAAAATTATAAAAAAATTATAAAAATAGTTTTTTAAAAATTAAATTGAAAATAAAAAAGTTATAAAATAAATTCCATTTTCTATGGTAATCAAGTACTAAAAAAATTATTAATACTACAAGTGTTAATTTTTTACTAATTCCATTCCATTTAGTATAATTCCATTTACTAATTCTTCATTGCTCCGTGTAGGTCCACACACAAGCTTTTCCCGCACAAAACTAGTTTCAGAACAACGATGGCTCTAATTAGATTGAATCAGTCTATTTTATTATGATTATTATTTGTTATTAAAAACTTAATATTTAAGTTTAACTTATATTCACTACCAAATATATATATATATATATATATATATATATATATATATATAACGATAAAAATATAATAAAACCATAATAAATAAGTAGAGTTCAATGAAACTTGTAGACACAATACAACAAAATAATTTTTTAATTAAATTGAAAATTAAAAAAATTATAAATATTATTTCTTAAAAATTGAATTAAAAATAAAAAAGTTATAAAATAAATTTCACCTTTGATTTTATTTTAGTACTAAAAATATTATTAGTACTAAGTTAGAAATATAAATATTATTAGTACTAATTTATAAAAACGTAGTAGCTACTCTGTCATACTCATATTGATGCCAAAAATAAGCTAAGAATATGTAGCAGATCTAATCTACACATCAAATGCATATGCTCGTGGGTCGTCCTAGTAATTATCAATTGGTTACCATCATCAACACAAAAGTTGTTTTACTATAATTTAGATAGATTTAAACTACTACTATATAGCGCATAAATTTTTAATTTTTACTTCGATTTAATTATATTTAAACTAAATTAAGCAGCAACTTTATTACAAAGCAAATCCTCATAAACATGCTCAAACTCAAATTGCAACAATTATTTCTAATTTAATTTAACTATACTTTATTACAAAGAAAATCTTCATAAACATGCTCAAACTCAAATAGCAACATTTCTATAATTACATTAAGTGGCATTTAATAGCTACCCATAGACATTTTTAAGATCACATTGCAACATTACTATATTTAAATTAAGTGGCAGGTAGTAGCTACCTTATAGCCTTGTTAATATTATGAATAATTTATGTTATTAATATTCCTAAAGCTCATCACTCTCTAATTCAAATTGTGGATTGGTATAATAGTGAAGGTTCGGCAAATTATGAAACTTAGATTGTAGAGGGTTTCAACTGGTGAGTTTAACAGGTTATCTTCAATATTTTGTTAAAAGTTCAACCGGTGAGCTTAAAAAGCATATAATCTTTATTGTGTTTAAAAATACATGCTGTGTGCCAAATCTCTTCAGAAATATATATTTTATTGTGGTTCATATAAATTTTATTATTTTAAAAATACATGTAGTGTGCCAAATCTCTTCAGAAATATTTTATTGTGTAAGAACCATATGGTATGTCTTTGGGTCTTTTTCACGAATAAATAGAGAAGTTGTCATATCGGCTGAGAAGTTGCGACAGAGCATTTGAATTTTGGTGGTGCCTGTAGTGTCGCAGAAAGCTTCTCAGCAAAGTATCCATTACTGGACATCTCATGGCAAGTGAGCTCGTGCAGCAGGAACCGAGAGTCAAATTGGCATTGAACTTGTAGTTGTGACTATGTTATATAATTTGAAAATATGGTATATATAAAAACATTTTTTTTTTTTTATAAGCAGCAACTTCGGTCAAATTGGCATTGAACTTGTAATTGTGACCATGTTATATAATTTGAAATTATGGTATATATAAAAACAAATATTTATCTTTTAATTAATGTTTTAATCTACTATAAAAATTGATTTGTATTTATATTACATTTTACTATTATTAAACCAATATTTTAGTGTAGAATTTATAAGATTTGATTTCCGTTAATAATGGATACATTTAAAATTAAGATAAATTTAGATTTTGGTTATATATATATATATATATATATATATATACACACACTATTCTTACACAAGAATATTATTTGCAAATTTATGTCCAAACTCTCAACTCAAAATATTCAACACTAAATTGACTATTTTACTTCAATTTTATTTTAGTTATAAATTTTATTTCATTTCATTTTTATGTAATTTGAGCGGACTATCTCTTGGTACTTGATAGTTTTGGATTAAAATGGATTTAGGTTGGTTTACTTTCTCCTTTAATATGCTATATTTCACATGAATACCATTGGTTCTCATAAACATAAATCCAGAGCTCAAAAATCATCTATAACTTTACCAGTCAAGTTTACCTTTACTACCCAACAAAAAATAATAACTAGCAATTGCACCCTCACCAATTGTTGCAAAGGAAATGCGGTAAGAATCTTAAAGAGATGTAATAGTTGCTAAGTAAGATATTTGTAGTGATTTTGGTCAATTTTAATAAAAGAAAAAAATTAACACATATTCATATTACAGATATATAAATGAGTGAATTGAAAAGTAAGAGAAAGAATAATTATTACCCATGACCTGATGATGGTGAATATATAAACTTTATCAGATGTTTTCTAACTCTATGATTAATGAAAGGATTTTCAAAAACGTTAATCACATGATATAAACTGCTATCAGATGTTTTCTACCTCTATGATTGGTGAAAATATTTTCAAAAACATTATTGCCTACAGACCTAGAGTGTAATATTTTACAAATTTTTGAACGAACTCTTTGGTGGGTGAATGTTGACTTTTTGGATCTTCTATAAGCTTGGCCATCCTTGCCATGGTAGAGTCTTCTGCGAGAGCTACCATCTTGACACTTAAATAATCTGCAATTTTCACCATTTAACCATTCAAATAAAATATTTATCACATGAATTTACTGGGTAAAATGGCAGGAAAACTCAGGTACTGTTGAATTCTGTAAAGACATCTATCCAAATACACCACTGTGAATGAGGCTTTGCAAATATAACCAATGCATAAATAATTATGCCCCTGCATAGGTTTTTAGGAAGTGGACCCTCAGAATCATTGCCTGAAACATCGATGAGCAAAATATCGGAATGTCTACCCAAATTCTGCGGCAACCACCTAGTAAGCCTGTTAGTAAAAAAATCCAAGTAGCGTAGATGATGAAGCATTACTAGATCTACAGGGACATGCCCTATGAATTTTTTCTCCCAGAAGGACAAGGTGTCTAGATGGGTCACATTTGTAATTGTTTCAGGAATGGTTCCACTCAGCCGATTAGTTGAAAAGTTGAGATATTGTACGCTCTTCAGTTGGTCAATATTGTGAGGAATTTTTCCAAACAACTATTTTCACCAGAGATGGAGTTAAGGTTGAAAGGAATGGAATTAGGTGCTAGTTTTGGGTGAAAATAGCAACCCCTTAGGCTTGTCACCTAAAATAAAGTGTCAGCTAAACTGAAGGGTAAATCTTCTCTATGCGGTGCAATATCAAAGGGCAAGGGAAAATATTAAATACATAACAAACCAGGACCTATGATGATGGTTTAATAACATTAATGCCAATTTTCATCGATATCTAGAGTACATATCAGGGAACATAAGGAAATCGAGAATTCGTCATATATTTTTAAGCAACCAGTTCACAACCAAACCAAACCAGCATATAAAAACTGCTAATATCAATAGTCAAGAGAAAAACTCAAAATCCATAGCATAAGGATGTCTAATATCAAAGTTTAGAAACATTAATACCAAAACCATCAGTGATACTAATTTCCATCCATATCTAGCATACATCTCACGTAGAGACATCAATAAGGGGCATGCCATAGAATTTCTAGCACAAAAAATTCACAATCAAGCCAGTACATAAACACTGCAAATATCAATCGGCAATGGAAAAAAATAAAAAACCACAACAAACCACAAACTATGATCTCAACAGTTTAAAAACATTTCCATTCATATATCGTGTACATTTCAGACAAAGATGACAATCAGGAGCTTTTCATTCACTTTTAAGCCCAAACAATTCACGATCAAGCCTGCTAGCATAGAGACACTTTCAATCTGAATGGAAAAGAGAAAATTTCAAATCCATAGCAAACCAGGATTTAGTACCTCACAAATTTAAAAAAAAAATGTCGAAAAAACTGGTAATTCCCATCCATATCCACCGTACAAATGAGGCACAGAAGGCAATGAGAAATGAGGGGATTATTATAGAATTTTAAGTCCAAAAAATTCACAATCAAGCCAGAACGTAGACACTGCCCAGTGCCAATATCAACGGGCAATTGAAAAAAACAAAATCAAAATCCATTGCAGACCAAGACGTTTGCTCTGAAAGTTTTAAAAACATCAATGCCAAGAGCACAACTAATTTTCATCCATCTAGTATACAACTTAGGTACAGAAGGCAATCAAGAGGTTGTCAAAGAATTTGAAGCCCAACAAATTCATTAACACACTAGCTGATAGACACTGCCAATATCAATGGGCAATGAAGAAACTCCAACTTCATAGCAAACTGAGACATACGATCTCAAAGATTTAAAGATATTAGTGAAAAAAATGATAGGAGTTTTCTTCTTTATTTAGAGTACATCTCAGCTACAAGGTGAAATCAGGGGCTTGTCATGATGCAACATGTAACATGTACAGGTCCAATTTTTTTTAAATATGATATTGGTTAGACCATGGATTTTCCCATGGTCTCGATTGAAAATACTGCATGACACTTCTTAAGTAGATCCTATCCCAAACCTTGACATAGATACCATTGGACCAAAAACAAATCAACAACTTCAGGAGGGCCAAACCTAGATTTCCTTTGCATATAATACTACTCTCCAAGTTTTATGTAATAGATAATTCTCCTTTCATTGATTCTCCCCCTGGATCTAATGTGTTGTAACAAAAAAAATTGTGATAGATTGTGTAACATAACCTTCATCATGTCCATATGAATGTATATCTAACAAGTACAGTTGCTTATCCTTTGAATCACATAGATCTCCATCCTGCCTATATGATGTCATGCATTAAAATCTATATAAATTACATGACACGTTGAGGGTTTCATGACACACCAAGTGGTTCCATCCACTCATGACCCATTGTGGCTAGACATGGCTAGACATGAAAATATTAACATTTGATTGCTAAAATTTTTGACAATTATTTTTGCACTAATCATCCATTTGTGTAATGATATGGTTACCATGTTTTTGTTTCTTTATCTATACTTCATATGTCTATATTTGAATGGAATAAGTGTTTCTATAAGGTTGAGGTGTTCATTTCTAATTACTACCACCAGGATTTTGTATTACAGTCTTCTGATCAAAATTTTTGAGGACACCTGGATTGTTTTTTAGTTTCAAATACCATCAATGAAACAGAGGATTATCATGGATTCTAGTCTGTTATAAATTATACCTTAGTTGAGGATAATGTTTTTAGTTTTTGTACACATATTTCCAATGTTTCCGAATTTTTATATCAAATTTTCACAGGAATTGTGCTATGGGGTTTTGACTTCTAACTCTTCAATATAGTGGGTCTAATATAGAGCCTTGTTTTCTCCAAGATTTATATTCTCACATTCGATTGTAATGTTTACATATTATTTCATGCCATGTACAAATCTTGAAAATTATTTTCTTAATTATATATCAAATATGCACATAAATATTCTTATCTTCTAGGATCACAATATAACTAAACCAATGACCATGTACAACATCCAACTATCAAGTACATACAAATCATGGGATCCATGATAATGGTAAGGTAGCATTTTGCATGTTTGGGAGGTGGCTTGCTAACAAAAATATCACTAAACGTGTTGGCTAATGATGTGGTTTTGTTGGCAAGTTCGATAACCCTTTCAACAAGCATCATTGTTTCCATGGCTTGTGTAGTTGTCATCTTAGATGCAAGGGGGCATACAAAGAAAAATACAACAATTGATTTTTCTAGCACATTAAAATTGGGAAATTGAGGGGTATTTTAGATTTCTAATATTTATATTTTTCTTTGTTGAAGATGTTGTAACCTTTTTTGTTTATTTGACCTGAATTTTTTCACTTCACAATGTGACTTTTTTTTTTCTTTTAGGATTTTGGAAGATGCCACGTGGATTGGTAAGATTGTCATGAAAATATCACTACTGCTTGAAAATTATGTCAAATTAGCTTTAGTGGCATGGATATTGTGGATCCCTTTAGTGAGAAAAATTTCAGTGAAAAAATAATCATTTATCCTTCTAATATAGGTGTAAAGCTAGGAGCATAACAATACACCAACGAAACTTAATGCACAATTATCCTAAAAAAATCAAGAAAAGGGTTGTATAAAGGAGGTGGGAACCTTATGGTATGCTTGATGACATTTTTAGGTCAATAGAAGGTATATTACATTTTCATTTGGACATGTTAATCTTTGAAATTGATGAATTGTTATTGTTCTAAATCTGAAATAAGCATGTAGTTTATTTTGATATGTGGTTGCATTTTTTGTAATGAAATACTAATTCAAAAGCACATGCACCTGCTTCAGGATCCACCTTGGAAGATTCATTTTCTCCTTCCCCATCACCTCTTGCAATCACTTCACCTACAAGAGAGAAATCCTCAGCACTTGAACCGAAAAATGAAGACACTGATCCAACTACATAGCTACCTGAAGAAACTTATCCAAGCACAAATCTACTTGAAGAAACTAGGTATAAGGATGTGAAATAGTGTGTAGTATGGGATTATTTTGTGAATTGAAAATACTACATAATCATTGTGAGTCTATTGGATGATTACAACTGGAAGTGGTATGCCCTTTATCTAAATTGTTTCCAGTTTGATTGAAGATGCTCATATCAGTCAATAAGCGACTTTGTTTTGTACTGAATGAATATGACGTAAATATATTTCTACATTGCAATGTAAAAAGGAAGACAAATTTTTATTATATAGAAGAAATAAAATATAAGGAAGAAAACATGATCTACTTTGGTTCATGCCTAGGATACATTACTTTTAAGAACTATTCCATGAAGGCTATAATGGCCAAAGAGTACTACAACCATGTTGATTCATATGATGTTTTCATTGTTTTGAACAAGATAATGTTTAATAATAAAAGTAACTTGATCTTGAAATATTTATAGGACATGAAGTATTTCCATGCAGGCTATATGACAACAGTTAGATGGAACTATCCAGTGCAATACCTTGTAATTTTTTTTTAGGACAGTAGCTTGGAAAGAGTCTTTCTATGAGAAATGATGAAGTTATCCTATCAATTTTTTTCTCTTCATCTTTTAATTAGAAGTCGAAGGAAGGGGGTTGTGTAGTGTTTGTGGTAATCTCATTTCATGAATTCTAGACAATACATATTGTTGGTATTAAGGAGATTGTTGTCTTGTGGAAGGAATTGGAGATGTTTCTTTCATAAAATTTGATACTTCCCTATTGTATTCTCTATAAGGCCTAAATAATCAATCATGGTAAACAAATTCCATGAGTCCTTTCATGTGAGTAGAAAAGAAGCATAACACATGAAAAATTGATGTAGGACTTCTATAAATAAGTCTTACTAACCTTTCTTGTGAATTATCTTTAGGCACCTGTACCCACAAGGAGGTTTCAGGCCCATCAAAAACTATCCTGGAGATTGCAATTGAGTTTGAAATTACTGCAATAGTTCCATTCTCGAGAATTGATTTTGTGTCAGCAACTGGTAATGTTGATCCATAAAAAATTCTATGGTTTCCCTTATTTCAAGCAAGCACCACAAATTCACAATCAAGCCAGCACATAAAAATTGCAAATGTCAATGGGCAATGGAAAAAAATCAAAAACCACAACAAACCACAAACCATGATCACAAAAGTTTAAAAACATTTTCATTCATATCTCGTGTACATTTCAGAAAAAGAAGGTAATCAAGGGCTTTTCATTCACTTTTAAGCCCCACCAATTCACGATCAAGCCTGATAGCACAGAGACACTTTCAACCTGAATGGGAAAGGGAATTTTCAAAATCCATAGCAAAGCAGGATTTAGTGTCTCAAATATTTTTAAAAAAAAATCGAAAACACTGGTAATTCCCATCCATATCCACCGTACAGATGAGGCACAGAAGGCAATGAGCAATGAGGAGATTATTATAGAATTTTAAGTCAAAAAAATTCACAATAAAACCATAGCATAGACACTGCCTAGTGCCAATATCAATGGGAAATTGAAAAATAACAAAATCAAAATCCATTGTAGACCAAGACATTTGCTCTGAAATTTTTTAAAATATCAATGCTAAGAGCACAACTAATTTTCATCCATGTAGTATACAACTCAGGTACAGAAGGCAATCAGGAGGTTGTCATAGAATTTGAAGCCATACAAATTCATTAATAGACCATCTGATAGACACTGCCAATATCAATGGGCAATGAAGAAACTCCAACTTCATAGCAAACTGTGACATATGATCTCAAAGGTTTAAAAATATTAATGCAAAAAATGATAGGAGTTTTCTTCCATATTTAGTGTACATCCTAGGTACAGAGTGAAATAAGGGGATTTTCATGATTTTGAAGCCCAAATAATGAACAATCAAGCCAACATATTGACACTGGAAATATCAATGGTCAAGGAAAATTTTCAAAATCCATAGCAAACTAGGACCTATTATCTCATGGGGATCTTTGTTCTTTCAGGAATCCAGTTGGTAATAAAAGATGATATATTGCCAGTATCTCCATTATGTATAGTCCCATAGCTCTAAGTGGGTAATAAATTGTTTTGTTGGATTAAAAAATGGATTTTTAACAGAAAATAATACATATACCAAATAAATAACCATATATCAACCTCAACCATGGATATATTAAAGGTTAATATGGATTTATGTCAATATATTTGATTAATTAATAAGACGGATTTATGCTATTGCTACCAATACAATAACTGTAGGCAACCACATGATATAAACTGCTATCAGATGTTTTCTAACTCTATGATTGATGAAAGGATTTTCAAAAACGTTATTGCCTACAGACCTGGAGTGTAATATATATTAAATAGAAATACTCTGTAATACCCTAAATACCCTGCAAATTTTAGAAATATTTTAGAATGTGATGAACCTAAATGAATTATTTGACCTCTTTGCTATTATGGGGTTCTGAAATATTCTAAAAATCTACAATTGAAATAAAAATACTCTGTAATAACTTACCAAAATATCCATTTATGCTTATCAATAGTCTCATACTTAACAAACTCTACATCTACCACCCTGAATATTCCTTCTGTGAGTGTTCCAGTTTTATCAAAGGCACCTTAAGCTTCCCCAAGGCTTCTAGATAGTTATCACCTTTGATAAGGAGGCATGTTTTAGCAGCATGGGCCAACCCACATGCTACAGTCGTTGGAGTCGAGATAACCAATACACATGGGCAAGCAATCACCAGAACAACTACGGCTCTCTAACCCCACTTTCGAAATTTAAGAGAGTGGTCAATCAAAGGCACTGATGTCATTTCTATCGCTACCAATACAATAATTGCAGGTAACAACATGATATAAACTATTATCAAATGTTTTCTAACTCTATGATTGATGAAAGGATTTTCAAAAAAATCAACCAAATGATATAAAATTCTATCAAATGTTTTCTAACTCTATGATGGATGAAAGGATTTTCAAAAACATTACTGCCTACAGACCTGGAGTGTAACATTTTACAAATTTTCGAACGAACTCTTGGGTGGGTGAGCATTGACTCTGTGCTTCTTCTATAAGCTCTACCATACTTGCCATGGTAGAGTCTTCTGCCAGAGCCACCATCTTGATGCTTAAATAGCCTAAAATTTTCACCATTTAACCATTCAAATAAAATATTTATCACAAGCATTTACTAGGTAAAATGGCAGAAAAAATCAGGTAGTGTTGAATGCTGTAAACACATCAATCTAGGTAGGCCACTGTGATTCAAGCTTTGGAAATATAACCAATGCATAAAGAATTTTTCGCCTACATAGTTTTTTGGAAGTGGACCCTCGAAATCATTGCCTGAAACATCGATGAGAGAAATATTAGAATGTCTACCTAAATTCTGTGGCAACCACCCAGTAAGCCTATTAGTCAAAGATCTAATTCGTGCAGATAATGAAGCATTCCTAGATCTATAGGGATAGGCCCCATGAACTTGTTCTCCCACAAAGATAAGGTATCCAAATGGGTCACATTTGCAATTTTTTCAGCAATGGTTCCACTCAGCCGATTAGTTGAAAAGCCAAGAGACCGTATGCTCTTTAGTTGGTCAATATTGTGAACAATTTGTCCAGACAGCTGGTTTTGCAGAGATAGAGTTAAGGTTGAAAGGAGTGGAATTAGGTGCATGTTTTGGGTGAAAATAGAAACCCCTTAGGCCTGTCACCTAAACTGAAGTGTCACATAAATTGAAGGGCAAGTATTCTCTGTACAGTGCAATATCAAATGGCAAGGGAAAATATTAAAATATATAACAAACCAAGACCTATAATGATGCTTTAATAACATTAATGCCTATTTTCATTGATATATAGAGTACATCTCAGGGAACAGAAGGCAATCAGGGAATTCGTCATAGATTTTTAAGCAACCAATTCACAACCAAAACAAACGAGTATATAAAAACTGTCAATATCAATAGTGAAGAGAAAAAATCAAAATCCATAGCAATTCAGGATGTCTGATTTCAAAGTTTAGAAACATTAATACGAAAACCATCAATAATACTAATTTCCATCCATATCTAGCATCTCAGGAAAAGACGTCAATAAGGGGAATGTCACAAAATTTCAAGAAGAACAAATTCACAATCAAGCCAACACATAAACACTGCAAATATCAATGGGCAATGGAAAAAAATCAAAAGCCACAACAAACCACAAACTATGATCTCAAAGGTTTAAAAACATTTCCATTCATATCTTGTGTACATTTCAAATAAAGACGACAATCAGGGGCTTTTCATTCACTTTTAAGCCCAACCAATTTAGAATCAAGACTGCTAGCACAGAGACACTTTCAATTTTAATGGGAAAGGGAAAATATAGAGTTTTTTCATCTTGGACAACATCATCAAACTATTGGGAATCTTTCCTAAGAGATGATTGACAGTGAGATCCAAACTCTCCAACTTCGTCAGATTGCATCATTGACATTCATTGCATCATTGACATTCATTGACATGCCAAGAGTATCAAGTTCTCTCTTTTTACTTATTTAGTGTAGTTTCCAAAGAATGTACTGTATAGATAACAAATATCTATATCCTTAGCGATTATTGATCATAATACTTTGATTTGGTCATTTGGTTATACATACATATGTATTTTCACTTAAACACTTATGTTTGAAGTATTAGCCTACTTGAATGGTTGGAATGTATCCAAACCCTATTTGTACATGCCAACTTTATTTGGGATTAAAGATTTCTTGCAATTGATATAACTATCCTCTTGCAATTGATATAACTCTCCTCGGTTTCATTTAAATCCATTTACATTTTTCCCCGAATTCAAACTCTAGAAAACATTTGCATCATATTTTTTTATCAATATGTGGACCGGATCATAGAAAATGTTTTTGGATAAATTATAAGAAGATCAATTTGAAGCCAAAATATGAATCTTTTGAACTCAAGGATGTTGAAAATCTAAAATTACCATACTCTACCACAAGTATGGAAAATTTGAATAATGAAGATCAATACATTTGGTGATTGCAGAACTATGATCCTAGAGTAGGATACCAAAGTCCTTCCAATTGATGATATCAACAACCCCAAAATCATTATTAACCAAAACATCATTATTAACCAAAAATAATTATTAGAATTTTATCTTCCAAACATCATCTATAACCAAAACAATGAATTTTTTAACTACATTTGGAAATTGTTATGGAATTGGTTTAAACCAAACAAAGGGAGGTACTAAATTTACCCCCAAAAAATTGAGCTACTCATCTCCTCAATTTAGAGCTAAAATAAGAATCAATACAATTACGACCCATTATGATGTAATGATTCTCACTATGATGTCCTTAAATGATGAATCACTTTTCTAACCTACTTAGATTATTTACATAATAATGATTATAACACTTATTATTACAATATCATATATTTTTGAAAAGAAAGTTTTTCACTTTAAAAACAAAAAATAAGCATAAATTAGGTAATTGAGATATATGAAAGTTGGTCAGTGAAGATATATTTCTGAAGTGACAATGGTGATTGCCATAGTAGCTCCATATGGGGTTGTGCCTTGTGGATTAGAGAAATAAAGAGCTTTGAAATTCCATGCATTGAACCCAACAATGAAATTCAAGTTGTATAGGGCAACCTCCATGCAACAATGCTTGGAATTGGCGGTTTCAGGTTCTAGGCCACGAAGCTTGGAATCATAGGTTTAAAGTTCCAGGGCACAATTCTTGGAATTAGAGGTTTCAAATTCCAACTCGACCGGCTTGACGAAAAAAATCAAACTTCTCAAGGGTGGAGAGGCTTTGGCTCACATGGGCCGTGAAGGTGGCATTTTATTTCGGTTTCCTCATGTCATCCTGTAGTGAGAGTGTAGGTTGGCAAGAGAGATTCATAAAGGCCAAAGATTTAGTTAGGTAGTTAGCTTAAATGAAGGGGGTCGTAGATGAATGGCCTTAAACATTTCAATCATCTAAAATTTGATCTGATGGTGCATGGCCTAAAACATTTCAATCATCTAAACATTTGATCTAATGGTGCAGGAAGGTACACCATGGCAGATTGGGGAGTTGTTTTCAAAGAGGAACGCCTTAAGGCGTAATTATAATTTATTTTAAAGTAAAAGAATTTTAACTCAAATGGTTTGGTGAGCAATTTATTTTCTAAATACATGAACTTAAACCCACATAAGTTTAAGTCTCTCAAAACATATTATCTGATATAAGTGATAAATAAATTATGATAAAACTTTAGAAAGAAAAAAATTCCTTCCCCTCTACATCTCAAAGTAATATATATAAATCTCAACCACATATTTACATTTTGTAATTGAATTTCATCATTAAAAATAAAGAATATAGAAAAATACTAATCATATACAAATTTAATTACATTAATAAATAATATAATATAACGTTATACTTAAAATAAAATAAAATGAAAAAAATTGTTTTAATTTTAATGTGTAAATATTTTTAATATTAAATAATAATAAAAATTTATATATAAAAAAAAATTGTATTTATAAATAGTCCATATTAAAATAATTTCTTTTATAAAAAAGTAGGCTTAGTTTAAATAAAGCTAAATTAAAATAAAAAACTTTGAATATTTGGAAAAATGGAAGCTAAATTAAAATAAAAAACCTTGAATATTTGGAAAAATGGAAGCCTGTACAAATGCATGTCCAAAGCCTGTATTTCTTTGTCCTGTTTGGAAAACTTCCCTCATAATTTCTTACTTTAATTTAACTTTATTTAAACTAAGATGCAAATAATAAGCTACCAATGTCAGTTTTTAGGACGATGATAAATATTACTATTTACAATGCTTAGCATAAATTGAATTTTTAATTTTTTTAAATTTTAATGGGTTGTACTATTTTGGATCAATAAATAACCATGTTATATCAAATAGTTAGCCGGTTGTCTCCATATTTATTTCTTTACATCATTGTATATAAACACTATAGAGGTAATTCGTTGTCTTTTTCTATTAGTTTGTTTATAGCTAGTTTTTTAAATGTTTCCCAATTTCCATTATTGTTTATTAGTTGTCACATTCTTTTGATTTTTTTAAGGGGGGCTTACTTACTATTGTCGATTGCCACAATATTGGGAGTTCTTTGAGATTTGTTGAAGGACATTTTTTTGGATTTTTCTCATAATTTGTTTTATTCTAGCTTCTTTATTTGGATTTTTTTTCCTTTATATTTATTGGTTTCTTTGTTTGAAAAATTTTGAGGCCACAAGAATGCTATATATGATAATGGCCATGAAATTATACATGATGAAGTAGCATAACAATGACAAAAATGTCACTATAATATTAAACTTTGTTGTAAATTTATAATATTAAACTTTGCTATAACTTTTGTCTCTCATTCTATTTGTTGTATTTTTTCAAAAAAAAGAAAGAAAAAAGCCACATAATTTTCTTCATTTCACTTTTTAAAAATAATTTATAAGTTGTCCTTATTTAACGTGGTCTAACCATTTTTAAAAAATTAATAAAATTTGATCATTTGTAAAATATATATAATATTTATTATATTTTAATTTGATTATTAATAAATAATAAAAAAGTGTTTTCAAACTTTTCTTATAAATATAAATTAAATTATCAATTTTATTTAACACAACTAAAAAAGTATCTAAACAACCTTTTAAAACAACATTATATTATACTTTAACAAGAAATTATATTCTTTAATTTTTAATAATTTAAAAATGTATATATATATATATATTTTAAAAATTAGTTAAAAATTAATTTTAAATTTTAGTCCAATCAAAACATCAACTTTTTATAAACCATATGTAACTTTATTAAATTTATATCATTTACACTAGTAAATGTTTGGAGTGATTAGTTTATTAAATTTCTTGATTGATGAATGAAGAGTTAGAGAAATCAAATCGAAGAGTTTTCAGAAAGGATCGCGGATTAAAATAAGATTTGTTCAGAAGAACCAAAGCAAACAATCAAGTTAGGAATATATCACGATGTTAAATAAACGACGATGTCGAATAAAAGAGATAAACATTGAGAAGTGAGAAATATATATTGTTATAGCAAAGACTGAATGAAAGTTGGAGAAATTTAAATCCTCAAAGGTTGTTTGCGTAAATCTTGGAGAACTTTAAAGGTTGTTTGCGTACATGCTTTATTAATTTTAAAAATTCTATGGTGTGAACACCTTGTTAAATCATGTGGCAGACAAGGTGGTCCCTTTGGTTTTAGGTTCAGATTGAAAAACTCTCGGTTTGGTCAATGTAAATAAAAAATTTATATACTATTTGCAAGTTCACATTTCCATCATGCTATTTTGAAGTTCTCTATGAAGATATGTAGTCTAATAACTATACAGTCTAGCCCATATAACATATAACGACCTTTGACAATATGAGCATAGAGTTGAAAAACGGAGAGGCCTCCCAGCAGAGTTCCACCTGTTCATCAAGGTAAGAAACATAATATCGGAAGTGAAACAGTGACACCACTGAACATATGAGAATTTAGAATGATTTCAACTCTTTTTTCAAAGGAGAAAAAAAAATGTTTCATATATTGATAACAATTCATATACAAAATCTTCTTGATATACGCATAACAAGTTATCAAGTATAAAAGATCAGATTCTGTCTCATACGAAAATACATTACAGCAGTATAAAAGACAATATGTAGTCACATATAAAAGACAATATGTGGTCACATTACAGAAATACATTGCATGTGAATTTAGAATGATTTCAACTCTTTTTTCAAAGGAGAAAAAACCCTGTTTCATATATTAATAATAGTTCATATACAAAATCCTCTTGATATAACCATAACAAGTTATTAAGTATAAAAGATAAGATTCTGTCTCATAGAGAAATACATTCCAGCAGTATAAAATACAATATGTAGTCACATATAAAAGACAATATGTAATCACATTACATAAATATATTACAACAGTATAAAAGACAATATGTAGCCACATTACAGCAGTAGATCATTCTAGTTCAATCATTCCAGCGTTGAGGAATCGAGAGAAGGCTCAGTAACGACATAATCTTAACAGTGGTGGTAAATTTCCATGCACAAGGCGAGAATCAGGTAGAGCGGATGAAATTGATGGATCCACAGGAACGGTAACAACTGCAGCAACTGAATGCATATCATGCTACCATAAATTCAACATACACCTTACAGCAAAAGGTAATTAAATATAAAGCATAAATAACATCATAGATGCTTTGTTTGGAATTTTGGGGTTTCTCATTCCCACTTGGTTGTAAAGACAAAATTTCTATAGCAATGAGTGCCATGACTTCTACATGACAACAGTCAACTCAAATTAAAACCAAGAATTCCAAAAGGTGCATTTGCAGTAACAGTCCAAAGTTAACATAGAAAAGGAAATCCCTATATATGCAAGTGAACCCCCAAATCTAATGGACTCCCTTGAAGCCCAGGGTTACTTCTTACATGTGGAAGGGAAGTTGAGTATGATTCGGGGCCGAAAGAGAGGTGGGCTTGCATGGCAGCACCGATCAGAAAAAGAGTGGACAACAGTCCAGTGAGGCTTCTTCTAGCAAGGTGGCAGTCACCAAGTGGTGGAGAACCGGAAGAGGAGACCAAGAAGTAGCTGTTCCCAGGAACTTGTGCTTCAAGAGAGGTCACAAAGTGGAAATTTTATATTTCAACGAGGTTTTTTCATTTCAACAAAGGTTCTTTTTTCAACAGTGCCCTCAAATATGTGGGACTGACTTAGGCATCCAAGCATCATCTTAACAAGCAAGACATTAGTGATACCAAAGTTGTCGAAAAAAATTTATATGAAAGAAAAGAACATTTTGGACTTGGCATGGCATGCACTAGGCTTCACTAGTACTAATGGAACTTGGTGATTGTCACCATAATTGGTAATGAATAATTCATGCAGATTTAAATGTATCATGTTGCGTAATATATGTTTAAAATGAAAATAATTTTGAAGCTAAGAACCTAGCAACATTCAAGGTATCTGGTGTCTTCATAATTGGGAAAAAAAGTGACACAATTAGAGTACATATAATGAAATCTAACACCATGTTGCATGGGTGCAGGTTCAAAACTGGGTGTAGATTTGTAGCATGGATGAAATACCTAGTAGTAGACTTACAGAGGAGGAGCGGGAGGATAAATACCTGGTAGTTCACTCGCTTGAAGTCGCCACAGATAATCACCAACAGAGCAGACGGAAGCAGCCCTAGACCAGCAGCAGCACAGAAACACAAAAACGCGTGAAGAAACAGAGCAAAGAAACACAGACGTGGTAAAAAAATGAACTTCACGGGTGATATATTTATAAGAACTAGTTCAGTCGAACTATTTTAAGAGTAAAAGTTCAGACGAACTCAAAGTTCGGCCAAAATTTTGTTGCCAGTTTTCCCATCTCTGGAAAAAACTCTATTTTCCCACGCCGTCAGTGTGTCGTCAATCTAAATAGAAGAATGAGTTCGGCCGAATGTTCTCATAAAGTTCGACCGAACTATTGCCGAAAAAAAAATTCCGCCCCCGATTCTCACAAAAGTGTAACCCAGCTTCACATTTCCTCCCATAACTATATATATATATATATATATATATATATATATATATATATGTATGTATATATATATATATATATATATATATATATATATATATATATATATATATATATATACACACACACACACACACACATTATGATAAATCTTGTATTTAAATGACATTTGATCTATGAATAAAAAAGAAAATGGGATCATCTCTTCATATATATATATATATGTGTGTAAGAGAGAAGTAAAAAGCAAAGGTAATTCCACCAAGCCTAAAGGAGCATGTCCTAATACATTATTATGTTTGGTTTCTAGAAGCATTAATCATGACTTTTCTTTGAGATCCACATTTCCATCAATATATATATATATATATATATATATATATATATATATATATATATATATATATATATATATATATATATATATATATACG